>BFEA01000229.1:1884009-1901159 GCA_003427395.1 Chara braunii
GGTTTTCAGGCTTTAAGCCTGAATTTCAGGCTTTCAGCCTGAGGGACGCAGGGCCTGGAAAATGGCCCTCGTGTGCAGGCGCAGCATGTAACAGCGTGGAGAGTTTAGCAGTGAACCTGGTCAAGAGGGAGGGGTTACTGTTGTATGGAAGGCTAAGCAAGCTGGTTCTAGGGAGCCAGCAAAGAGTCGGACGAAGAAGTCCAAGCAGGTCTCAGGAGGGGTCAGAGAAGGACTTTCTCGGAATGAATGGTATGATATATATTACGGGGGTGAATGTATGAATTGTGGTGAGACCAGTCACATCAGGGACCAGTGCCCCAAGTTCGCACTGCGAAACCAAATGAGTCAGTAGAGATATTAGCCACCTGTACAGAGTCTGGAGAAAGGAGTGTTAGTTCCAGCTGGGCTACCGTCTTCACCCGAATAGAACGCCCGGTCATTATAGCTGTATTTGACACAACTTTCGGCCCAGATATGGCTATAATTACCGGGCGTTCTATTCGGGTGAAGACGGTAGGCAGTTCTTCGTCAACCTCTCAGACATCAACGGCTCTGGAGACTGACTCTTCAGCTACCCCTCAGTCACAGTCAGACCAGGAGATGCTCTGCTCTAAAGATGTGACTGAAGCCTTACAGAAAAATCTATTTGCAATTTTGCATCCTGGGTAGCTAAGAAAAACGGATCCACAAAGACTCCCCAGGGAGAGTTGGGCGTGATAGAAGCGAGTGTAAGTGGACACAAGGTTGGTGCACCTGCAGATTTAGGATTAACATAAAATTACATTAGTAGGCCTTGTGTGGCGAGACTGCATCTAGAGGACCAGGTGCAGAGGCTCAGTAGACCTGTAGTATCTACCTTAGTTGATTACAAGACCAGCATTACAGTGGAAGACCGCATTTTAAGGACGTTGTTTGTACATTCTCCTATGGAGGCAGCGAGATCAGGCACAAGTTGTCTTTTCTGGTTAGCGATGATCTGCCCTTCGATATGATTCTGGGTATGCACTACTTGGACGTAGCCAAACCTCCGTTTGAGTGGGATTTAAACACCCTGCTCTACAACATTCCAGGAGTTAATACTCTGCAAGTACAGAAGTATATACCTACGAGTAGAAGAGTCCTATGGATGTCTATGTGCTCCTGATTTCATGAATTATTATAGACAGCATCGCAAAGAGGGAAGGTACCTAGTATTTGCCTCCCAAGAGCCAAGCCTTAGAAACACCAAGGGAGATAGACCGTACCATCAGACAGCATCCAGACTTGCTTGAGGAACCTACTGCGGTAGTAAACAGGGAGGTAGTCCATGCAATAGAGATAATCCCACAAAGTAAAGTTCCGCAGGGTAGAACCCACTAGGATAGGCAGTCAAATCATAGGAGAGCTACTATGTTATGGTTGATGAGTGGCGGTGAGAAGTTGGGAAGACTTGGGTATCAATATGTAGTGGTTTGGTGCGCCTCAGCTTCATAAATCTGCTTTCGACTTTATTAGTATATGCTGGTTCTTCTTTGAGTCTTTTGCTGCACAGAAAATTTGTGTCCTCATTGATTGGTTCCTTGCACTTGTGTCTGCTGCCGGGGTCCAAAATCCGGATGGCTAGAGCTGTCCATATTAAATTTGCAACGCTCAGTTTCTCAATTTTTCTGAAATGTCATAACATTTTTAAAAAGCTGGGAACATTTTCAAAAAAACAATGTTATGCAACATTGCAACATGCAGGATTGCCTTACAAGCACCTTTCGGTCTCACAACCAAATTCGAGGACAAGAAATCAAAACGAACATGTGAGTTTTTTTTTTAATAAGGACGCCCTTGTCCGGATCAGATCCAGAATTTGTTTCCCAATCTAGACTGTCTGGTGTCTGGATGATCTCATGTACGGCTACGTCATAGCCATGGTCAGGTTCTTGGGACAGCCAGGGCGAAAAACATTCCCAAACTCAAACTTACAACTTGGGACGTACTGGTTGGAGGACGCCACGAGCCACGAACATGGAGGATGGGGTATTCACATTGGCAAGATGTACACCGCAAGAAAGAGTTTCTCGAAAACAGTCCTAACAAAGATAGTCAACATTACAAGTCCTTAACCACAAGTTTTATGCTTTTCCTCTTTGTACTGCAGGCACTGAGCTGTCATCAATGACTGTGCAACATGAATGCAAGCCTTATGATCTTCAACGGCAAACTCATCAACAGACCTTGTGAAAGTGCGAGCAGGAGACAGTACTGGCAGCTCATGCACAGGAGTATACAGGTGAACGTGGGATGTAGAAGCCAGCAGACCCTTGTATAGGATGGAGCGTACAACAAACAGCAGAGGATGAATGTGTAGGAGAACACAGGCCATGACAACAACTCCATGTCAATGAATAGTACAATGTTGACGGAAAGGTACCATACCCACTCCTCTCTATCATTTACACCTGAAGTGTGTAAACTCGAGCATAAAAAGTTAAAAACAGTATACGATGCAGTGTACACCAAACAGCAGAGGATGAAGGTGTAGGACACAGTTCCATAAGAGACAACACAGGCCATGGCAACAACTCCATGCCAAGGATTAGTACAATGTCAATGGAAAGGTACCACACCCACTCCTCTCTATCATTTACACGTGAAGTGTGTGAACTCGAGCATAGAAAGAGCTACGCTTTCTTACCTACAGCGTGCCCCTTGTTGACAAGCTTCTTCACTGGAACCTGAACCCGCACACCTGTCTCTTGCTCAACCTTCTTCAGGTTGGATCCACTGCATGAAATCCACGACAGACACATGCTTAGCAGTGCAACATAGTGTGCCCTTGTCCTGTTGAGTGGTCAAGAATGACACATTCAAGGACAATGTGGCTGCGTTTTTAGTACTTTTTACCCAAACTCTTTGCTCCCACAAGTGCTTAACCAGCCTATCCCCCGTACCCCCCCAACAAGGGAGACACTACAAAAAGGGAGAAACTGATAGAATTTATAATGTTTGGCTCTTCACGGATTCAAGTTCATCACTCAACTCGTTCCCGAACCCGGCTACAGTTTCCATCATCGTGTCATGCCATCAGTGATTACACGTTCTCCTTTCTTGCTAGGTTTATAAACTTTATACTCAACCGACCACTTTTTCATTGTTCATGATTTTGACTGACGTTACCAGCCAGAAAGAATTTGAATTACCATGCCATCTCGATGCGAGTATAGAACCCTTGCAATGAACTCACTTCTCAATGAAAACCTTTCCAACACTTCGCATGCGTAAACTCGACCGATGAAACTCCATAGACGAGAAGATGATAAAGGAAGCAAGAAGAAGATGGAAGAGGGGAGAATGATAATAATCCATCCATCTAATATTTGAAAGACGAAGCGGGCCCCGTAAGACGATCCCCCCGGGCCCATGGGAAATCGGTGTTCCTGGCCAGGAAGAACTGGAACTGTAGAGTTGTTTTGGCCGAAGGGAACTGTCAGGAGTTCGAACTCCGTCGCACCGCGAGTAGTGTTCACTTCGTTTTTTCTTTTTCTTTGGGAAGCATTGCGGGTTCGAGTTCCCTGTCACTGCAGAGTAGCCTTCTTTTTTTTTTCTTTTTGGGCTTTGGATGGTTTGCGTGCATGCTGTGGCTTTCCCTTCTTTTTCATTTCTGTTTTTGTCGTTTCCTGTTCGTTCATTTTTTTCATTTTTCTTTTTGTCCTTTCCGGTTTCTGAATTGGCCCGCTCGGTCTTTTATTGTCTCTTTTTGCCACTTTTCATTTCTACATTCATCCCGCTTGGTCGGTCATTCCTGTTCTGAGACCAAGAGGTGCGGCATCTCGTTGAGTACCATGAGCTACAGGTGAGGCCAACAGGGATTATGGAGAGGGAGATGTAACCTCCGATAGAGCTGCTGCCTAACGTAGTGTCTGCCGCCCAAGTGACATATGTACCATAAGTCAACTGCGGGTTTGCCAAAGATGAAGAAATAGCTGAGGGAGCTTACAAAGAAGGGTCGGATTCACCCCAGCAGCTCACTCTGCAATGCTCCAGTTGTGGTTGCCCCAAAGAAGGATGGAGGCTTCAGCCTTCAGATGCTTATCCACAACTGGAGACTCAGCAATATTACTGTTAAGAATGTCAAGCCACTGCCACAGATTGATGATTTGCTGGATTAAGTGTAGGATTGCAGAGTGTTTTCCAAGATCGATCTGATGTGTGGCTACCAAGTTACCAACTGATCAAGATGGAGCCTGCAGATTGGCACAAGACGATGTTGTGGACTAGATACGGCAATGACTGACTTGCTCAAGGACTACATCCACATGTTTGTAGTGGTTTATGGAGATGACATCCTCATATTCAACAAATCTTACAAGGAGCACCTGGGGTATCCCAGGTCGGTGTTCAAACGATTGAGGCAAGGAAATAAAGATCAATGTCAAGAAAAGCAATAGCTAAGAAGGAGATCCTATTTCGCAGACAGGTCATGGTAGCAGATGCAACGAGGCCTAAGGCGAAAACAAGTTAAGGCTCCTGCAGACTGGTCAAGCCCCACAACCACCATAGAGGCGAGTTCATTTCTAGAGACGAAATATACTAAGAGACCAACTTGACCAGAAACGACTGCCTCATCAAATACTTACCCTGAACATTCCACATACATCATTGCCGTGGAAGCTTGCCTGCCTATGGTGGTCTGCACCTTCATCTTCCTGGTCAGCGTTGCACGTGGAAGGCCCCATTTGGGGTTAAGATCTACAAGAATGACTCCGGTGGTAATGCTAGGCATGGCAGCCATAGTAGGCGGGGCATAGTAGCTTTGCATTGTCCTTTTTGGAGATTGGAGTTTCACTCGATAGTTCACCATAGCCACCTGTTCAACCAAGTAGGACAAGGATGCACGAGTCTTTGTCCAAAGGAAAAGAGAGAGAGCACTCACCTTGAGAGACTAATTGAATCTTTTTCCGGTTACCCGCTGCCACTGAGAGTTCTAGTCTCGGCAGTAGGACTAACATGGCAAGGGCCATGACCTTAGAGCAATTGAAGGCTCAGAGGGACGCAGTAGGGGAGGAGGATAAAGCACATTATGAGCCACTTATAGCAAAGGCCCTGAAGGAGGAAAAGGAAGCGAAGGAGAGCAGGAGGAAAGATGCTCTTGCTGCCAATGAGGCAATCTTTGAAACTATTCCTGCACTGACTGATGAGGAAATTAAAGAGAAGACAACCTCACTCTTTAGAGCCTTAGTTGAAGTCCAGTCTCCAGAGGACCTTCCCAACCTGGTACCTCAGCTGGTTGATGAAGTGAAGAAACTGCGGGATGACATGGTGATGATAGTCAAGGAGCATTGTGACCAGCTGCAGAAATTTGCAGACCTGCAGCACGCTCAAGTCCAACAACCCCCTTCCTTTGCCTCATGGTTCTGGTGATGCTGCTGCATCCACTAACAACATCCCTCTCTGTTTCTCCACTTCTATGAATGTGCTAGTTAGTCAGGTTGGAACGGCAGCAAGTGCAGACCTTGGAGCTGCACCAGCAGCTAATAATTCCGGGACATCTCCAAGTGTGCTGCAGGTTCAGGTCAAGGATCAGTGGTTGCTGGTCCTTCCGCCAGCACTCCACTAGTTGACAAAAGGGTGGCACAGCTTCCTCTCCACTATGATGGGAAAGCCAATGTGACCTCTGGATGAGAGTATACTTCAAGGCGTCTCAAATACTTGAATCTGATAGAGCAGTGATTTTGGGTACCCACATGGATCCCCCTGTCATGAACTTGGTGGAGGTCAAGGCTAGAGAGGCTGGTTATTCCAGACTTGACCGGGTCCAATGTGACTTCTTGGTGTGCTCAGATGAGAGTATACTTCAAGGTGTCTCAGATACTTGAATGTGATAGATCAGTGATTTTGGGTACCCACATGGAGCCCCCTGTCATCAACTTGGTGGAGGTAAAGGTTGGAGAGGCTGGTTATTCCAGACTTGACTGGGTCCAGCGGCTAGAAATCACCCGTGGCACCATAGAAGAACTACTGATCAAACAGTACACATGTTGCCTTGAAGGCCCGTCAGAAGATCCGAGATATGCGGGAAAGACAATGAAGGCTCTGCAGCAAGAATTTGCTAAACTATACACTACTCCAAGCCTTGAGATGAATGTAACCATGTGTTTGGATGCTGTTTGCTTGACGGTCCCCGATGATTACATTTGCTGGCTAGGGCTCTAGAAAATTTCGGACTGGCAATCCCTCATGAGAGAGGTAGTCCAGCTAGAGGCGTTAGATGATGCCCGTAAACCGGTCAACAAGAGGTCTTTCTCTCGCAAACAGTACGGAGGCAGCAAGCACCTTGGTGTGCATGACGTGGTTCAGGCTGAGGACCAGTCCTACGTGGATGCTTCTACTCTAGATGATGATCTAGAGCAGGGCTGCGACATCGGCTGTTCTTCATCAGCCCTGGAGTCTGAAAATGCAGAATATGAAAAGTTGTATGCGCTTAAAAAGACTGCCTTGACTAGCGAGGGACCGAACCGGAATTCAATGAAGAAGTCACAGACTCACCTTCCCCAAGGGGCTAAAATACCAGCCAATCTGGAGGATGCATCCACTGAACCATGGAAAGACCCTCCGGATCAGCAAACCACTTTGAGAAAAAAGAATCAAAGATAAGGTTGTTTGCATTGCGAAAAGAACGGTAATTTTGTACAACGATGCTTTCGCCTGCACAGAAACAGGCAAGGGGCGTACAGCAGTTATCAGCACTCTCTACAGCAAGGGAAGCTGAACCGTTGGATAAGGGTTCCTCTAAGAAGCCTGACGCTGATCAGCACCATGTCCCTGAGGCCTAATCTGATGCTGATTCCAAGGTTGGATCATCTCATTTGTATTCAACTTCGATTACCCTCCCCATCATTCTTCTCCTCCTCAACCCTCCCTCGACATCGTTCTCCTACTCCCCCCGTCATTGTCCTCCCCCTCCCTCCTTCGTCATTGGTCCCCTCTCCCTTCTCCTTCCTCCCTCCTCCCTCCTCCCTTCTCCCTTCCCCCTCCTCCCTCGTCATCATTATCTTCCTCTTCCTCCCTCCTTCATCATACTTCCCTCCTCGTTAGTCATACCACTCCTCCATCGTCGTTCTTCTCCTTCCCCCCCCCCTCGTTCTTTTTTTGAATCCAATTTCCCTGTTCTTTGTTCTCCTCCACTTCCTTCGAATAAAAACAAAGGGCCTCCAGCGTAGTGAACAGGGCCTCCTTCGTCATCGGTCTCCTCCTCCTTCCTCCCTCCTCCCTCGTCATACTTTTCCTGCCGCCTCCTTTCTCCCGCCTCCCACGTCATACTTTTCCTCCCTCCTCCCTCCTCCCGCGTCCCTCATCACACTTTTCCTCCCTCCTCCTTTGTCATACTCCTCCCTCGTCCCTCCTCCCTCATCATACGTCTCCCTCCTCCTTTGTCATACATCTCCTTCGCCATACCCCTCCCTACCTGCCTCCTCCCTCCTCCCTTCTTCTCTTTTTTCCGTTCGAATTGGATTCCCATCGCCATCCCTCGTCATTGTCATCCTCATCTACCTCCCTCTTTCGTCATTGGTCTCCTCCTCCCTCCTCCTCCATCATACTTCTCCCTCCCTCCCTCCTCCCTCTTCCCCCCCCTTTTTTTCGGTCCGAATCGGATTCCTCTCGCCATCCCTCATCATCGGCATCCTTGTCTACCTCCCTCCTTCATCATCGTTGTCCTCCTCCATCCTCCCTCATCATACTTCTCCATCGCTCGTCGTCTTGGTTTTTCATCGCTCCTCCTCCATCGACGTTCTCCTCCCTCCACCTTTGTCATACTTCTCCTCCTCCCTCGCTTTGTCATACTCTTTTTTTTTTTTTTCCCTTTCCAATCGGATCTTAGTCGTTGGCAAGGGTAATCGCGGTTTCGGTGGGAGTCGGCCATGGCAACGGGCTTGCTCTTGARGGGGGGGGRRGGGGGKGKGGGGGGCTTGCTCATCAAGCCTTGATCTTGAARGGGGGKGGGGGCAACGGTAATCGGCGATTTAGCTGCTGAGAGTGAGGGGTGGAAAAGGGGGCGGGGAGAGGAAGGGGGCTAGGCAGGGGGGCTTGGGCGCTGTGAAGGTGTGGAAGAGGGGGTGTGGGGAATTGGGGTTTGGGGTTTGGGGGGTGGGGGGGGAGGATTCAGAGGGGGTTTGGGGGGTGGAGGGGGCACATTGGGGGGCGCTCCAAGAGCGGGTGCCGACAGAAGGGGCTGTTTCTGTGTGCAGGTAAAAATGGCTCTTGTGAAGGCGGTTATTGCGCAGCTCAAGAGGCACTTCACGGTTATTGCCATTGGAGTGCAGAAAAAAAAAAAAAAACAGCCCAGAAGCCTACAGAGTGCCCCCCCCCCCCCCCCCCCCCCCCCCTCCTCTAAACAAAAAAAAAAAACTGCACGCACCATGCGCACCGATGCGCGCTCTTCACTCACCCACCCGCACACCGGCGCAGCGCGCATCTCAGAGCCGTGCAGCGCATTGTGCATGTGCACCGTGCAATGATGCACACGCGTCGCGCACGGCGGGCAGGCGCACAGCACAGCAGTGCGCCGCAACTGTGATTACGACCCATGGCAGATTCTGAAAGTTGTGGGAGATGATGATTTCGGTCCATATGTTGTTGAAGTGCCACCTCATCAGCGCCCGTACCAGGTCTTTCATGCTTCTACACTGATCTGTATAATGCTGCTACTTCCTTTCTTGATCGTGATCCTATGATCCCTCGTAATATTGATGGCAGTCACGAAATTGACACAATTGTTGAACACAAAGGAAAAGGGAAGGATAGACAGTACAAGGTACATTTATTGTATTATCCGTTAGAAGAACTTTACTGGACATCTAGGGAAGTTCTACTCAAAACTGCAGCCCACGTAGTTACTGCCAATGAACATCATACTGCTTCGGAACAGACACCAGCATTCACTAATCACCACAATGCCTATGAACAGACAGCCACGTTTTTTGCATTCAGGACTTCCAATGCAGGGACTGATGAATCTAGTCGCTCGAGGGGACCTGCTCTTGAGGGGGGGCAATGTAATGACCTGCAAAATCGCAAACTGAGAAACCTGCTGTTTTCTTAGTTTTGCCGCCTGATTGAGTGACTTGCTAGATTCCCGTATTCTGCTGAGATTTCTAAGTTTGTGTGTGTGCGTGATTGCTAATTTTCCGTGTGTTTGCCTGTCTGCATTATTGCCTGGGTGTTTGTGTGACCCGCTGGGGTACTTGTGAGCTGGGAACTTGGGAAGGCCCACAGGCCTGGTACCTGTGGCCGTGTGGTTGTGAGGGCGCAGCGGGGTTGTAGAATAAGAAAGGCCCACGAAGGCCAAAACAATCAGTAGCGGGTAGGTAGGCAGAAGGAGACAAAAAGTTAGTACCTTGGGAGGCCGAAATAGAAATCAGAGTCCGGAAGACTTAGAGAAAAAGGTACTGGTCCAAGTAGCCTACATCTAGAGCCTTCATGAGGGGATATCAAACCGCAATGATGTTTCCCTCCGAAAGTGGGAGGTGCCGGGTAGACTTGGAGGTCGTGCGGCCTGGAAGCGACCGTGCGGAGAGGCACCAGTCTGGTATATCAAGGGAAGCAGCAAAGAGCTCTTCCTGATTTGCTTGCGTGTAGTTTGGAGGCACGCTGCTCGAGCGAGCACCCTGCTGAAGCAGCGCTGGGTGAGGAAGAAGGCGGCCTTGGCCTTCCACCTTGGCTATGGTGGAGAGGACCAAGGAGGAGATTCCGGGGGAGTAGGCAGAGGAGGAGGAAGACGGTGAGCAAGGAGGGGAGGGACGGGGGAGCTTACCTGCCTATGGTGGCCTGCAGGTTCATCTTTATGGTTAGCGATGCACCTGGAAGGCCCCAGTTGGGAATGGCATCTACAAGGAAGACTCCGTGGTAGTGCTAGGCATGGCGGCCATAGTAGGTGGGGGCCGTGGGGCATAGTAGCTTTATGTTGTCCTCTGAACATCGGAGCCTTACTCCCATAGTCCGCCATAGCCACCTGTTCAACCAAGTAGAGAAGGATGTATGAGATGGCTATGGTGTACTCTTGAGTGGCTGGCAGTGAGGGGAGGATTCGGACCTTCCTTCTGGTTCATTCTTTCATTATTACTATTACTATTATTGTGAAGAAGCAGTTGGGGGAGCTATTGGAGGTTGAAGAAGGTGGCGAGTGAAGGGGAATTGACGTTGGTACTTGCTGATGTTTATCTTCTTCTTCTTCTTCTTCTTCCTTTGTCTATTTCTCTTTCCAAGTTCTTTCATTTCAGTTGCAAACTCGCAATTGAACGGCATTGTCTTTCTTTGCTGTTGCACTGCAAGATAGCCAGGAGCATAACACTTCCGGTTTTGTGTTAAGATTCCCTTCATTATCACAGCTGCCGTTTTTGCTCAAAGTTGGTCAATGGGGGAAAATGGAGATCATACTTTTGTCCTCGAATTATTTCCGCCTGGTTTGGCTCCACCTGGTCACAAGAGAACAAGAGAAAAGACAGAGTCGACGGAAAAAGCAAGGTCTTGTAAGTGAGAAGCTGCAGCTGCCTGCATGGACATGAAGATAGCATCAAAAGGGAACTTGCACCCCAGAATGCCATTACGTTGTCTAACAAGTAAACATCACCTGGAAACAATGACAACGCAGCAAAGATATTAACAATGAGAGAGCATGCAGCAAAGATATTAACAATGAGAAATTCTGTTTAGGCCATTAAATGACGTGTGCTCGAGGCTACCAGAGTGGCCTGGGACCACTTGCCTGGTCGGGCCCAAAAAAAACTAAAAATTAGAAGGAAAAAAAATATATTTTTTAATATTTTTAATTTGGTAAAGAATTTCGATGTGACCCTGAGGCAAAAGTTGTTCCGTTTATTTTTCTGCATAACATAGTTTTTTTCAGATTTTTAAATTTTTCGAATTTTTTTTTTTTGATGGGACCTATTTTGCCCCTTGCACGGCCGGGCAGCCCGGGCAAACAAGGTTGCCCAGGCCGCCCAGCTGGTAGCCTAGCGTGTGATCCATCATATTGGGCGAAAAAACCTATGGTTAGCTAATCAGTGATCACTACTCAATATTTTGAGTTTTGAATTTGTTGTCAATTTAAGAATTCGACTTATTTTCATTCATCCATCATCACAGAAAAACACATAAACACAACCAAAGGAATTGTGTGAAACAAGTGAAGCCAGTGCGGCTACACCCGCACATTCCGATTAGTTATTCCTGTACTATCATAAATTTGTTGTTGTAGTAAAAAAAAAAAAAAAAATCCGATTAATTAACTAATAGTAATAAATTAATAATTTCACGTACCACCTCCGATTAATTAACTAATAGTAATAAATTAATAATTTCACGTACCACCTATATCATCTCAACAACATTGAAAGCTCCGGTTGACCAGCAGGAAACACAGAACTAAATCAACTGCTGCACAAAATATGCCAGAAACATCAAAGAGTGATGCCCACAAAATTGATGAAAAGAAGCAGGAAACCACAAGCGGCAAGCCCATAAAAATCTGATAATGCGATGCGTGTAGCTGCTGTAGCATGTCGGTGGACTATTAAATTTACACTCGATGGTGGCCGTGAGCATGAAGAAATGGAAGCAGAAAAATCAACCGATGAAACCTATGACCGCTCATTTTTCACCGATTTTAATCAATCCATTCATCATCTTAATGCGTGGAAGAAGGCTCCACTGAGAGGAATTAAAGAACATCGTGACTTCATTAAAATCAGAGCTGATGAGCATTTGGTGCTGGCGTCAACAACAGCAAGAAAATTACAAAACCCGAAAACGGCGAACCAAGAAAGACTGGCAGTGTCGAAAAGAGGAGTGCTCACCTGGTCCATGAGAACATCTGCCGTACTTGAAAAGAGGTCAACGCAGACAATTGTGGTCATTTTTGCTTTCTTTTTATAAGGAAGCACTCTATTTGAATCTTCAATCAAAATTGAAGAAAAATGGCGGTTGTTATTCGGAATTTTCAATTTTCCATCCTCACAAAGTGCGAAATGACCCTTACAGGTCAGTAGTTCTGTAGGAGAGGTAATTACGCCAGACATCATGACTTGCACAAAAAAAGAAAAGGGCGACCGCCTTGAGAAATCCTCGGCCAGGGTCGACCACACCAAGGTAATTCAGAAAATTTTTTCATTTGTCTAGATCCATCTGGATTCGAACTCAGGTCTGTATTGCAACCATTCATGGGTGTACCGACTGCGCTGGGCCTGTTGGTATTGAACAACTTCTCAGATTGTGGCCGTGTCTGCGAGCACATAAAGCCATGTACCATGGACTTGCAGAGGATTGCAGCTCATAGATTGGGAGGGAGGGAGGTGTACCGTGGAGGAGGAGGGTATGGATGGTCTTGGCATGCCACGCGGTGCAGTTGGTTGCTGTTTTCGACGCAGAGTCAGAGCCAGCAGGGTTGCAGTCATAAAAGACAAACATGATAATCCACCCCACATCCTCGCCAGAGAGACGTTTATGCAGTCGTCCATAGGCGCAGAGGAATGCAGAGACGGGCGGTCTGATGTGTGCTGCGGTGCGGTCCGACCCACATCCTCTATCAGTTAATAGAATGCTTGCAAGCTGCGGTGCGGTGCAGTGCGGTCCGACCCACATCCACAACCATGATAATCCACCCCACATCCTCTATCAGTTAATAGCATACTTGCAAGCTGTACAGTGCGGTCCAATGTGCGCTGCGCAGCACCTCTCCGTGCACCATATGGAGCCAGACTGCACCGGACCGCACCGCACAGGGTCCTGCAGCCAGTGCGGTGTGGTTCCCGCATCGTGCAGAGCGTTCTTTTTTTTTTTTTAGTTTTGGGTACGGGTTGGGGACACAGGTCTCCCCTCCATCTCCCCGATTTCAATAAGAGGAGGAGAATAGATGGGAGGAGAGAGGAGGAGGACATGACAATGACGAGGAGAAGAGATGGATGGGTAAGACAAGGAGGAGGAGAACACGAGTAGAAAGACAGCGGCACACCTCAAAAAGAAAGGGAAAAAAAGCTTTGCGATTTCATGCATTGCTACCCCTTACCCATCCCTGTTCTCCTACTCCCTATTCGTCTTCCTGTCCTCCTCCCCAATTGCCTCCCTGTCCTTCTCCTCCACTTTGACCTCGCTTTTCTTCATTTGGCATCAACACTGGACAATGTAGATTGAGGAGAAGAGAGACGGGGAGGAGGAGACAGGGAGCAGGACAACAGATCCGCAGTTTCAAAAATAGGGAAAGCAAAAACAAAAAATTTGCAATTTGAAGGAGCCAGGTCCATAAGGCCCTGTTACCAAAAAAAAAAAGAAGAAAAAAAAAAAGAAAAAAAAAAAAAATTGCAATTTGCGGCCATTGCTATCAGGAGGGGAGAGGAGGAGGAGGTGAGGTGGACGAGAGGAGGGAGGAGGAGGAGGAGAGATGGAGGAAACAAAACAGCAGCAGGAGCAGGACAACGAGGTGAGATGGATGTGAGGAGAGTTGAGGAAGAGGAGGAGACAAGGAGGAGAGATGGAGGACGACGGCGAGTCGATGCCGCTCCAAGACGCTTTGCAGCAGCCCTGAGCACAAGCTGACGAAGTGGGTGGCGGGAAGGACGTCGCTCGCGAAAGAGAGGACGTCCAGGGCATGTAACTTCTGGACAAGCAACAGCCCTTTTTTTGTTTTGCAAATTGTAGTCCTACCGGGCTGTGCTTGAGCGCAGCCTGTCAAATATTTTTTTCTTGTTTCTCATTGCATTTTTGCTAGGGGTAAGGGGTTACGTTGATACGACCCCTGCCATTTTTTTTTTTTGGGGGGGGGGAAGTTGGCTAACTGACCGTGCGTCGCACAGGTCGTCGCACAGGTCGTGCACTGCGTGGGTTCGGTGCACACATGCACCGGATGTCAACAGCGCGTGCATGACGTGCACTTGCAAGTATGGTTAATAGCGTAGACTAGAAACTATGACTACACTACATATAGACTGTCTATAGAGTGTACCCGCACTGTGCGGACAATGCATACAGCAGTGGTTATGCATAGTCTATGTATAGTGAAACGGTTTTAACCTTTCTGCAGTCATAGATGCAGGCCCTAGAGTTCGATCCCCAGACCTCACTTTGCCCATGTACAGTATCGAGTCGACACCCGAGTGTTTGAACCCGTGACCTGTGTTTTGGTAGTTGTTTGTCGCCTGTCGTAGGTCTGTGTAGTGGGGGGGGTTCGATCTGTAGGTCTGTCGAGTACGAGTCCCAGCTTTGTAGAGGTCGTAGCTGTAGGTATTCTGAAAGGTCAAGGTCGTAGCTGCTACAGTACCCGAAAGGCCAAGTCCACAGACTTCCTGAAGGTCCGGAAGTGGCCTTTCGAAGTGTCTCACGTTAGTCAGAGGCAAGTGGGCAAGTGGTGAGCCCAACTGCACTACGTCGGCAGTGCAACTGCATCGAGTTGGCAGTGCAAACCCATGCAGTCGGCGGTACCGGTCCCAGTCAGTCAGAGTCCAGTCAAGCAAGTACCGTGAGGGACTGTGTACACCAAGGGCCTGGGAAAGGGGTAGACCAACGAGTTACAGAAGTATAAATCAAGAGGCAGCGCCCAGCCATTCATTCATTCGCTGCGTAAGCCATGCGGAAGTGCTGCTACAGCGTCTTGTGCGAAGGTGGTCTGCAGGTTGCCCGAAGACGAAGTGGGCTGAAGGGAGATCGTAGCCATAGTCAGTAGTGGTAGTGCGGCCATAGCCACTGTAGAAGGAAGTGAGATTAAGTGTGTGTGTGTGGTGGTATTCAGGGTGATCCAGAGTGAGCGTGTGTGAACAGTGGGGTTGGACACAGTGACGAAGGTTGGGATGTTCAGGCGCCAATGCGCCATAGCCTGTTGAAGAGAACTTGCACCTGAACTGTGTTCTTGATTCCATATCTCTAAGCTTTGAGTGGGCGCCCTGCGCCAGTGTGAATCTCCATCTGTTCGCATGTATGTGAAGTGGAAGCGAAAGCGAGTCTTATTGCAATAGAGTCACATTAGAGTGTGTATAGACTACATATAGACACGCCATAGCCTGTTGAAGAGAACTTGCATCTGAACTGTGTTCTTGATTTCCATATCTCTAAAAGCTTTGAGTGGGCGCCCTGCACCAGTGTGAATCTCCATCTGTTCGCATGTATGTGAAGTGGAAGTGAAAGCGAGTCTGATTGCAATAGAGTCACATTAGAGTGTGTATAGACTACATATAGACACTATAGAGGGCATTTACAATACAGTCACATTAGACTCATGATTAGAGTGTGTATAGACTATGTATAGACACTATAGAGAAAATAATTAGTTCAGACGTAGTATAGACTCCACTATAGACTGGAGTACTATAGGGCTGTATAGGCAGTATTTCCCCCATCAGAGTTTTGACCTTAATTTCCGGATGTGCATAGTGCTAGACACCTGCAGATAGATATTGGGGGGGGGGGGGAACCTTTTTTCACTGTGAAACGGGGTTGAACATGGGCACAGCGCGTACAACGGGCGCATTTGTACGCACGTACTAGTGTACATCATGTACAATGGGATGCACTGACTGTTTGAGGTAAGAATTCAGTCAGCCGTAACTGGGTGTTAGTCCAACAGACTGGCAACAACACACACCTTTAAGTGTGGATCTGCAGATGGTTGTGATAATTTCAAAATTCAAAACCTGTTGAATGAAATGACCATGCCAAGGGTCATCCCCCTTTTCAAGGAGAGGAGGGAAGGAAAACTGGAAAGACGAGAATAAAGCATGCTCTCACTTCAGCCCCTCTTTAGGGAATTGGTATTGTTCAATTCTCACAACAAAGTGCATCAGCAATCCTATGGCAAGATCAGACCTCTAACTGTGAGGGCCAGTTTATCATCCTGGGCTGCAGCTTGCTCCACCAACTAGAAAAACCTTTTTCCCTCACCTGCATGGCAGCAACATAAAATGGCTTGCTCTCGTCTTCATCTTGCTTCTCTTTCTTGACAGCTTTCCACTCTTGCCCTCCATCTTTCTTCTTCTTTTTCAATGGGCCCATCCTCACAACCACATACTCAAACCCCTCAGCACTCCTGTAGCACTCGAAGTCTGTGCCATGATCAGAGCAGAAAGCAAGTGAATTACAATAGAGAAAACAGGTTTTGGGGCTTCACAGTTTCATTGCTTCAGCCAGCTTCAATTTAGAACCTTTGTTCTTTTTTTCCTTTGAAAAAGGGAAAACAACATAGAGCTTATGGAGGCTGAAAGTTGTCCGAAACATCATTCATTCATTATTACAATTTTATACAACAAAAACTCTGTAATCTGGTAAATGGGTTACACAGATTGTCCTCGAAGATCCTGTCACCTTGATCAGCCATCACACTGCCACCTTAATATTTCTCGGGTCATTGAAATTAAAAGGGCCTTTACCCGATATAGGCCTCAGGCCTTGTAAAAATAGAGCAGCACGGGCCTTGTAAAAGTAAAGCATTGTGAAAAGGTATCTTGCCAGGGCTCAGAAACGTGAAAACAGGTCAAAAGTAAAGTTCTCTATCAACAGGCACATCTAAATCTAAGGCAAAGGGCATTGTCAAAAGACTTACCTGTTCACCAGGAGATGTGTATGTCATGTCTGTTCGAGTAAGGGWGTGTCTGTACGTGTAGGCAGTGTACCTGTTCGTGCAATGGAAAGTGCCTGTTCAAGTAGTAAATGTGTCTGTTCGTTTAGAGTTGTGCCTGTCCGAAAGTAAAGTCAGTAGGCACAGTCCCAGTTCTGGTCTAAGTCAAGGTGAAACGGTATTCACCAATTCGTGGTAGCTGAGGCAGATCCCAGGGCTCGATCCCTAGTTCCCCAACTTACCTGTGTACAATACCTGCGTCAACTCGAAGMGTTGAACCTGCGACCTGTAGAACCGCCAGTGGTAGGTAGGTCTGTCGTAGGTCTATAGGTAGCCAGGATTCGATCCGTAGACCTGTAGATTAGAAGGCTAGCTGCAGTCCTTCTAGAAGGTTGGCAAGTGGTCAAGTGGTGCAGGCAAGTGGGCAAGGGGTGTGACTAAAGCAAGCCCATGTTGGAGACGAGGACAAGTGGCAAGGGMAAATAGTAGGACCCCAGTGCAACTGCACTGCGTCGTAGGGTAGTCGCCATGCAGTCATGGGAGAGTCTAGAAAGTACCAGTCCGGTCCAGCAAGTACCACGGGGGG
>BFEA01000229.1:1934386-1959861 GCA_003427395.1 Chara braunii
TCTCTCTCTCTCTCTCTCTCTCTCTCTCTCTCTCTCTCTCTCGTTTCTAAAAACAAAAACAGGAATGGATCTTCCCGCGAAAACTTCCCGCTTTCACGAGAAGATCCAGTCCCGTTACGGTATAGACAATGGAAACGCGTGTGTGTGCGCGCGAGCGCGCGTGTTTCCGAAAACGAAAACGAGAGTGAATCTTCCACTAGAACATGCAAAGATACACAAACTTGATTATTGTCTTTTGTGCATGTCGATAGTAACCGTTTTTTTTTCCCCCATGTATTTTAGAGTAAATCCAGTTTTTTTGTCGTTGTTTTTTGCATTTTGTGTTTTTTTTTTTTTGTGTTCTTTATTCCGTGTTCTTCGCCAAGCACGTTTGGGAAGTTAGCACCCTATGGTTCGAGCCTTAGCAAGGCTCGGCATACCGGTTGGCCGAGGCTCAGACTTGATAGTTGGGCCAAGTACTGGTGGTTCAAGACATTCTTCAGTGTTGGACAAGGTCTGCGTAAACTACCTAGAACTGGATCTTGGGTAGCCGAAAACTTCTACCAACCACAAGTACACGGCCCCGACCTTGCAGTCCGAAATTTGTCACCCCAAGAAAACGAGGCCGAAACGTCAAACATTGGGCCCGCTGACGGTGCGAGTACCCTTACAAGGGTATCCGCCCTGGTTTTTGTCAGTGACAGGAAGAATAAGTTTGGTTTAAAATATGAGTACACCGCGCAAGTCGTGGCTGTGTTGGGTGCCTAGAAGTCAGAGAGTGTGCGGGCGTGCAAGCGTGATATCTTTTCCTTATTGATGATTGTAAAGCCGGCGTGGATTGCCAGCCATTTTTTTTTTTATTTTTTTTTTATTTGATTAAACTAGGGCTAAACGATATTTTAGTGTGATTGGTACGCTTGACGTGACATGTGCGTACGCGCGGAGGACAATGTCGACGGCGAGCAATTAGGCAGGTGAGTTGTGTCGACTTGGCAGGTGAGTTGTTACGAACTTAGCAGATGTCGACTTTCCATGACCACTGGTCGGCTGTCTGTGTTGATCAACAACCTCGTGGTGTCAGGCTTAGCGCACCGTATCGCAAAACGAGAGCCGTTAGAGTGATAAAGGAGTCAAGCAGTACAGTGAAGAGAGGAGAGCAGTCGAAGACTCTCGCTCGCTTCGAGGTTGTGACAACTTTCCTCGAAGTGTTTACCTTCGTCTCAGTGGCTGGCCGCTCCCTGCTTTGAACCTTCTCACGTTCCCACAGAAGGCTTGTTCCCACATTCTGCAACTATCAGTAAGCAGTAGTAGGTGCGACAACAAGCAACCTTCACATTCATCTTTCTGCCTTGCGACAGGTTTTGTCTCATTTTGCATATTGGGCCATGAAAAAAAAAAAAAAAAATTCACAAAACAAAAAGGCAGGGCCATGAGAAAGGCCAAAAAGAAAAAAGAAAAAAAATGTCAAAAAGTAAATAAATACTTAAAAAAAATAAATGAAAGGAAAAGAAAAACATTTGCATAAAGAACATATTGTTTGGGCCTTGACACAAAACCAAGGCAGTTGCACCATGAACCACGTAGGGACATCGATCTGTAGGGCAAGCTGGTTGCTACTTCCGGATTGCTTGCGTCGAAAAGACTACAACCGGTGTCTTTGCACACCTGGCGAGGTCTTTAGCTTCTAGGTTGACTAGATCCATCAAGAGCTCACGCAAGGCCGAATGCTCCTTGAATTCTAGTCGAGAGACATAATCTTCAGGGGCCACTCCCATGACCACATCCTTACAAGACACATCAGTCAATCCCAGGTTTGGAGTAGTGAACAGACCAGTCAAATGCTGTTTCAAGGCCTGCATGGAAGTCTTGCACTTTTGGTCCTTGAACACCTCAAGTTTCGGCCTTTCTTTGAGCGCAGCGTGCTTATCCTAATACTGTGCTATGAGGAGGTCCTCAACAGTATGTACAAAGTGACTTTCAGCCACTCAGTCAGGTCGATTCTTTCATAACCTTTACTAACAGCTTGAAGTTCAATAAAACTTTGTACGGTGGGGTTAGTATTTGTGTCCGCCCTCAATACCTCCAAGTAAGTTGATCCAGGAGGTGATATCCCCCTTCCCGTCGTACTTGGACGGCAGCGTGGCCACCCTTTTGTCCACCATGGGACCGTTGTACCGTACACCAACAGGAACTGCGGTGTTTTGGGATGATGATCCTACATTTGGGACTGGGATCAGTGCAGAACTCTTGGCGCTGCCGCTTGAAGAGCTGGCACCGGTTCCTGCACCAATCACAATTCCACTTGACCTTTGCATGAGGATTGTGTTAGGGGAGAGGATTGAGACTGCAGCAAGACGAGGAGGACGAGGGATGGTCAATTGTACATGCTTGAGATCTGCAACCTCAGCCTACAGCTCTTAGTTTCGTTGTTCTAGAGCTATCACGCATGACTCAAGGCAGAATCCGCAGTTGGACCAAGGTTGCTACGACAATGACTATCTTTTCTCCAAACCGGGTATCTTCGGTTTCTGGAACTGTCAAACGAGTTCCTTGACCAGCAATTATTGTTGATCTAGCAGTTGCACCTGCCTTCCTTTCTCTACGCAAAGCGTCCTCATAAAGTTTCTGAAAGAACGTTTTTTCTCGTTCGTCCGCTGCGTCCAGCGTGACCTGCCATTGTGCAAATGAGATGTCTGCCATGCCGGAGGATGGGGCATCCGTAGAACTCTCAAGAGGGTTCCCCTCTTTGTTCTCGTTTCGACAAACGCTCCTCTTACCCATCCTCGCACTCTAAAAAAGAATACCTTCTCTTTCCCCTCTCTCTCTTTCTGTGTTTGTGCACGTGTCTCAACATTGGACATAGATAGTTCATACAATAAGACAAAAATAAAAATAAATCACAAGAGCAGAAGGTAGAACTCCTTACCGGAGCGGCAATTCATTTGGACTTAGAGAATGACATCCACGCAGCATAATTAAATAAATAAATAAATAAATTCAAAGAGAGGTCTGACTAAACGAATGGGTCCGATCAGATCAGACTGGAATCCCCTATTGTCTAAGTTGGACAAAAAAAAAACCCCTGAAACAATGGAGATTTTGAGGGTTGCAAACAGTCGCCGAACCAGACGCGGGGCAGTGTGTGAGAACATGCAGTAAGACCAGTCAAGATCCCGTTGAAAGGAATGTGCCTACTAGCCTTGTGTCCCCCAATTTCAACACAGCAAACAAATGCAGCTGACGACAACAAATTTGGGGCCGAAGGGTCCTGTCCCATTGGGCCTCGTCCCACTGAGTCCCAAAAGGTCCCATGTAGGTCGTGAGCCAGGACCAATCACAAGGGTGTCCCAAGATGGCCCCAAACTGCCTCTACCATACTAAAAAGGGAAAAACAACTTTCAGCAAGAACAAACTCCTACAACTATTCAGAAGTGAAAGACAGTGTAGTGTAGAAAGATATGTCATTGAGAACAAGCTACATCATCCATCCATCCATCAGGTGAGAAAGCAGTCCACATGCTCACACACACAACCAAGAACGGCGAGAAGAGGAAAAGAGCCCAGCACACCCCAACAGGCCATGAAGCACCAAACAACCACCCGTGGGCATACCCAAGTCACACAACACTTACCTGCGAAGCCCGACCTCCAAAGATGAAATAGCGACTCACCCCCCTCTCTCACAGGTCCTCCTGACCCCTAGCTACCACTACACGAAGTGTACTAGCTTGACTAAGAGGGCCTGCCTACACAACGTCGAATCCCCCGTCGATGTTGAAGACCAAAGTAGCGACTTGCAGCTCTTCGATGCAGATATGGCAGCTCCCAAACAAGTCTCCCCCTTGGAGGAAGCCCAAAAGTCACTTCAACATCTTCTTGAAGTCCAGATCCGAGGTGTGAGTACATCTCACTCTCTACTCCCTCTCGCTCATTTCAGCCAGCCTCTCTTATGTCTCTCCACCCCATACAATCACTCAAGCAACCCGGTCAGGTATGATGTCTATCCTACATGACCTAACCAGGTGGGGCAGCATCCACCTACCTCGCTGCCCCTCTTAACCCTAACTTCCAACCCTAATCCGAGATTAGCCTAAGTCGGAATCAGGGTAAGGGTAGTCCAACACCTCTCGCCAGCTAGTAAGTCCGCTCCGATACCAAATGTTACGATCCTGCCTATTTCCGAAGTGCAAATTCACAAGAAAAGACAATGCCACCCAATTGCGAAAGGAATTAAATCACTTGCAAAGAGAAGTCCAAAGAAGAAGAAGAAGAAGAAGAAGAAGAAGAAGAAGAAGAAGATGTACACCAGCAAGACCAATGACAATCCCCCCTTCTCTCTCCACCTTCCTCCTTCTCCTTGTTGCCGCCAATCTTATTCTTCTCTCAAATAATATAATAACAATGAGTGATTGAACCAGAATCAATATCCGAAGTTCCCTCTTACTGCCAACACGACCACAGGTCCACCATAGCCATAGCTTCCCCCTTCTTCCTCCTCTTGCATGCCAAGGCTATGGCGGACTACTAAGGGTTCCGCCCTCCAGTGCAAAGGACAACACAAAGCAGCTATGGTCGCTGTTTATCAGGCTATGCCTGGCTCTGCCTCGAGCTTCCTTGGTGCGGCACTACCCCAACTGGGGCCGTCCAGATGCAGCGCCTATCAAGCTGATGAAGATGGTGTCCACCGTAGCCAGGTAGGTACCTCGCCACTCTCCTCCTTCGCCCCCTTCTTCCTCCTCCTCAGGCTGGGCTGCTCGCCATAGCCAGGCTGAGTGCCCAGCTGCTCTTCGCCCTCCCAGGCAGCGCTCTGAGTCCTGCTGCCCGCTCAGGCAGTATGTCGCCAAACCTTGCACACGGCAAATGAGGAGGAGATACTCGCTCCTCCAGAAGATATAGCGGCCTACTCGCCTCTTGGGCGGTGACTTCCTAGGCCGCACAGCCTCCCAGCAACCGGTACCTCATCCCTTTCAGAGTGAAACATCATTGCAGGCTCTGATATCGTCCGTACAGGCCCGAGACTCAGGCTACTTGGTCTGGTACCGGCCTACCTCTTGCCTACCGCTACCGGGCCTCTAAAAATGCCAACTTTTTGTCTTCTTCTGCTTGGCCTCGAGTACCCGGCACTTCTACCACTACTTGAGTGGTACCGGCCTACCTGCTACTCAAGTGTTTTTCCCGCTGCTCTAAGTCTCGCGGGCCTACCCATGCCAGTACTTTTCCCGCTGCAACCGTGATGGTAAGTACAGACCCTGCAGGGCCTCCAAACGAACAAGTACCCTTGCAGGTCACACACACACACACACACACACACACACTCAGGCCGACAAGCACTCAGACAGGCATGCAGACCTGCAGGCACGCGCACACACAGACTTGGAAAACACAGCAGAATGCGGGAATCTCAGCAAGGCATACATTCCAGCGGCAAATCCCAGAAATCAGCAGTGTTCTCAGTCCGTGTTTTGGCGGGTCATTACGAAATCTTTAATCAGCAATTGCCATTCTGCAAACCATTATGCAAAACTCAGAATAGCATATTGTTTCATTTTCTTCCCCTCCTCCCACTGAGGCCCTTTCGACCCTTTCTCTAAAATTCCCAAATTCCTTTTTTTTTTTTTTTTTTTTTTTTTTTTTTTTTTTTTCCAAAGGGCCCAGTGCCCAAGGCTCCAATTATGGGTTTGATTCCAACACTTAACCACACGCCTCTTCCCATTAGGGCTGGAAGAGCCTCAGCCACTGCTCCCCTGGAGACAGCTTCCCTACATACCACGAATATAGTACAATCAYGGGGYATTGATTGCTTCCCTAGTAAGGAAGGATTAACCCCGCAGTGTGCTGAACCAAACTCTGCCCTACTCGCCTCCTCAATTCTCGACTACACTCTGCTGCACAGTGAGGAGTAGGGGAAAAACAAATAAGGCAAAAGATTAGTAATATGGCAAACTGCGGAAGTTTAGCGATAGTTATGATGAACTTCCCCCACGATCCTAATTAGCCACTTACCTCACAAATGGGGAAGGCTCTGTTGCAGAAAATTCAAAACGAAATACCCGCATGGCAGGAGTGAAACAATCACATACCCAGCCCCGGTGCCTAACGTCACTGCACCTCCTGCCCTGCCACCTATGTTTATAGCCAGAGGGTATATGCCCACCAGAGACCTGATGAATCAGAAACATAGTCGAATGGGAAAATAAAAAAAGTGTCAAATCACACAATACCCCCGTGGCAGGGCTGAAAACAATCCCACAAACAGCTCCGGTGCCGATCCCCACGACACTGCCTGCCCTGCCAAGTGGCCAAAAGTGCGCTCAAGTAGGAAAAACTGAAAGAAAACAAATCACAGTACCCACGTGGCAGAGGGTCAGACCAATCACAAGAACAGCCCCCGTGCCAGCCCTCACAGCACCCCTTGCCCTGCCCCGTGACCAAACCTGTGTTTACAGACACATAACAAAAGTAAATTCGCCAATCCCATGTGGCAGATTGCTGTTCAAACACATGAGCAGACCTTACCCACCCTGTAGCCACGTGGCCAGATTCAGATACGGTAGAGCTAGCCTATTACATGCAACCGCATCCGATCTTGACATTCTGGCATTCACCATCCCTTCCCTTGTGGCCAATTACTGTTCAAACTTCAAACACGTGAGCAAACCTCATCCACCCTGTAGCCACGAGGGCAGATTCAGATACGGCGGAGCTAGCCTATCACATGCAACCGTATCCGAACTGGCAACCTGGCATTCACTATCCCACCCCTTCACGCCACCGTCCCACTCCTTGTTCCCCCACAATATAACGAGCACACAGACAAGCAACCCCCCATGCAATCAACCACTCGTTTTCCTGCCCCAGTCGCGTTGCCTGAAATGCATCAAAATACTCACTCACCGAAAGTAGGAAGAATTGTTGATACAGAATCCGCCCCCTCCCCTTCGACCCTTCATTTTCATGGTGCTTATATGGCTGTTCAGACTGGTGGTTGGACACTTGTGATGTGCTTTGGGCCCTGCACCCATCTGTGATTAAACGAGAATGTTTTTCAGAAGAAAGGGGGAGAAAAAAAAGCTTCAGATTCTTCAGAACAGTTTATCTCACAGGATAGACAAAGGATTCTCAGTCCTTCGGGACATCCATTAAAATTGGAATGATACAGAGAAGTTTAGCATGGCCCCTGCACTTTCAAGGACGAGACGCATAAATATAGAAATGGTCCATCAAGAAGAAGAAAAAAGAAGAAAAAAAAAAGGACTCCATAAGTGCTTGCTCTCTGTACGAGTTTTGAGAGGATTTACGACAAACATTATTTCTGGAGTGTCTGCGAGGGAGGGTTCTGCCAATTTGTTTTCAGACTTGGAGAGACCTGTCTGCCCATGATTGTCGATCGGATGTAAGCGTTGGGCACCGGGCCCAATGTGAAATAGTAACTTTTGCAAATTTGCAAAAATAAATAAATAAAAATTATGCCTAACTGCAGTCGGTATACATCAAAGCTCGATGTAGATCTTATCCTATCCCACTGCAATTGGAATGACACCCATGGTTTACCTGCTGTAATATTGCCTCAGGAAGTGTGCCCATGGTTAACGATACCTCTTTCTCAATAAAACGACATTTTAATTTTGTTTTATTCTGTCAGGGCAGGGCAGCCAACTGCCCATATGTCAGAGTGGAAGAAGATGTTAGCCAAAGAAGCAGACATTCCCTCCCTACCCATTTCATCAGCAAAATGACACAGGTGAACCTATTGCGGGGCCGGGGCGGAGGGGCGAGGGGGGAAGGGTTATCCTGCCCCAGCTGCTTGTACATATGTGAAAGTTGTCACACATTTCCTGTGTGTATATCACAGTCAAAATGTTGGAGGTCTCTAATTCTGTCAGACATATCAGACATTCCCTCGAAGTACATGTCACAAGAGAGAAGTGTCAGAGGCCAACCTACCGGTAGTAGAGGGGAAAGCTACCTGTAAATGTGTGAAGGATATCACACATTTTGTCCGTGGAGATGTTAATGTGAACATGTCAGCGGTCTGCAATTATGTCGTACGTATCAGATATTCCCTCTGCATACTGAGATATAAGATCTTGTCATGAATAGAAAAAAAAAAGAAAAAAAAAAAAGAGAAAAGAAACAGCAGGTGATGCTCCACACCAATAGATTGGAGCCACAAGTTAGGCTGCTAGGGATGCATGCTCCTGTCATCGTCCCTAGATAGCTTGGCGGGTTTCTACGTCGATTAATAAATAAATAAATAGCAGGGAAAATGTCACAATCCAAGCTAAAACCTCAAGCCTCAACTAGCTGGGGGCTGGAAGCAGGGGGTTGGTGCAGAGCATCCAAAGTGGTGACGCCAGATTCCCCGTGTATAGTAAATCACTGTACTTCTCTTTCCCAACAGGTATGGGAAAAATCACATTTGCAAATTTTGCACGTTTCCTCTCTGCAGGACTCACAAAATACTTTCTGTTGTAAATAATGCAAATGAAGATTTCCTACTACAGCCATCTATGTCTCAACAGCTTGTGATCAATTGTTTGTTCATGACGAACTTCACGCTGTAAATAGAACTGCAATGAGGGGCTCGTTAGACACTCCTTGGGGCGTCCTCAGGGCCCAAGGAAGTTTCCTTTGGGGTTTTGAAGGAAATTCCCACCGTTGTTCCACCTATCCTTGGGGTGGTCTCCCGAGGATGATTACTTTCGGCCCCCGGCGGCTATTTTCATAATATTATAGTTGGCCGCGAGGGGGCAGTGCCTTGGTCAATTGGGTGATGTCCGTCTTGCTACGGTGTGGTCCAGCTGCCAAAGGCGGGAAATTTTGAAAGGCGCTGGCAACAGGGGAAAAAAAAAAACCTTAAAAGCAATGGACCTCCCCGTTCGAAAATCAAATTTCAAATTGGGTGCTGGACGTCACGACGGCGACGCGGGGCAGGTGGCGTCCATATCTGCGACGGTCGAAACAGGCATTTGCAGCGGCACAGTGGATCCCTCGTAACTCGTCATGAATTTATGAGCGTCCCTATGTGTTGAGTCGAGCACACGGGGGAACGTCGTCGGGGACTTGGCGTTGAGGTTACCGTGGTCGTGGCTAGTTGGTAGGCTGTTGTATTTTCGTGGTTCATGAGCATTGCAACACATGTGCCGATGGAGGGCAGCAGCGACGACGGACGTGCGAAGTTGACGACAATCGAGAAGACGGCCGTGACGGTCGTGCTCTTTTGTTGTCAGCAGGAGAGGGAATTGGGCAGAATGAGAGCGCAGATCCTCGAGCGGAGGAGGAAGACGCTTCATCAAGTCCCGGTCGAAGGCCTGGATACCATAGCCATCACCAAGGCTGTAGTTCAGGTTTGCTGCGCCATGGGTTGCAGTGTTCTTCCACGAGCGACGCGGAGGTGGTGGGTGAAGCGGAGGACGGGGGGGGCGTGGGAGGATCTCAAGCAATGCGATGATGCAACGGAGTACTTCTAGGAGAAGCTGCGTATGCCACCACGTGTCTTTCGGGCGATGGCGATTGCATCCAGTGTTGAGGAATGCCCGCGGAACGTGCTGCCGATTTTGATGCCGGCTACAGTCGTTGTCGATATCTCGTCTTCTCTGTTGGAGGTCTTCGATAGAAGTCGGCCATCAACAATAGAGGATGCACACGTGGAACAGGAGGACCACGACAAGCAAAATTATGACTAGGAGCAGCAGTGGCAACCTTCAATAGAGGTCGGTCGGCCATTAACAACATGTACGACAGGGCCGTAATTCTACGATGACGGTTAAGGTCCACTGAACGACGACGATGAAGGGAGCAGACAATAGAGGATAGCATATGACACATGCACTCTAACGGGTCATACACCTTCGCGCTGCAAGTCGGCCCGTGGCCTGCATGGTGGCTTCTGGAATGGTCCACTGAAGACCTACTCTTCACCTACCGCCCATCCATACTAACGTCCTTCTTCGTAGACCGCCTCTTATGTGTACATCCAGGCACCCTGCCAAGGATGCAGACGTGGAAGAAGACGACAAGGACAAGCAAAAAGATGACCAGGGGCAGCAGCCGCAGCCATCGAAAGAGGCTGACCATGAACGACATGTGGGGAAGGGCAATAGCTAGACGACAATGGTACACCTCCAGCAAACGGCGACGAAGAGGGATGCAAACGGTAGACCGTAGCATGGGACAAACGCCTTGTAACGTTTTTCGTCATGGAATACAGTGGGCAATCGGAGCAAGGGGGGGCGACCAAAGTATTCAAATTTGCCAACCATTCGACCCCTTTCCGTTTGGCGGCACACACTGTGAGGGAGAACACTGGTCGACGACGTACACGGGGGCCGGCCGGCCACCAACGGTGACCGGTGGAGTAAGGTTCCTGGAAGCCGAACGTTGAAGTCCCAAGATGTCCGTGCGTTGCCCGGTAGGAACTCCAATGGACCAGCCGACGAAAATTTCTTGCCGACGACGGATGCCCTCGCCGCTCCGATTATCGCGGATCCTTGACCTCCAAGGGACCTCGGGAGGTCCCTTGGGGAACGCCACCAAATGGTTGTAGCTTGAGGACGCCCCAAGGATTCCCTGAGGAAATGTTTTCACTTTTTTTTTCGTTTTCATCCCCGAGGATAGGTGGATCGAAATTTTCCTCGGGGGATTTATGCCCCGAGGAGTGTCTAACGAGCCCCTGAGTCTGACAATGATATGGAGCTTCCACCACACAATCATGCCAAGCGCCCACAATGTCCTCAAAATGGAACCAGTCGCAATGCAGAATAAGTCATGAAGCACGCAATGTAGTCCCAGAATAAGCAGCAAGTAACGACGAAGTACAGAGAAATCGGGAGTGAGACAAGCAGAGCGAAGCAGTACGGAGAAGGAGGATACTTTCATCAATAATAAATAATAGAATTAAAAAGGCTCCTTATGTGAGCCGCAGCTCCAGTATCACCAGCGCCAACAAGCAAGTCAAGGTAAGCTTCCCTCACTCGCTCTCTCCCTCCCAGTTCTGATGACCCTCTTCCTTGCCCAACCTCTAAACTACAGCCAACTTTGGCTTCTCTCCCTCTCTCTTCTTCCTGGGATGGCACTGTCTTCCACTGGCACCAGCCTCCTCTCTCTACCTCACGCGCTCAGCAGTGATCTGGCCACCAACGTGGTGGAAGGCAAAATGAATGAGTCGTGGGGGCTGGGTGCTCTTTTGGTGAGTTGCCCAACCTTGGTCTGCCTCAGCCTGCCTCCTCGAACCGCGAAAATTTCTAAATCTTGGCAGCCCAGATTTGTTGTCGGCCAATGTGTGCCTGGACCCAGAAGGCCCTCGAAACCTCGTGAGCAGTACAAACAGCGTTTGATTGTGCATCATCGTATCTGTCATGGCGGCCGTGGTCGACTCTTGAGAAATCTCTGACTCCTTAGTCCTGATTTTCCTCGACTTACCTTGTGTGGAATACAGGCAGCCTCATTTGACGATGGACATCCTAGCTGTCGACTGTAGGACTTTCTCATACCCCTCGAAGACAGGAGATGCAAGTGTTGACCCCTGATTGTAAGATTGACCAAAAGTTACAAACCTGGCCGACGTCCGTGCAGATTTTGAACTGCCTTCATTGCACATCAACCATTTTCTCACTTCCAGCGTGTGTGCAGGCGATAGCTTGCATAGGGAGCTAGTCCATTATAAAGATGCTCTTACCACTTCCTCCTGAGCAAAGGAGGCTCCTTCCGAAGTTTCGAGCACCTGGAAGACACGGGGGCTTCCAGGGTGCTTTAGGCAGTAACACTGAGTCTCCTGGTGTTGCGTGAGGATCTTGTGGAGTTTGGTATGATTTATGGTTGCTTTGTGCGCCCACACAGAGGACTCTCTAAGTTTTTCCAGACCATTTGCAACATGGTCGGTGTTTTCGTGTTAGTGGACCTTGTTGTGCTGTGGTGCAACAAATTTTCTCTCTTGGGGTCTATACACTCCAGGGGCCAGACAACAAAGTGAAAGGGAGGTTGTCCAGCCATGGAGTTATGGAGATCACCATGACATGAGTGAGTTGTTTTATATGAATCTAGGCTACCAGCCGGGCCGCCCGGGTCACCGTATTTTCCTGGGCGGCCCGGCCGTGCAAGGACCAGGGAAGGTCCCAGCCAAACAAAAAAAATAAAAAAACTCCAAAGAATCCGAAAAAGAACTATGGTATGCAGAAAAATAATCGGAATAACTTTTTTTTTTTTTTAACTGAACAATTTTTATTTTTGTTTTTTTCTCAAGAAACAACCAGAGTGAGTGCTAGGGGTGCTGATAAGAGCAGACACCACTAGCATTCTCAGGGAGACTCCATCTATTGGTGGGGAGCAGCACCTGCTGGAAAGCGGGTCAAGCGTCCCTCAACATTTCAGGAAGGGGCAGTTTGTAAACAAGGGTTAACCGTGCCACGTGTCCATTCTACTATAAACCTGAGTGATCGCCTGAATCGACACGCAGGCACACATCATTAATTTGATGAGCAGCATTGATTGCCCTCAACCGAGGGGATTAACTGACCATCGCAGTCTAACATCTTATCCCTAGTCTGAACAAATTTTTATATAGCCAGAAAACGGGCCCGGTGTCCCTTACATCATTTGCTGCGGTCAAACGGGCTAAGTAAGGCACTCTCGGTCTAACCTATCCCCACCACAGCTTCACGAGGTTACAAAACCGATGATCCCAATCCCAACCCTAAAACAAAATTCACGCTCCCTAATTTAACAAAAGTCAAATCCTAATCTACCCCCTTTCCAGACCACCACTATCAAGCAACCCTAAGCTCCACCAGCCAAGGTTACGAATCTGATAATCCCAATCCCAACCCTAAAACAAAATTCGCGTTCCCCAATTTAACAAAAGTCAAATCCTAATCTACCCCTTCTCCAAATCACCATTATGAAACAGCCGTAATCTAGCGGAATCCAATCTAGATAACAAACCAGCAGCCAACACATAAACAAAATACTCGATGATTTCATCCTACTTATCCGCTACCAACTAAAAACAAAAAAAAAAGGTTATCCACAATAGTGTCTTACCCGCGGATAGTCAATGGTCTCATCAAATTACCCAACCCACGGGCAAAACCAACAGGGAACGTAATCCAACGAAGTAACACTTCCGAAATCATCTTAAAAAAAAAAAAAAAAAAAAAAAAAAAACCTAACACGATGGACACCAAACCTAATTACAATTATGACAACCCTTACTTGTCAAATCGGCAGTCCACAAAGTACCAATTACACGAACTAACAAAACTTATCCTAACGATTAGAATCTAGGAAAACACAATCATCTATACTCGCAATGCTTGCAATTTAGGGAAACACAGTCAATGACTGTCAGAGCACCAGAAATCAGAAAATCTTGCGCAACACCCTGCCCGAAGTAGGAGTAAAGGCAACAGTGGACAGGCCCGCTCACAACTTGAAGTCTGTTGTCAGCAACACTGGACGATACCGATCACGGCATGAAGTCCGTCATCCGTCTTCTGGAAGGCGACGTTTATCGATGCACTCTCGTCCTTCATCTCCAGCTCTTCATCCAGATAAAACTGTATCCACTTCAACAACGCAATCGTTCTCCGTATCTATAATCAGCGGGCAAAGCCCCTTATTAGGTAGTAATACTTTTTCTTTCGTTTTTTTTTTCCTTTCAAGAAACGTCCCCACCAGTGTTAGTGGTGCTGATAAGAGCAGACACCACTAGCACCTAGGGAGAGGCTCCATCTGTTGGTGGGGAGCTCGCCTGCTGGAAAGTGGGTCCAGCGTCCCTTATACAGACTGATTTTGGAGTACATCAGAAAAAACTATGGAGTGTTCCTGTCAGCATTGATTGCCCCGGGATCCGGGGGATTGACTGAGCAGGATATTGGAAGGAAGGGGGAACCTCTTCACCCTACGTTCGGCGTCGGATATACAGCTACACGTTAGCTCCTCCCTCCCCCTAAGCCATACTAAAACCATACTATCATCTCCCCCTCTTTAATCTCCAGACGCCCTCATCATTCTCAGGAGGCTCCATCTATTGGTTGGGAGCAGCACCTGATGACATTCTTGGCAAACAGAGATCGAGATGTTCTCATATAGGCTATAGGCCTTCTATCGTGGCGTACCCTGGGACTGTACGTACACTCCCGCTAAGCTGCCTATTCAAGATCTCTAAACTGTTGAGCACGCTGTCGACCTGCCAGCATTGATTACCCTGAAGCCAGGGGATTGACTGAGCAGGTAAAGCCTACATCGCTCCCTACCACTGTAGATCTCCGATGGAGAGTCCACGGAGTGGAAAGGGATCGGGGAAATCAGAAGGAGGGCGCAAAGAATCGTCCCATCTACCTTGGTCCAATCGCTAAATCAGATACCATAGTCTCCTTTGAACACGTCTTCACCCCCATTCCGAAGACTGTCCTCCCTCCCCAACCATTCCCTGGAAAACTGTCGGATAGCTTGCATTCAAGTTATGTCTTGTTTCGTTTGAAACAGATCCAGTTTTGCTTTCACACTTTGCCAGTGTGCCATGAGTTCTTCCATAATATATTGCTTAACCATTTCAATGACCTCTTCCCCCTCTATCCTGACATCTTCAATCGCGAGTATGCACCTTTTCCGCCAAAGAGCCCAGATGATATCTCTCCTCCCCATCGTAAACATGTTGTTTTCAAAAGGACAGTCCGTGGGGGAAGACCAAGCTTCATATAAGAGGGCTCTCCAGTCCCATGGTCATGCGGATGTAGTGTCGAGCTGTCACCAGATCTTGTCCCACCATCGCCATGTCAGAATCGCCCCTAGTCATTGTAGAAAGATGTGCTCTATGGTTTCCGCGATCTTTCGGTGAGGAAAGGAGGCCAAACAGGAATGACACCATGGTAGCACTAAGCCTTTTTGTTCTAGGTAGGTTCGATCAATTAGCCAGTCATTGGTTGGGAGGCAGCGGTGTTCTATCTGCCATTGCAGCAAAGCCAGTTCCGCCGGTTTGGAGCTCGTGGCCTTAAACCACCGGATGGGTCGAACTGCGTCCCTTTCTACGTTCAGATGGGTTAGCCATCGCTCTCTCACAATTTCTTTCACATTTACCCTTGATCTCAAGAGGCGGTAGGCAGATTTTACTGACAAAGTGAACAAGGTCCTGTTTACCCCAATTTTTCTTGCCGGATTCCATTGTCATTCCTCCGGATCGAGAGGGAGGTTGGCAAGCGGGGTTTCAGGGAAGAACGTGAACCAGTCCTCCTGCAAATGAAGTACCCGGATGCAGTGCATATCTGTATTTTCCCACCATTTCAGCACCTCAAGGTGGTACCTCTTTAGCCTATTGTCATGTTCCTGATGAAAAGGATTCACTGGTGGTTCCTGGGTGTGTACCACCAACACGTTCCCCACGCTTTCAGGATCACCCGAGATAGCCACCCAGTCCCCTTCTTGTAGACATGGTCCTTTGCATAGGATGCGCACACCATCCAGGGGTACAAAAAAATTAATTCCTCCAAGTTCTTCCCGGGTGATGACAATGTTTTAAAAGAGGTTTCAACTTTTGTTATGTTCGCCAGTTGGTTTCTTCCACGTCCCATATGTCCTTGATTCGTATCACCCCCCTTTCGACCCAGCTGTTCCACTGGGGGGCCGAACTGCAGTATACCCTCCCGTACCGATCCGTGATATGTACGTTCCCGAAAAGAGGTTGTCTTACCACCTCCTCCCACCTTGACGGCCTGCCCTTGTCTGGTAGGGGGAGTTGGCACCACGCGCGAAGGGCCCAGATCCAGAAGTCGTCCCCGACTAAGTCTACAACCTGCATAACCGGGTCCAAAATTCCTAAGCCCCCTTTGTCTCTTGGCTGAGTAATGACCAGCCAGGTGACTTTAGTGATCACAATAGAAAGAGTGTTCTCCCCCCTCCAGAACAGCGCGTTAACCTGTCTCTTCAATGCTTTGACAACCTCTTTGCTAAGGGCCCATATCGCAGATTTGTACCATAGTGAGGCCAGAATAACATTGTTGATGACCAAGGTTCTGCTCAACAACGATGTCCGCTTGTCATTCCAGTGGACAATCTTTTCCACCACGGGTTTCAAAATCCAGTCATTATTCAAGGTTGGCATGCCAAAGACAGTCATCATGATGCCCAAAACCCGAATAACGACCCCCATGGGTAGCCATTTAACCTGCAGGCTGCAACTGCTCCGAGTGGGCGCGCACCCCTTGGTGGTGAATCCACCACTCCAAGGTCTTGGTGCCCCAATTGACTGTCATGTCGGAGACGTTGTGCACCTCTCCATGAGGTTTCCGATCTCTTCTATATTTGCAGGAGTAGCATTTAACATGAGAGTCAGATCATCCGCAGACATAAAGCAAACCAAGATAACTTCTTCTGGGATGGCAGAAATCTGGAGTTTACACAAATCCTGGTTTGTGCAGAGGTTTGCGGCCAGCGCTTCCATTACGATGATGAAGAGGAAGTGGGCTAGTGGGTCTCCTTGGCGGACAAATTTCTGCAGATGAATTTTCAAGGTCAGCATTCCATTGAACTGAACTTTCATCGTGTCGTTATGGTGCAGAATTGTGATCCACCTTCGGAAATGCGGACCGAAATCCAATTTTTTCAAACATTTGTCCAGAAGGAACCAATCCGCATGATCATATGCTTTCTCAAAATCAATAAAAATAACGGCTGCATTGCTTTTATCCTGCCTTGTTAGTCTGAGAAGCTCATTTATTAGGAGAATGTTTTCATGGATTCGTCGTCCTCCATTTGCAGCAAAGAGGTCCAGATTTCCTCATTGGATAACGGTTGACCAAGTTGTGTTTTCTGTTGTTGAAATAATTCTTTTTTCGGCGGTTGGAGGAAGGTCGCAACCTCTTCCTCCCTTAACTGCTGTCCCGCTGTGAGCATATAGATGTGAAGAGGTCTTTGAAGGACCGTGCAATCTATGTACATTGTGGAGTGGAGGACGCTATCTCCTCGCACCCTTGCTTTGGATCGTACAAGGCCTCGATGCATCTCCTCCGAGTACGCATTCGGGCCAGGCTAAATAGTTTAGTGTCTATTGTACCTTCGGTTTGGTAGCGCGATATTTTTACTCTAATTCGCATTCCTTCCCATCATTGGGGGGTAAAGGTCTGCAACTGTTGTTGTAGGACTTGTATATGTGTTTGCTGGTTTGATACTGTACTTTACCATATCTGGAGCGGCTTGTTGTTCAAGTTCAAGTTGTTGGATTTGTTGGAGTATCTTTACCTCACGTTCATGTCTGCGGGCCGCTTGTTGTGACGAATATTCCTTGCATTTTTTGTTACGAAAAAAAAAATCATTATTAAACCAATCGATTTCTTGTGGTACGTTTTGCTTTCGGGTGTGCCAGAATGCCCACTTATATATACTTTAGGAATGACCTTTGTTGAAGAAGAGACACATTTAGTTTACAAAACCCGATGCCCTGATCGGGTTTCTTGCAAAACGTCAGGATAGTTGTACACGTCTTGTGATCCAAGCCAGGGTACGGGCTTCGTGGTAAAATGGATGCTAAAAGTAGCGAGTCGTGCAGGTCCTCTGAGATAAGAATTAGGTCAATCCTAGATCTGGATTGACCCTTTGTTCCTTCCTTCCGGAGGCAAGAGTACTACCTCGTATCTGGGTGAAGCTTCCGGAAGGTGTCAAAAAGTTCCAGTGCTGGTTGAAGCTTCCGGAAGGTGTCAAAAAGTTTCAATGATAGGCATAGGTCCTCGATCATTCGTTCATCTTCCTCAATGAAAGGAGGGGCCTGGGAGGGCATTCGCCATCTCTCCATCCATCGATCCGGGGCTGCGTTGTAGTCCCCGACGATTATGCCTGGGACCCCCGTCGGGATCTGTGATTTGAGCGTCTCAAAGAAACGCCTCCTTTCCCCCACCTCGTTAAGGGCGTAGATACTGACACTACACACCACTTCAAGCTCTATCCTGATAAAAACCGCTACCTATCTTCCTTCCTCTTGGTCCGCTACCCCATGGATGGTGTCTGCCCGAGACTCTGGAGGAAGCCGGATGGCAGGTAGTAATACTGATATGTACGATGCGCAGATCCTGCCCATTGACCAACCCCACATCTCTCTCTCTCCTTCTGCGGCCCATCTAGGATTACCGACTTTCGTCGGTCAAGATTAGGCTATGGCAGGTGCATGGTTGTGCACCCTCCACCTCAGCGCCCACATGCTCTATCACCTCTCCACCTCCACCATACCCAACAGCAAGTTCTGGCTAAGCACAGCTTATCCACAGCTGCCCCCGTGCAATTCCCCGCTGCCCGCGCATCGTGATAGTGATGCGCTAGCACAGCATTACCGCTGCGCTAATGCACCGTGATGCTACCGTCGGTGGCGAGCATTGCCTCAGGGTCCCATCAAAACTTTTACCAAATTTAAAACAAAATTTTAAATTAAAAACAATTTTCATTTTTTTTATTTTTTTATATCTTTTTGGCCCAGTCGGGCAAGTGGATCGGGGTCACTCTAGTAGCCTAGATATGAATAGTGCAAGTGGCAGTCTGCCCTTGCTCCCTTTGTAGAGTACATTATATTCGTTCAACAGTGCCGCACCGGCAGCAGAGGGGTGTGTGGGCACTTGCCGCTTAACCACACAAACGTAGGCAGCTTTCCATCGTCTAACATATTGCCTATCTAATATCCATCTAGGGTACCTGACGGGGGCGCCCAGGTTTCCATCATCTAACATATTGCCTATCTAGTATCCATCTAGGGTACCTGACGGGGCGCCCAGGTCCCAAATGGCCAGCCCGTTGTATTTTTATAAGAAAATACACACAAAGAATTGTATAAACTTTATTCGAAAGCTCTTTTGTTCAATAGAATTATAATTTTATTATATTATAGTATCATTCATGAATATTGTATTAATGAATCTATAATAAAAACAATAAATCATTATTATAGGATATAATGAATATGAATTTCAAATAAGGTCCCAGCAAAAACAAAAAAGAAGAAAAATCCAATATCCCACAAACATGTTGTGCAGAAAAATAAACTGAACAACTTGAAGTAAGAAAATAAATTTAGTTTTTTTTGTTTTTTATGTTTTTGGCCCGCCCGGGCAAGTGACCACAGCCCACTCTGGTAGCCTAGGTATCTATACGTTTTCGTTTAATGGATGGTTTCTGATGATTTGTGGTTCGAACGAGGAGACGATTCGAGGATCTCTGAAAAACACACAAAGAGAGAGAGAGAGAGAGAGAGAGAGAGAGAGAGAGAGAGAGAGAGAGAGAGAGAGAGAGAGAGAGAGAGAGAGAGAGAGAGAGAGANAGAGAGAGAGAGAGAGAGAGAGAGAGAGAGAGAGAGAGAGAGAGAGAGAGAGAGAGAGAGAGAGAGAGAGAGAGATGGTGGTCGTACTTACGCCTGCAATGGTCAGACGGGCAAAACTTCAGGACGACGGAAGGGGCAAAGCGAGAATCCAAAGGAGTGACCTGGATGGCTGACATGTCATTGTTTTTTTTTCCTTTTTTTGAGACACTGCAGGTAAATCAGAAGCCTTTTACTTCGTTCATCTGATTGGACTGTGGTCCCAACTCAGGTCTGTATTTCCTCAGTTTGCGGCCGTGCTGACTGCGAGGAGTGATCTTTCCGGCTCAGCAGGCCCAGGGAGTCGTCATTTCCCTAAACCCAGACATGGACCTGGACTACCTCCTTGGGCAACTCATATGTTAGTGATCCCATAATATCTGGCCGGGTTCAAACACAAGTCAAGCATTAATAATTAGTGTGTGTGTGTGTGTGTGTGTGTGTGTGTGTGTGTGTGTGTTATCATATTCGCTATACACTCGAAAAAAGCATGACTGTGTATGTGTGTGTGTGTGTGTGTGTGTGTGTGTGTGTGTGTGTGTGTGTGTGTCTGCACATGTGTGTGTGTGTGTGTGTCCCTGTGCACGTGTGCCCGCAAAAGGGGTTCCCATTGGTGAGATGGATCGCTTTGCCCTTCACAAAACCACACCTCCAACAACCCTTCCCGGCATGCCATTGCAAAGGCACAAAACAGCTCGTCCCACAGGCAAAGCGACGAACAAAATGGCAACCTCCGTTCACAAATGTTCCTCCCCACGGATGCCTTTCATCCGCCCTCTTCCCTCCATGCTTCGCCCTCATTCACTGGCACAGGGTGAACAGTCTTGTGCAAGATTCCTGAGTGTGTACTCAGCCATTGATCGTCGTCATCCAACAGCCTTAGATAAAACTTCCTCCCATAATTGGCACGCAGCAGGCCACTGAACCCTGCCCTATGGCCAATGCGGCATAAGGGTTAGGATAACGGAGCGATGATGACGAGAGAATCAGATGGATGCACGGGACCTGCAGAGAAAGTAGAAGGGAATGGTACGGGAGGGGTTTGGGTGTGTGTGTGTGTGTGGGTGGGTGGGTGTGGGTTTGCGTGCTCACACGCACACATGTCAAGCAACAATTAAATTACTTTGCATATGTCAGGAAGAGGACGAGACAAAGGGATGCCGGAGGGGTGCGTGTGTGTGGGTGGGTGGGTGCGCATGCTCACACGCACACATGTCCAGCAACAATTAGATTACCTTGTAAAGGTTGTTTATGTCGGGAAGAGAACGAAAGACTAACCATAAAGGGTTCAAACACGAGTCCACCAACAATTACATTACTCTTATGTGCGCGTGTGTGGGTGTGTCTGTGTGTGCGCACGTGTGCGTCTGCACGTGGAAGAGAATGAACGACTAACGACAAAGGGATACAGGAGGTGCATAGAGGTAACCAGGCTGATCACACGACATCCTTACCTGCCATCGGCAGAACTTATCACACTGTCTGCTGTGTGAATAAAAAGTACTTCTGTCTGCTGACAGCCCAACCCTGAGTTCCCAGTCTGCCAGACAGTGGCAAAGCAGTCATCAACGATTCATCATGCCTCGGGTTCTATCGTGGCATGCATTACATCTGTCAACCCACAATACCGTGCTTTGCCAAGAATAACAGGTACTCCATGTACTTAGTCTCGAGCAATACTTCCACCTCCACACTCCCTTCTGTGTCCTCGGCAACCCATAAGTGCTCTGCAATCCAGATGTTCACTTGATGTGCGTGCATTCGACTTCCCCTCGACAATCCCTCGTCGGGTTGACATTCTCCACAATCCATTAATGCTCTGCAATCCGGCTGTTCACCAGATGTGCCAGCATTTCCTGGGCTATCCCCCACCTTCTGCCGCGTCGGTCAAGCGCTGGGCCACCAACTGCCGGGAAGATGAGAGATAAGATGACATGTACACAATGGGCAGTCGACGGGCTCAGTGCCGAGTCAGAGAGGTCGGTCACAAATGACACCCCCAATTCCCCTACTTCTTAGCCCTCCCCTTCTGCAAGGGAAAACATACAGCAGGCTACCAGAAGCGATGGTGACGAACCAAAATAAGATGTACCTGAAGTCAGAGAGAGAGAGAGAGAGAGAGAGAGAGAGAGAGAGAGAGAGAGAGAGCAAGGGAATTGGGAGCGGAGACCTTCTGCAAGGCAAAACATACCGCAGGCTACAGGAAGCAATGGTGACGTAACAGAATCACATCTAGTCCGAAAGTCCTGGGAGAGAGCGAGAGCACGCTTGCGCGCACGCGCGCGCGCGCGCGCGCGCGCGCGCGAGAGAGAGAGAGAGAGAGAGAGAGAGAGAGAGAGAGAGATGGGTTTCACATGAGAATGGAGAAAGATACACAAAGTCAAACACTCTGTTATGCACACATGAAAAGACAAAGATGACACAGAACTCAAATTCTGCAACATCTTTGTATTTTCATATGTGTGAGTAATGGAGTGTTCAAGTTGGTGTATCTTACTTTACCCGTTCTTACGCAAAAGCTGCTTTGCAGGACGATTTTCTCTCTCTGCTGAACATCGGAGACTTTAGCCGTAACATGGCCCTGAGTTTGCAGTCATAGCGAAGACTGGAACAGCCGTCAGATTTGCTGAACCGTTTCTGTACGAGCATGACACCGGTTCTCCTGCTGTGGGAGTATTATCACTGCTGCGCGTGTGTACTGCCAGAGTTCTCCTGACACTTGCAAGCTTCCTCAACACGGAAATCTTCGTCCTCCTGCTCCTTACGTCGTAATGACAGTCTCCCTCTGCCGCTCATTACTGTAACCATTCCGTATTCTGGAAATCCTCCTCCGACCGAAGGCGCCGAAGGCGTCGTTTGCATTTCCACGTGGATTTATCACGCAATCGCAGCGAGACAGGTCATCGCAAACCCACACACACGCCATAGGTGCAGCAGAAGCAATGTAGTGCATCTTCTAGGGAAAAGCATGAGAATTGAAAAGTCATCATTTCAAAAAGTTTTCGAGCCTCTGGCGCGCCCAACAAAAATAGCTTGCCCGAGCCGAAACAAAAGGAAAAACCATGCTGGTGTTTCCGCAAAGATTCGCACGCAGGGAGAATCCACCTTGGCAATCGTTGGAAGCAAGGAAAACATCCAACACGGGAGCATTTGGTAGGTTACTCGACCAGCACACACCTCACATCGGCCGCTGCGCCGTACAAGAAGCTGAAAAACGATGCCGGCCACCGATTTCTTACATGGATGGTGTGCGGGCGCCGACATCTCCAGATAGGCAACCGATTTCTTTTCAGCAAGGCTGGGGGCGTGTACTGGTGGTTTAAACCACAACTACCTCCGAGCCTCTTTTCACAGTGGCTGATTTCGACTCCATGCCAAGCTTTGCCAAAGAGCCAGCCCAGCATGTGATTTTCGTTCTGGCTTGCTCTGCCTCTCAAGAACCTCAGAAGGGCACATTCTCTATTTTTGAAGTTGCTTGGAAAGGCAGTTGTGCTTGGAAAGGTAGTGGTGGTTTAAGGCAGCCATGGAAGGGGCACCGATGCACCTCACAATATCCAGCAATCGTCATTCAACTGAGAGAAACCCGCCTTGTGACTACTCAGCTGCAGCATCCACCACCCTCTTCCCCAGGAAATAGCAACCACTCTTTCTTACAGCAGTGGTCAAACCCATCACCATCACAAAGACAAATAGACACCTTCTTCCTATAGACACCTTCTTCCTAAAATTAACTATTGAAGTTCATAGAGCATCCATGCTAACCATGCCAAGCACCAACAGGCCTGCTCATATCATTTCAGCACACATTCACAGTTTTTGAACTTCTTCCCCTCGCAGGCCTAAGAAACAGAAACAATCTCCTTTCGGCCCCCCAGCTGCTCAATTGGCAGTGCAGCAAGGCGATATGCAGCACAGCACAATGTCACCGGCCGGTCGAAGACCATGGGCCCAGCAAAATACTGGTTTTAATCACCCCGTGGAATTGAAAAATGAAGAAACGGCCTATCTCGGTCAGTACGCACACCTGACTACGAATCCCCATACAAGATCCCTGGAAATAGACGAATGCCATAAAATAATTCTGGATTGCCTGGGCCCACGCAGCTCGATCGATTGTAATACTCCAAGCCCATTTCCCAGTGGAAAAAAAAAAACAAGAAAAACTGAAGAAACCATGCAAGGCGATGTTACACACACCATTCGCTGAATTTGGTCACGATTTCTCTCTTCTCCATCATGGCTATCCTAGGCCCCACTGGCTCCCCTGACAACGTATCATCACCTCTGATAGGCAGGGCCCACCGGCACAGTGGTTGTGCCACGTCACCGCTATATGCTACCTGCAAATCATATACGTGTTTCAAATTTTCCCAGCACAGGCAAGACACCAGTGGCACTTCGCTCCGTCTTTCTACGGTCCAGATGCTTGGGGCCCCATTAGACACTGCTCGGGAACGCGATTCCACGGATTTAAGGCTAATTCTTTAAGCCCAACCAATTCAATTACCTGTCAAATCTGGACAGGATGGCCTTTCAGGCCTTTTTTATTGTCATTATAGTATTACGGGGAACCCCGTAGCAGCCACATCCGTGCTCAAGCCTCCAACGAGGGAACATGCGGGAGCTGCACCCACCAGCAGGTGCGACACCTGCTACAGCATGTGGGCGATACCGGCCAGGGGTCAGCCGGTAGCATCAGGACCGAGCTTCTTCGATGGGCCAGTCAGTGCGCCTCCCCTCCGGTCCCCTCCCCCTATGAACATCAGCAGTCTCTGCTCAATGCCGCTCGGGTGGACCAACGGCATATCTCTAGGTGGCGGGCTCCAAGCTTGCCCAGGAAGGTACATGAGGCCAATGGGGATTGAACCCAGGACCTCCTGAATGCCACTTGCGTGCCTTACCAACTGAGCTAGGCCGCTGGATGATTCCACGGATTTCGTCGTGTCCTTCCACATGTCAGGGGAAATAAAATCGGAAATCAAAGCCATTTCGTCCTTAGCTCCAAGGGACCTCGTGGGGGGGGACCTCGAAGGGACCGCGAAAGGACCTCCCGATTTCGTCGTGTTTCACAAAGAGGAGAGGACATGCACGTAAGCATCCGGATCGTGGCGGCACCCTATGGGCTGAAAGCCTGCAGGCAGGCACGTCTTTTTCTTTTATTCTTTTTTCTTTTTTTTCTGACATTGCTCTTGATATTAGGCCTAAAGCCGACCCTCCAAGGAGCCAAACGAACAGACCAAAACCCTAACTTGTTTTCCAGGGATCCATCTTCAGCCGCACAGGACACGCTTAGGAGCGACTAACGAACTCGTATCAGCCACGCACAGTACACCACATCAGGCCGCCATTGTGCTCCAGTGGGAAAAAAATCCCCAGGATTCTTCAGTTGTCACGCGGCATCATTTCCATAATTGCTTTTGCACTCGAGCCCCATTTCTCATTACGTCGGAAACCCAGCCGCACCTATTCCACTTGGTGAAAACACCAATCAATTACAGAAACTCAGCCGGACCTATTCCACTTCGTGTTTTCACATTTTGCAGATTAATTCGTGCAGGACCGCAATCACATCAGCAAATCCGTAGAAAGGGTTCTAGATACAGAATGGACACCCACATCCCAGCATTCTTCCATTTCCCTTTCTCCATATCCACATCAGCATCATTTATAGATACGGTCTGAAAATACGCTAACCCCTTCTACGATTAGAGAATACATTGCACTCGTCATGTGTCAAATTGTACGTAGGAGTTTTTCCAACTCACTGCGCACGTCCGGTCTGTGGTACCTTGCGTTTCTCGAATCTGTGGCAGGAAGGTTCAATCTCTCCTAGCCTCAAGACCGCATGACGTGGCACCACCAACTGCCAGGTCCGAAAGTCAAAATCTCAAAGACTCCCGACCTCAGAACGCACTCGCTCATGCAACCGTCCAATTGATTCATGGCATGACTGGTCTTCAGACCTTCCACGCACAAGTGGATGCTTTCACGGCGGTGAAAATCACACGATCAAATCTTCTTAGACAAGAAAAAATAAGTGGCAGCCCCTAGATGATCATGTATACTCGTACCGCCCTAGGGGGCAGCAGATTTAACCCATATGAAACAGAAAATGAGCAGCCAGCCCCACACGGCAGATTTAACCCATATGAAACAGAAAATGAGCAGC
>BFEA01000229.1:1960901-1980848 GCA_003427395.1 Chara braunii
AAAAAAAAAAAAAAAAAAAAAACCCTACTCTGCGAGCATGGTTGATGTAATTCATCAAAGCATGCCATTCATTCACAAAAGACGAGCACACCCGCAGGGACGATGGGGGGAATTGACAATTTAAGAGGGACAACATGCCCAACTAAATTAGAATACCCCCGTCTTCCACAGCATCGGTAGTTACAGAGCTAATTTACAGTTCATGAATTTGCGGTCATATATGAATTAAATTTCGTATCCCACTCATGAATCCACTGGATATTTTCAAATGTCGCCTAGCACGTCCTACACCTGTTAATACCTTGCGTGTGGTGAATCTGGTGATTGCCCGTGCACACACACACACACACACACACACACACACACACACACACACACTCTTGCCCGTCCAGCACCTGTTAATACAGTTTTCAGACTCAGCACACATGACTCCGACCGAACATAACTCAGCTCGAGATTGAGCTCTTCAATAAGAGCATAGTTCAGGCTTCCAAGTAGTCATTGCCCTATCGAAAGCATGATTAGCAGACGAACGTTTTAACACCAGCACAGCAGAAAGTCCATGAGAGAACTCGAAACAAATTAAAAAAAAAAGAGGATGCAAAAACACAAACAGTTCAAATAGAAAATAATAGGTACGATTCACTTCCTCGCCTTCACAAGCCGCCTGTCGAGGACCCAGACAATGAGGATAACTCAGAGAAATACACCCAAAGGAAAACCTCCAGAGTAATGAGATGGGGGCAAAGCACCAAGTGCGTAAACAAGTCACATCTGAAAGAAGTCTCCCTCGAGAGCATCAACTGTCATCCTCGAGAGCATGAATCCGTCTCCCTCGAGAGCACGAACTGTGACTACCCTTCAGGGCATGAACTCTTGTCTTACAAATCCTCTGGTAACGCTCTCCCCTCCCTATTCCCTTCCCTGAGCCTTCCCAGCAGTGACCCTGAGTCTTCCCTAGGAGTTTCCAACGCCCCACTGTAGCCGCTACCTCAATCCAGATATTATTTATCCGTCCGCCCTCCCATCCATCCATCCATCCTCTCGTTCATTTGTCAACAACGTGACCGGATGCAATGCTTCAGTCCTGACACACTGACAACCAGTGTGTGCCACACATGGCAGACCACCTATGCCGAGTACGATCTTCGACTTTAACAAGACGACGGATTCAACCTTCATAATAAATTGCTTTCGACACATCACGCACTCTCCGTGAAAGCCCCAACCTAAATCAAGTAACCATCCATCCTCTCTTTGAGCACGTCTTCCAAGTAACCACCCCAGACCAATCAAGTGGAGGGCCGCATTGCCCCCCTCATTTGCATCCTGCTGCCAACCAATCCTTCAATCAACAAATCAATCCTCTCTCTCTCTCTCTCTCTCTCTCTCTCTCTCTCTCTCTCTCTCTCTCTCACACACACAGAGACACACACACACACACACACACACACACCCTCAACGACCGAAGTACCACAAAGTGGGATAAACGGTACAAAGGGATTTAAAAAAACAGAACGGGAGAAGGCAAACGACCGTTAGGGTACCGTTTGGCAAACCTGCCTTCATAAACTTGTAAAATACCAGTTTGTACCACAGAGCCACTGTTTTGTTGCTTCACAATCCTGTCATATATACCAAAGCTCCTCCCAAATTTGTGCCCACCTCTGGAGTGTTTAGTCTTCGCCTCTACTTTGGAATCTTGATCCTCCCAGCTGTCACAGCAGAACGCCCACACTTGACTCCATTATTGGCTTCGGCCTCTTCCAAAGCACCCATTCCCAATAATTGCGGCAATCATGATACTCCTCTCCGCACTCCTCGCTCCTTTTGTACGTGCAGTACTACAGCGTCTTAGCACTACAATAAAGATAACATGCTAAAAAACATGTCTATCCATGCTTCTGTCTGACCTCCAGCCCGTAGCACACTTCTTCCTACTCTCCCACAATCAGGCCCCTTGGGTCCTTTTTGCCCTTCCCTTCAAACTAAGTGATCAAAAACCCCGTATATATATATACCATAATTACAATATCACTGTAAGGGCACCTCTAACAAAACAACTCACCGAACACAATCATCGAGTCAGCAATTCTATGCAGTCTACCACGCTCGACTTGCATGGCTTATGCTGCATCTTCGCTGCAATCCCACCATGTCAACAAGGAACCATAGGAAGAAGATAGCTGCCACTGCTGTGTGCCCTTCATAAAACTGCATATGCATCTCCCGGTACTCCCCTCCTCTACTCACAACCAGTACGATCTCTGCATCCTCCACTAGTATTCTCCTTCCTGTCATGGCTCATCGACCAGCACCGCTAACTCCTGCCCAATGTTAAGACACTCCCTCACAGTTTTAGACAAATCAAATGCTAAGCTACGTCAGTCACCTGACATTCTCAGCTACCTTCCCTATCTATCCACTCCTACCTATCTACCTATCTTATCCGTCTATGTTCCCCATGAGTCCACACTATCCTGGACTCAAAAGGGTTGACCAACAAAAGAGTCAGCTGAACAGTGCGAATCTGCAAACCGTTTTATAGAGACTTATTATGCTCTCTCTCTCTCTCTCTCTCTCTCACACACACACACACACACATGCACGCCCACACAAAACGACATGGTGACTGATGAAAGTGAGTACCCTTATCGGATGGCGTGGTACTGCCCAGTCATTCTTCTCGGTGGCAGCTTCCTCAAGATGTAGAGTACGAGGGCCGATGGAATAACTTCTGATATCTGCAGTACCATACATAGAGAACAAAGACAAACAGAAAGGCAGGGGGATGGGCAGTTGGCAGAGAACCAACAGAGCGCAAGAGAGGTGCAGTGAAAAGGGAAAGGGACAAGACACGCCAAACAGATAATGTCAAAAGACGATGTGGTAGGAGCAACAGAAAGATACAGGAGCAAGGACACAAACAGTGCAGAAAAGAAGAAGGACGGAGACAAGGACTCAGCAAAATGTATAAAAAACAATGAAAAATCCAATCAAATTTTATTCAAAAAAAGCCAGAAGGAAAGCAAAGACCAACGACCTTGCAAAACTAGATCCACAATGTGCGGATCCGTTTGTGTTATCTTTTTCACTGATGAAGGACATTTATGGACGTCTTTTTCTGCCATTTCTGTCTAATGCACGTCAAGGTCACTGTACTCAGCCACCAGGTCTCTCGGAGCTCGTTGGCACGTCTTTTTCTGCCAAAGGTTTATAGTAACTTTATACCCAACTCACACAGGTCGGCTCCACGGACGTTTTCACATAGGATTGGACAGGTGCACAGATGAAAGAATGGCTGGGAATAGCAAAGATTGTAAAGCATGTTAGCATGCAAAGATCCTACGATGCATGGATCGAGATACTTCAAGGAACCAAACATCCATCGAGAGAAACGGCAAGCAATAAAATAGGTAGTGAGATAACACATCACCGATTATTAAAGAATAGAGAGATTATTACAGACAATGCTAACTGATTCGACTTCCAATCTTTTTCGACGAAACCATTATTTGGTTCAGTGATCCTTATCCGTACTGACATCTGATGCTATTCTGCATCTTTCATCAATTGCACCTCCCTATCGAGGTCGTGCAATGTTCTCTAGAGTATATATCACGCCCCATCTTCTTCCGTCCTCGCACAACCACCCCTGCAGTTATTGTGTAAATGACAACCTCTCATTATAAGGTCTCGTCACATTCAGCTTTTACTAGCCTTTTAGTTCTTTTCGCCTCTTCAGGTTTCGTCACATTCAGCTGTTGGTTCTTTTCACCTCTTTTTCCATTTTCCTCACGTTTGTCTCACTTGTATGATGCCCTTGCCATTGATTGCAAGATACCTAACAGGTTCTTTTACGCTCAGGTTACTGACCATGTAATAGATGAAATTCAAGATAGGATGATCAAGCACGTCCAAGTCGGCCGACTTGTCGAATGCAGATACCGAAACCTGTCAGAACAACAAATTGCCGAAGTTAGAAAATGAAACAATGTCCAGGGCATGCACATCTCCCCCCCCCAAAAAAAACATCAAAAGCAGACATTTTGAAAAAGAAGGTAATTAGCACACCGTAATATCACAGAAATACAGCAGCAGCACAGAAACTACACTATGAGCACTCGCACCACCTATGACACGGACTAAAACGCCATGACCTACGACAGGAGCTTATCAATGCAAGAAAGAGGGAAAACAACTTGGCAATAGCAGAAATCAACTGTACTGAAACCATCATTCGTTTTCATCTGAACGCTGCACATAAGAGGTGCAAGAAATAATACCTTTCCCGGCCTTTTGGCTAAGATCAAGTGTAGTATCTGTTCTGATCAGTTTAATATGTGATCCGTGGTCCATCGGACCACAGAAAAAAAAAAGAGGTGCAAGAAATATGGCACGGTCCGCCCGGACAAAATTACACATAGGTTACCTCAAAGGAGATCATCAACATACAACTGAGAAGGAAATAAAGAGAAGCATTCGAGCCTTGGGCAAAAAGATAAACCTAGCGCTCTTCTCCAAGAAACCGAGATCAAGACGAAGGAATGACTGTTCAAAGGGACGACTGCCATACGGCCAAGGGCAAGAAGCTGAGATGAAATGATGGCACACGTCCAGACAGGAGGGGAAGCTGAGAAGAAAAGATGGCACACGTCCAGGCAGGAGGGGAATACTTTTCGTTCATAGGAACCTAGACATAAGAGTGCAGAAAGACAAACCGAGTGAAAACAGATGAACGGTGAAAGAAAAACCGTTGGCACCCCTTGGGAAATCGATACCAAAAGGGCACTGGGACGGGTCCTTGGGAAATTGATACCAAAAGAACCGAGTGAACCGAGGGCACTGGGACCGGTCCTTGGGCAACTGATGCCAAAACAATACCACAGTCAATATCCCTTGGGCAGCAGCAATCATTGCTGACCGACCGCCCATACCTCGTCCGTTTTGTTTTCTCTGTCTAATTCGCAACAACGTGGTGCTCGAAAGCGAACCCGAGTAACGTTGGAGCCAGAACCATCGAGTACAGTTCAAAATACAAAAGACTGGACCATCCTAACACATTATCGTCCATTTCTCAGCGTGCAAGTGCTGTCACAAACATGCTACATTTGAGACTTCAAAAGCACTTTATAGTCAAAGATTTCCGAGGCATAGAGAAAAGGACAGAAAGGGACTCACCACAATCCCGCGGAACGTGAAGCAAATGAAGCAGATGAGTGTCACAAAGCCGACCTCGCTGAGCTTCTTTCTCCTTCCCTTTGACTCAATGGGGAACCTTCTCAGCATGTAAAAGAGACTGGTATGAATCATAACCACCATTCCACTCGAGTTAGATATTCTATGTCGCCGACTTATTATAAGAAACAAACTTGTACATCCAATGATCAAAAACTATTACAAGAAATGAACTTGTACATCCAATGATCAAACTTCCTCATGCCCCGCTACAGTTGGGGAAACAAAAGAAACCAACATTTTGGAGTCTTTTATTCTCAGACAAGCTTGAGCTTCTGATCTGGGAAATTTGAAGGCGTGTACACTTCTTCACCTCCGAGCATACTAAATGCCGGTCACAAGTTACCCACATTCAGCCCACAACCAACAGTATTAGGTCACTTCTTATGCACGATTTTGGCAGGATGTGTAATGTGATGCAGCTATGGTACCCAAAATCATTCGGAATAAGGTGAAACTGATCTATGACCGTTCAGATTTCAATGCTTATGGAGAAACAGCTTTCATCAAGTTCAGGATTGGAGCAAAAACCTTGATTAAAACGACCCCCTAACAAGCATTTGGCAGGATGTGTAATGTGATGCCGCTATGGTACCCAAAATCATTCGGAATAAGGTGAAACTGATCTATGACCGTTCAGACTGCAATGCTTATGGAGAAATACCTTTCATCAAGTTTAGGATTGGAGCAAAAACCTTCATTAAAACAAACCCCTAACAAGGGCCCAATTCATCATATAGGGGCTCACAACGAAATATGCGACAAATAATGAAAGCAGATGCTCACCGGCCACCGTAGATGACGAATCCAAGTGCGGCAACGAAGGAGATGACTGCCATGTCCCACGTTCAACCCCATCACAGAGCAGAGACCACAAACCGAGACACAAGTTAGTAAACATGGTGCTGAAAGCCAATCAGTTCTGCCAAGACATCAGAACCAACCACGCAACGAGAAATAGACAAAGTGTACTAGGCTGGAAAAACAACAGAGCCGCCTCATTGTGAGCTGACAAGACGGCTCCTCATCCTCTCTGCATGTTCTGACAGAGATCACCACCCTCGACTGAACAACAGCTCCAAAATACTTCTCCTAAAACCCACAAAACAGATACTCAGCACTGAACTACACATTAATGAATATACCATGGTGCAACAGCGCCTTTAAATCAAGCCCAGGCCGTGCAAAACAGTCCACCCACGACATCAAGGCCATGAGAGTCGAGACGAGTTCGACAATCAGGCAGGCCAGCACGCAAGAGGAGCAACGAGCAACAAATGAGCAAACATCCAGAGGCAGGAAATCAATAAACCACACGCAGAAAGGAATGTGATTACGCCACATGCTAAACCCCAAGCCAAGACACTACCACCTTAGGACCACAACCCTCGTTCAACGATTGCTCATGAAGACATCCCCTCTGTTCCTTTCAGCTTCGCCTCGGCATGGATAAATCAGTCTCTCCAATGTCATCCACCCTTTGCTGTACAAGGAGCCACACACTCTCTCGGACTTCGAGAACAAAGTCTATCCCAGTAGCACTCCTCTATCGATAGCACAGGCAGCACTCCAAGTGCCGTCTTCAATGTAATCTCTGGACGTCATCTTTCAGTGCCTTTAGGCTCGATTCCGAACATGCAGTGCTAATGAGAGATCGTGGTCTTCTTAGGGGGGTCATTAGGAAATGCTAGCAGGAAAACAGAGAATTTCGTAAATTGCTGAACACACACAACGAAAAGAATAAAAATAGAGCCAACACACAATCATATACAATCGTATACAATCGTATACAATCGTGAAACGGATGGCGTCAGGCTCGGGGAGGGCAAGCTTTACCAACCTGCAAAGAATACTTTCGCCCAGAAGTCAGCAGATTCATGGGCGCCGGGATGAGCATACATATACACCCAGATTCCACTCTGCAAACATTAATGAACAAGAAAAACGTTTCTCCACTTAAATAAACGTAACAGAAAAACAAAGATTGTTAAAAGTATGCTTAGCAGAAAATGTGACAGGAGAAGCACTATCTAAAAGCAGTTGAATTCGAAAGGCGCAATTTCAATTTTCAAGTTTTTTTTTATCGTGAGAACAAATGCAATTCTGAACACCAGGAATCAAAACCCACTATCTGCTATTTACAAATAAAAGGCATTGAGCCATCCCCAACACTAGCATTTTCCAAAATGTATCTCATCGCAATTACGGCCAGCCCAGAATGAATCTGACCGCGATCATGTCCAGAGTTCAGTAGAAAAAGTCCAAGTACAAGTACGCCCTGACTCGGGCTCTTCAGAACTTGAGTACGTAATTACACGACGAACGACAGAGCGAGGGTCAAAAACGAACCCCGTTCATGGATTCCGCTCTTTTCCAACATGCTGCGGTCCCCATCGAGTTGGTCCCAATTGGGTGAGTTGGATGCTTTAAGCCACATTGCGCAATGGGAGTGACGTTGGCTAGGCTTTGATTGAATTGAAAGCCCATCGAAATTGGTTGTGAGACGGCGCACCGTAAAAATAGGGATAAAAAGCTATTTTATCTACAGATAAGTTTATGCCCAATGGATTATTAGAACTTGAAAAAGAAGCCAGGGAGAAAGAGAGACGAGGAGAACAAAAGCCGAAGAATAGGTTTGAAGAACATCGGGGAAACTGGACCAGCGTCGGTCGTTCATCCACCGGCAGCTCCAGTGATTGCAAGTTTGGCAAAACCTTACAGAACCTACTTCGTACAATCTTTTCCAATTCTATGCCCTCTATCGATGGCCCGAAATACCTGAACATAAATCAAAACCATGACAATGGACAATAAATTTCCCCATACGCTTCCCCCAATTCATTGGATTTCCCCACATTTCGAAAAGCCCAAAGCGGATATAGAAGGGCAAGGGTATGTACTCAAGCACTTAGACAAACAGTAAGAAATTGACACACAATCTTCCTGAAGGGAAGTTGTCATTCACACTCTTGACTGTTCGTACGACGGTGCCCTGGTCGTACACAACGCCATGACGGTTCGGCAATCGGAAAGATCCCTTCTGTGTGTGTGTGTGTGTGTGTCTGTATATATATTGTGACAAGAAGAATATCACACAAACATTTAGTCTGGTGAAAAGGCGGCAGTATCGAAGGTGTCAGAATCGGATAGCGTACGATTTCCGATCGGATACTGAATGGGAATGACACACAAGCAACATCATTTTCAGGACACGCATGGGAATGACACACAAGCAACACCATTTTCGGGACACGCACGTAAGACGGAAGTTTCCTGCCTGCTCAAGTGCATCGGTCCTACGGCTCATGGGGTTTTATTCGAAAGACGAACGGGCCAGAGAATTGGACATTATGCATACCTGCACAGCGTAGACGAAAATGTTAATGCCCAAGAAGATCGGTCTCAGGTACTCCGTTGACAAGCTTCTAGCCTGCAACAGTAAGCGATAATCAGGTACGATGATTAGAACACGATGCGAAATCATCACAAATAGGAACAAATATTTGAAGACAAACGCAGTCGGGCGACGAGCAAAGCTTCGAGATTGCAAGTTCCTCAACTGCGGTCACATTCTGACACAGGGAACGTGGCAACAAGATTACGCTATCGGGAAGCAGGAAAGACTGATTCAGAAACGAGGAACAGACCGAGTGGCCGAGTGGTGAAATGATAACCCGACCTGGTGATAAATCTCTGCCCAAAATAGCACAAGAAGCGTGTACGTTGTGAAGAACAAAACCCCAGGAAGATCCAACAGAACCGAACCGAGGACCTGCACAGAATCACGACAGCAAATCAATTATAAGTCAAACAATGACCCCTGCAAGAGATGCAGGACCTTCTCCCACCCCTCATAAACACACACCGTCAAAACAGATTCGAAGGCCACCTTCCACACGCGTCTGTTCATTCATTAGTTCTCCTCAACCTCGGAAATGTAAGCATCCGCACAAAAGGGGGAATATTTCAGATAGAGAAAGGATAGAGATCAACTGGCATAAGCATATAGAGGACAGCGCGGCCGAATAGGGACAAGGGGGAGGCAAAGACTAACCCGCCCATTACATCCAACCATGCACACACTCGCACAGATACATGCAGGTCAGAGACAGAAAATGCACGTACCCACCTACCCACCTACAAACACGAACAATAAAGAAACAAATACGCAAAACACAAAGCACTCGCACAGATACATACACGCACGCATCCTTTGAGAAAAACACACGGTCCTTCCACGAGCCGTGGGACGCTGGCCGTCGTAGACAAACAGGAAAGCGGAGGGGAAAAGACATAGCAACAAGGGAAGAAGCTGGCTGATGGATGGGGCGACGGTTGAAAACGTGAACGAACCCTTATCGATAGCGATTGAACCGAATCCCGGAAGATGAATACCAGAGCTCTCACTGTCGCCAGAAAAAGATGGTAGCACGTAGACAACACACGACACAGCGACGAGAACGTAGTCATTATATAATTTGAACACGCATGCACGTCGTTACATCAAAGCTCCATCAGAAATTCACCTTGCGTGCGCTGCACGACATTTTCCTCTTCTTTTTTTAAGACCGATCCGAAGAACAACACTCGATGAGAAATTCACCTTGCGTGCACTGCACGACATTTTCCTCTTCTTTTTTTAAGACCGATCCGAAGAACAACAGCGATTAACAACCCACCATCGTAACAACATACAGCTGACTCGCATTACAAGCTCGACAATACCATTGACGTTCCTGGCCCTTTGCTCAAACCCCCAGAGCTGAGAGAATAGCCTGCACATGGTTCAAGGCATCCCTCTTCGCTCTACCCGCGCGACCTTATTGGTCGGGATAGACCACATTGTAAACCATAAAACCCAAACCTGGACAAGAAATATGAAGTACCGTGCTCTTCTTCACTGCCACAGCGTCTAGCGACCAGACCGAAGTAACAGTATTGCCCAGAATAACGTTCAAGATTCAAAAAAATGGTGAACATATGACAGCATAAAGGGCCCACAAGGTGTCTTGCACCCATTCCAACCTCGTCGATAAGGTTTTCTGCACCCAGTAGAACCTTGAAGAGCAGCCGATTATTGTCATTCGACAAGAAACGAACAATTCAGCCACAGGCCGGGTTTCCATCCCCCCCTGCAGCAGCACTGCGTGGTGCTCATGACATACTTATCGAACACCGAAGCTCACAATTGCACCTGTACTATAGTAAATACTTCCACAAGAGGAAAAAGAAAGTACAATAAAAATCCACAAGGTCAATCTTTCAGTAAAAACGCCCCATGTTTGCGACGAAGATTCAACCCATGGCTGCTGATCACCTCACGCACACGACACTTCGCAGCGGGCTATTGCGCTGACGCACGCCTCCAGTTTGACGAAAGAAGTTCTCTCTACCTTTTTCCTACGCTGCAATCCCGCATACATTTCGTCAAACAGAGCTGCCTACGGTAAACCGTAGGCAGAGAGGGAGGGAGAAGGGGACAACAAACGAGGGGCTGTTACAAAATGTTCGTCGTCGGAGTTTCACCACCGACTCATCAGGAGGCTGAAACCCCTCACTGAGTACACTAAGTAATATTTCACCTTAATACCGACTGTGGTCAAGCATAACGACTGCCCGACAACTGATGATACCCCTCTGAGGTGGTGGGGACCACCACCAACCACTGCCCTCAAGGTACCTGTGACGAAAATCAAAGCACATTATCACTCACCAACACCAGGTGGAAAATACATCACTCATTCTCTCCCCACATCAACCCAGGAAATGTCTTCTATGTGGCAATAACACCGTCGATATATATCGTATATATACACTGATTGACGAACCGTGGACCCTCGCTGCTGACAACGGTTTCATCCAACAAGAAACAGCAAAACCACAGGGTGAAGGCCAAAGCTGGCATGCGGGCAGCCCGGTCAGATCGTATGTGGGCAAGGTACGAAACGCCGCAAGGCGCAGATCCTGGCGAGGTCATTTTCGCCGCTTGCGTTCCCATGCAGTAATTACGACAGCGCCATTTTCACCTATTGCCAACCGAAGCAGTCAACGGATTCCCCTACAGTCTTCCCCCGAATACAACGTACCGTCATTATACCTGAATTTAGACTGAAAGATCCACCAAATTCAGCTATAATGACCGTACGTTGTATTCGGGGGAAGACTAGACTTCAAAGTAAATAACAGAGAAAAATCCTCCTGAACAGAGTACACGACTGCTGACCCGATCTAAACACCTAATGCAGTGAGTGTCAACGGATTCCCCTAGACTTAAAGTAAAAAACAGAAAGAAAATTCCGCCTGAACTCAACAGAGTACACGACTGCTGACCCGATCTAAACACCTAATGCAAAAAGAACGACGGACTCGCAAGCGCTACGCTCTGACGACATATTTTCAACACACCGCCACTACCGTCTTCACCGGAATAGAACGCCCGGTAATTATTGCCGTATCCGGACTGGAAGTAGCACCAAATACAGCTATAATGACCGGGCGTTCTATTCAGGTGAAGACGGCAATCGCACCGCACGCGATTCGTTTCCATAGCGCATTTACTATGGTAATACGATATTGATACCAAGCTTCCGTTCCGTCAGGAAGAAAGAATATTGCGCGGAGTAGTATGGGTCGCCATCCGCCTGCGCCACTGACGTTCATCTGTCCAGTCTTTCAAGGCTCTGTCCATGAAACTAGGATTCAGAAGATACAATCGCGCTCGCAGTGGGAACGGCCGAGGTGGGAGAGAGGAGAGAAAAGGGGGGAGGGGGCAACGCGTCACGGAGAGTGAAAACTGACGACTAGAGCGAATCGATAATTCATCTCAGCGTTTTCACATGGAACCAAACGAATAATCAATCGAACTCCAAACAATACCAACATCAAGCAAGAGAAAACATCGTGACAGCACCGCGAGTTCCATTGAAATGAAGGTCAACGCACATGTATTTACGACGAAGTTGAGCAAGTGGAACACCTTCTGCGTCGTCCAGCCGTACTCGGGTACCCGCCATTGAATGCGGATCAATTGAACCTGAAATCAAGAGCACAAGAAGCAACCGATCAGGAATGAGAACGATTTGCAAATGATACGACCCACAGTTTCATTTCAGTAAATAGCAAATTAGAATTACCGAGCAAGATTCACTCAGTAAAAGAGAAGACATACTATATTGAACCCTCAGTAAAAGAGAAGACATACTAAATATTGAACCAGAGCGCAACTTAGTCAAAGAGAACACGAACTATATTGAAAGACAGGGCGACAGCGCAACTCGGCAAGAGCACAATCACGTGACACGTTAATATACGGGACAGAAGCCTCCGCTCGCTGGATTAAGCCACATGATTAACATTTTCACCGCCACGCATCTTCCTCATGCGTCGCTTACGGACGCGATAAGTGTGAGCGCATCAGATCTATCTATTACTAAATCAGCAGCGCGTTTGCCTACGGGTGGAAAGCTGGTCGTTCCCACACGCAGAGCAGCGGACTTAGCGAACCCTACCGTCTTCTATGACTCGTAGGTCTTGTTCATGCTGACTGATGGCTTTCTCACTCTGTTTCCCGCATGCCCTCGCCACTGGTCATGTGAACATATATATGTTGTCACACTGGAAATCGGAGCGCAAAGACGGAAAAATATCGTCACATGAATATCAGAGCACAAAAGCGAAAAAAAGAAGGAAAAATGAATTCGTTTTTTCATTTTCTTCCTTACAACTCACCCTGTTCAGAACCTCTTGCGTACAAGGCCGCCCACGTGGATGAACATATATATGTTGTCACATATATATGTTTGTCGCGACAGACAAAGAGAGATGGGAGATAATGAGACCCGGGAAAAGCGTCTGCGACCTTCCATTTCGGGATACGAAAAAGCTGATGTTCCCGCTATCATCGTCACGATGAAGAAGCCTGGTTCTCGATGTCGTCGACAACGAAGCACAACAACACCTACATTCCGCCTGATACGAGCGACCGACGTTGATAGTATCTCTCCCCCCGCCGTCTTTATGGGATTAAAAGAACTAATTTCTCTCTATCACTCTACCATAGACTGCTTGTCCTCGGCTTACGGTTACCAACGAGTTTGCAAGGCAGAAAAACCGTAACACTTCGATCATCATAATGAATCGCCGTTCCATCATCATCATCATCAGCATAATCATCATCATCATCATCATCGCCACCATCGCCGACATTGCCTTCAGGATTGCCATGTCGTTGCCATCATCACACCATCATCATCACCATCGTCTGCCGTCAACGTCATTAGAGTTATCATCCTGAATGATAGTCAGTCCCATCGTCACAATCAATCACCATCATCGACAATGGTTACCTCGGTCAACATCACCATCGTCATCAACGGTATATCCACTATCGAGGTGAAGGCCGTTTTTATGACTTCCAGTGTCCCCATACTTGTCCTCATTTATAACTTCCAGTGTCCCCATACTTGTGCTTATCATCATTATCTCCATCATCATCATTATCGGAACCCTTCTTACGATCACCAGCAATCATAGTCATCATCATCATCGTCGCCATTGCCGGTGTCGTCGCAACAACAATCATTGCAGTCTGGGCCATAATATTCGTTTTCACTAGCCCCTTCCTCCTGAGCAAGTAGAGAACGATACCAGAGTACTTCAACCCTTCGCGAAAGGCCTTCTTGGAGGGGGTTAAACCACTTGTCATTCATTTGGACCGCAAAAAAACAAAACAGCAGCAGGCAAGGAAAACCCTGAAGAAAAGGAGTGCTCATCTCATAAGAGTAGCGAAAACCGCTACGGATGTTGAGTCCAGTCGAAAAGGAAACCTGCTAACAAGTCTTACGGTTTCAGAGATGTGAACTATACTTAAAAATGCAGTCAGATACGAATCAGTCCCGCCTAAGGAGCCACAAGGGAAAACGAACACACTCACAAAACCCGCAAGATTGAGCAGATCGTACACAGCGGATTGCGCGTAAGATTTTGCGTCTTAACTTTACACAGAGGGGGTCAAACGGCGGGGGCTTGGGAACTGATTGTCGACGCACTCACCAGAGCGACGATGCCGATGATGCAGTAGAGCGACGCCAACGTTTCAAATATGCGATGTTGCCACGTCTGACTCTCATCGACCTCGGTCCACCAGTGCGCCCAGGAGTCTGCTCCCATGGGGCCTGTAAGATTATCATTTCTCATCATCCCGACTTTCGGAAGAGAGATGAAGGGTGTGATATCCTCCAAGAAACGCATTGCTGTAGTTTGGTGAATGACCCCTTTCCTCGCTCAGTAGGTCCTGCTTTCTGAACTCAAAACGAACAAAACCAAGTGGATAACATTATCAAAACGTATACAAAAGGAGCACAGAGAGGCACAGAATATACGACAACAGAAGAGAATACATACCACACAGAAAGAGTCGATGAGAGCGAGACGAATAGGAACCAGACAAGAAGAAGACGCGGAGGAGGGAAAAGCACCGAGAGAATAACAGGGAGGTAGAAGGCAAATGGGAGAACGAGCTAGAGACAAAGGAGGCAAAGAAAGTCGACAGGAAAGGCAGAAGAGGGAGCACCCACGAAGAAAACGACGCAGTTGGAGGAGAAGATACAGAGGAGAGTTGACAAACGTGAAGAGAGGGAAGACATGAGAGCACGAAGGACGCGCAAAAAAGAGGGACAGAGAAAAGACAAGACTGAAAAGACGAGACACGGTGAGATGAGCGAACGAGACAGTCAGGAGACAGGAAAAGGCACAGGAGAGAGGAGAACACAGGAAACACAGTAGACAGAGGGAACAGGGTAGTGGCGACAAAGACAGACGGGATGGTGACAGAACCGAAAGACAGCGGAGAAAGCGAACACGGAGTACAGGCAAAAGATACAAAGTTGATAAGAACGAATAGGAGGCAGAAAGAGCGCAAAGCGCGGAAGAACAGACATCGACAGAGTGAAGAGCTGGAGATAGAAAAGACCGAAACGTGAACCGCATGAGACGTGGCACAGATTCCACAGAGAAAAACAAGGAGAGGAAATCTTGAAAAATAAAGCTACTAGAGACCGCACCGCGAAAGAGTGACAGCCATGAGAAATTATAAACGCGACACCGATGGCACGGGGGAAGAAGGCAAAGCGAGAGTTCTAGGCGAGAGTGGGGTCCACAAGTTACAGAGCAAGAGAAGCCACAGAGAGAGAGGACAGTCAGGCGACAGCCACAGAACGATCTAGAGAAGAGAGCGGCGGGAAAAGAGCTGAAGAACGGAGGACAGGGAGCAAGAGAACAGAAATGAACAGCGACACAGGGCACGACGGGTGGCCAAGGCAGATAGAATGGCAAACAGGGCATCGACACCGAGGCAATAGAAACTGACATAGGGAAGGGCGTACAAGTAAAACAGGGCCGCAGTGATATTGCCCCACAACGAGAGAGGAGAGTGGAGATAGGCGGCGTTGTAAAACCCCCAGACATAAAATTAACGCACATTGATATCGACCACGAGAACAGCCGGCCAGGTGATGTGGAGAAAACTACCGAGTAACAACCCACATAAACCCGTTCACACAACAGGCTCGTATGAGCGTACCAGAGAGAAACAAAAGAACGAAGTATACGTTCCAACCGCACAGACTATATTATTTATAGCTTGTGTATGTGTGTAAGAGAGAGAGAGAGAAAGAGAGAGAGAGAGACTATTGAGGCACAGGGATTTAAGATGATAAATAAGCTTCCAAAGAGGAAAGGGACGACTCTCATAAACACAAACGGACCCCGATATGGCAGAGAGATGAAAACTCTATCATCGCGCTTGAGTTTCCACATTCCGAAAAAAAAAAAAAAGATTAAATTTATCAGCGACCTGCTCGATAAATTCACCAGCGACCTGCTCAAATCGTAGAACTATAATCATCCACAAATAAAAATAACAAATTTCAAAAGTCGCTCGTGCAGACTTCCTCGTCGGTAAATTTCAAAATTGAACGGCATCTTCAATGGCGCTAAAAAAATAAAAATTACAAATGTACATCGTCAAATATACATAGTAGATTTTAGACAATGCATAATAAATGGCGCTAACAACATAATAGCTAGGTAAGAACTACGCAACAAGCAGACAAAAATTAATGTCCTACACAACAAAATAAATCGATAAACTTTACAGGCTTTTTGCTACTATCTAGCGGACTCGTTACACTTCGAGTCCATTTCGCCAGACGAAAGGAAGGGGAGAAGGACACACAAAGATGATCCAACGACTTGTGATTTTCATACGGTACGATGGTATGTACAATTAACTTCAGAAGCGCTGAAACGGGAAAAGGACGCGGTCGAGAAGCCGCCTTACAGATAGATGTCCACGACTTTGCTTACTCGTTTCCTGCCTCGTAAATAATTAAGAATACACGACTGCCTCGTAAATAATTAAGAATACACGACTACACCACAGGGCACCACCTAGTCCGATAGCAAGGAGGAGACTCTCTCTCTCTCTCTCTCTCTCTCTCTCTCTCTCTCTCTCTCTCTCTCTCTCTCTCTCTCTCTCTCTCTCTCTCTCNCTCTCTCTCTCTCTCTCTCTCTCTCTCTCTCTCTCTCTCTCTCTCTCTCTCTCTCTCTCTCTCTCTCTCTCTCTCTCTCACACACACACACACAGAGCCACCTTACAGACAGATGTCCACGACTTTGCTTACTCGTTTCCTGCCTCGTAAATAATTAAGAATACACGACTAAACCACAGGGCACCACCTAAGCGTCCGATAACAAGGAGGAGACTCTCTCTCTCTCTCTCTCTCTCTCTCTCTCTCTCTCTCACACACACACACACACACACACACACACACACACACACACACACGCAGCATGCATCCCTAGAGTCGATTCCATGATTTCCGAAGACGTGAACGAGGAAGGTGCATAGTTATCACCTTCGGTTTTGAGAACAGCAAGGGCGAGGTAGGCAACCTCACCAGAAAACAGGGACGACGAAGAGTTAGACCAAATGGACAAGGAAGAGGTTCCAGAATGCCAAAGAAATGAGTAAAATCGGGCAGTGAAAAAAAAGGGGGGCGGGCGAAAGAGGGTGTCAGAAGGAGGCACTCACAAGATGCTCAGAAAAAAAAAGGGGGCGGGCGAAAGAGTGTGTCAGGAGGAGGCACTCACAAGCAGCTCGGCAATTCCTACTGTATATAGTCGTCTACCGCTTGTCCCCTAACCTCTTACACGTATAGTCTCCTTCCCGCGCCACAGCGCATCATACATCTGTTTCCACCTATCTGCTTCACCTGCCACCAGCGATTAGATTGGAGCAGCAGCCGCAGCGATTTCTCACCGTTCAGAACAAGATTCGGCAACCAGCACTCCACAGTCTGCAGATGACAGACCTTCGCCTGCGATAGGAGGAGGATCTGGCGAAGGGTGAGCTCTACTGATACCCGCGCTTGACACCGCGCAACAACATGGCCTCCGCACCCTAGGAAATTACACGCCTATTGTTAAACGCGCTTGCACTTGATAGCTCTCCGGTCGAGCACAGACACACAACGACCGCACACGTGAGGGAGGACGTTTGAGAGATAAACGAGGAGGAGGGTAACAGAAGCAGGAAAACAATGGTGGCAGCTACACAACCGATGCAAACACGGAAGAGAACAGGGAAGAGGGAGTGCGGAAGATGGAGTATGAACAGCGTGATAAGTTCGCGATTCGGTACTAGACAGTGCGCCTACCTGTTGCCTGTGAGAGTCGGTAGCGGGAAGCGAAATAGACCGCCACCTCCAGTCCCGCCCCTCAGACCGACGAAAGTGTATGACTACTAACTGTACAAATTGCATACGAACGCAAGTGTACGACCGTACACTGGCGCCAAACGCCCGCCCTTTCTCTCCCGCCCTCTCGTTCCCCCGCTATGGAACTGCAAATCGTACCCCGTCCTCTGTTGTGTCTCCCGCCCTCTCTGCACTCCTCTGTCGATCCGGTCTGTCCCCTGCCTAGCTGCCTGCCCCCTGTGAGCTCCAATCAAGCTGTGCGCTCTGATACCTATCGACTCTCAACAATGGGGACGGGGTTGTATCGCGACTGCCGTCCACGTCTACCTGCGCTGACTCTACCCACCCGTCTGGCCCTCTTGAAGCTCTACTTCTCCCGACCTACCCCACCTCGCCGATCAGCCACGGTCGACAAGCTGTATTCTCTTCGTCGTCTCCCGCCTGCCCTCACGCTCTTTGCTGTACGTTCTGTCGCTCTCCCCAACGTTGTTTGCGCGCCCTCCAATGTTCGCGCTCTCTTTTGGTTTTCTTTTTTAGGCTGTTCGCGAGAGTTCGCACCTGTGCCTGGCGCCTTACGGCCGGAATGCAGGCTGCATTCAGCCATGAAGTTCACAGGAACAAGGACAAATCAACGAGTATCAAAAGATTGAAAAAACAGGCAGGAACGACAGAGACAGACACACACAGAGAGACACAGAGAGAGAGAGAGAGAGAGAGAGAGAGAGAGGACCGAGAGGACATCAGCGGCTGGTCAGCGGCTCGATTCCAATGACTGACGCGCAACTCCCTTGGGTAGGTAGTTCCCCCCCAACCACAAGAGACCAATACCAGAAGATAGAGTTGGGCCACCCTGTCCAGATGAGATCATCCCAAAAGTTCGAAAATCCCGAAACAAACCAGCTCTGTGGCCATGTCCGCCGTTCGCTGAGTGGAGGGCCCACTCACTGTTCGCAGCCCTAAGGCTGCGGTATAGTATAGTTCGCAGCCCGTCACGGGTGCGTTTCCCCCCCTGAGACATTTCCCCCCAAGACATTCCCGTCGTACTTCATTATACCGGTCATTGATTCGAGCTCGTTTGGTCGTTGGAAGGTTCAAAAAATGCCGGCATGTGCAGGCACGACACTTTGGGGGGGGGGGGCAGTTTCTTTGAAAAATGCGGGACCAGTAGCTGTCTGTGGGACCGCATGCTGGGTTTTAGTCGAAACGGTGGCAAAGTAGCGGCAGGGTGGATATTTGCGGGGTGGTGGCAATTTCTTTGAAAAATGTGGGACCGGTAGTTGCCCATGGGACCGCGCGCTGGGTTTTGGTCGAAACGGTGGCAAAGCAGCGACAGGGTGGAAAAGTGGAAAGGTTCGCAGGCCGTCAGGGGTGCGTTTCCCCCCCCTGAGACATCTCCCCCCGAGACATTTTCGTCGTCCTTCATTATCCTGGTCGTTCATTCGGGCTCGTTTGGTCGCTGGAAGGTTCGAAAAATGCAGGCAGGTGCAGGCACGACACTTTGGGGGGGGGTGGCAGTTCCTTCGAAAAATGTGGGACTGGTAGCTGTACGTGGGACCACGCGCTGGGTTTTGGTCGAAACAGTAGCAAAGCAGTGGCATGGTGGATCTTTGGGGGGTGGTGGCAGGTTCTTTGAAAAATGCGCGACCGGTAGCTGCCCGTGGGACTGTGCACTGGGTTTTGGTCGAAACAGTGGCAAGGCAGTGGCAGGGTGGAAAAGTGGAAAAGTCTGAATCGGAAAGGGCGCGGCCTTGGCCGCAGGTTAACGGCCCCAATGTTATTGTCTACCGCGTGGGCGAGGGGAACGCAGCCCTAAGGTAGCCAAATCAATGAGACTAAGAGCTAACAAGCGCGCGCGCGCGCGAGAGAGAGAGGGAGAGAGAGAGAGAGAGAGAGAGAGAGAGAGAGAGAGAGAGAGAGTTTTGTTCCATTTATTGTTATGAGTGTGAGAGAGCGA
>BFEA01000229.1:1996522-2007516 GCA_003427395.1 Chara braunii
TTGGTGTGTTCTTATTTGGTGTATCTCGTGATGCAAGTCTGCTGTGGTACGAGGTCAAGACTATCTGGGCTCATATGTATGATGCTGTTTGATTGTTGAAGTTCGCTAATGCTCATCTTCCTTGCAATTTGGTATCGGAAAGTTCGCTAATGCTCATCTTCCTTGCAATTTGGTATCGGAACTGTGGTACAATTGCGCTCATCTGGCGCTTGTCTTCTGCCTTATACGATACATACATGCGGTCTGCTGGGAGAGTTTGGTCGTAAGTGGTGTGTAGTGAGGAGGGTGGAGACAAATGTGAAGGCGACCCAGGTGGTGAGGGGCATCGCCTGGAAGGCTAAGGTGTAAATATTGGGTGTTCGCAGTGTGATGAGAACTATCTGTTGGGTGATTGAGGCTGMGGTGGAACGRCGAAATGCTGGTTGTGCCGATGCTGTGACTGGTCATCACAATCATCTTCAGGTCATCTGGTGAGACTATCTCTGTGGTTGGGGGCAGCATGAACGAGGTACGTTGCTCTCAACCTTACCTACCCTCTTCATCACTTCCTACCGTGAGGTTGTGAGTTTTGTCTTGAGARTCCTCTCATCGTGAGGTGTCGTGTGYGCTCAACCTTGASAGTMGTGATTGTTCACGTGGAGCATCTRGGCGAAGACGGGCGGAGCTTCTTGAAGGGCCCTGGACGAAGCATTGGGTCACGGTCACCATGCCAACCCACTGGGTGTAGTACACGCATGCTTCGTTGCAAGTCTTTGTTCTGCTGCTTGCGCATAATAGGGGTTAACTCGAGTGTGGCAGCCTCTACAGATGCTTACCAGACCGTCTATAAACATTTCTGGCTGGGGACTCGGCTCTGATCTGGTTGTGATCGTCGTCCTGCTGCGACGTAAAATAATTCCCGATGTCACTTGGGGGCGGACGTTAAATTGCCTCTTGATCAGCCAGATCATTCGAGTGGAAGGCTCGTCGGCGTACGAGGGTAAATAAGAGTGATGTGGCTGCCTTGCTCGACGATAACCCGGGGCACAGGGGTGGGACCGGATTGCACACCTTTGAGACACGCTTGGCTTTTGATGTGAAGAAACGTGACACCGTGACTTTGAGAAGAACAAAGGGAGGGGTAGGTTCCAGGTGATAAGTTCGGGTTTTAATTCCATGCTATGAACAGACCCATTCAGTCAACATTATTTTTATTTTTCATTAGTTAGATGGACAGTCATGTGACATCTGACAGACARCATTAGTTWAWAATATTATTTATTCCTGATGCTTCCTCTGTTTGCGAACTAATCTTACTAAAAGAAGTATTGAGAGTAGGAATYTGACTTACCTGTTGACCCCAAATGAGATTTGTTCCAAAAATAGCCACCACTAAATAGTTGGTCTGTGCACTAAGCTGCGGTAGGCATCAAGAATGATCTAGTGTAGACATTGCATAGTGTTGTAGTCCATGAGCGACACAGGGGACACCGGAGAGAACGACCGCAGGATCCTACGATCTGCCAGGGGCCCGTTAACTCACGTGTCCCTAGGACCGGAGGGTGATAGGGAACTGTTCCGCCGGCAGAGGGAGAGGAGAGCTAGAGCAGCCGAGGCCAGCAGAACCTTAATTGGTGAGGCTGGTGCTACAGCAGCCATGGCTACAACAGCCACGAGCACGTCTACGCAACAGACTTCTCAAGCCGGTAGCTCAGGTACCGCCGGGTCCACGGTCGCACAAACCGTGAGTCAGTCCACTGGCTTACTATTAAGCCAGCCCGCGGTGTTGTCCTTTGAGGATGTCGCCATCCAGCAGGCAGCCCTGCAAGAGGCACAGTTACAGCAGGCATTAGGACAGATAAAGAGAGAGAAGGAAATGATGATTAGAAGGAGAGTCAGGATGCAACGAAGAGGGGCAGACATAGAGGAGTTAGAGAGGATGCACCTGACCACTATGGATGATGATGTGAGAGTAGTTAGGATGGCCCTGCTAGGCGTTATAGAAATGCAGGAGCATCAAACTACCATCCTCCATGACATCCCACAGAGCCTAGCCGTTTTGGCAGGCCGTGCTCAGGCAGCACCATCTCCATCAGGGCCTGGTGCCTGGCCTGTGCCATATCCTCCCTTCTCTGTCCCACCGGTGACTGGGGTATCCCCATATGTAGCCCCGTCAACGGTTGCTATCGTTTCCCTGGGCATGCCGCTGTCAGGAGGGGTATCAGCAGGGAGTAGTTTACAGGTTCCTGTTCAGACAGTGTTTACTCCAAGTCCGTCACAGGTTGCAATCACCACGCAACCTGCTTTCTCGCAGCCAGTGCAGCTTCAGGGCACACAGCCCCAGCAGCTAGCACAACAACCTATTTCACCGGGTCCACAGCCTGGAATGATGCATGGACCGGGACAGACACAGTGGGTTCCAAAGACGGCCATCACCGCTCCCAAACCTTTTACAGGGGATAAGAGAGGCGAGGACCTCGACACATGGTTGAGGGTTGTGMCGGTCTACGTCAAGTGCAAACTCTCCTTGCCGCATGAAGAAGTGTTTGTGGYTGCGTCTTACCTCGAGGGTAGTGCAGCAAGATGGTTGAGCGGTCTAGTGCAACTTCAGGGRTATGGTCATGACTTCCTCRCTTGGGCGGCCTCCCARAAATTGGAGGACTTCCTAAAGATGGTGGAGGAGAGGTGGCATGATCCTCAGGAGGCTCAAAGGGCCACTGACGCGATCCTGATACTGCACACGCGGCAGTTCAAGTYAGTAAGGGAAGCCACCGACGCTGTAGAGCGTTTGATCTGTGTCCCTGGGGTACGTTATGATCCTCAGGTCCTGTTGACTTCGTACCTGAGATGCTTTTCTCAACCTCTCAGGAACCAGTTGGCAAAAGAGGCCAACATCAATATGCACAACTTTCCTTCGTTTAGCAAGGTGGCCCTAGACCTTGAAGAAAATATAGGGCATGGACAGRCACCCACTACGGAAGGGAGAAAGAAGRCACTGCCTCCCAAYTGGAAGGCGAAGGGTCGCTTRATGTTTRTCGACAATGATGGTTCAACCATCGAGTTGGACGGCAACCTCTAGGAGGGAGTAGGTGCAGAGGCAGGTGGCGATACTTCAGAGGGTGGAGTAGTCGGGCCGTAACYCAGCAAAAAGGTAAAGGGACCGGTAGACGCCCTAGGGGATCCCGGTCGAAGAGTCAAACAGACCYCAATGCTCMTCCATGGGAGAAAGCGGGTCTATCTGAGGACGTGTGGAGAGATCGGTGGGCACGGCAARCTTGTATCAAGTGTGGCCAATATGGTCATARCATGTACAAGTGCYGCAATAGGAAGGTCACCGAGAAGATCCCGCCCACTATGGGGTCGGCGGTAGGATCCTTTCAACCCGTTGGTAGCAACATTGCAAGTTCTTCATGCAGTGCTCCGGGAAACACGTCGGGCCAGTAGGSATAGTAGYTGTCCCTACTAGGRTCGCGATGGTGGATTCACCCTCACCTTCGCGAGAGATGGCCCAAGCTACAGACTCTTCAGTTATCCCGYAAACACATTCAGACCCATCGACCCTCTGCTCGATGAATGTGYTTGAATCCKTAGAGGAGCTAGAGCATGAGTGGTCTAGATCAGATCCACGAGCTTCTTGGACGGCGTTAGTTAAAGCCCCTAAGAGTGAAATGTTTGTCAGTGAGGTAGTTATAGGAGGCCGCAAGGCCGGGGCCTATTACGACACTTGCTCGACTAGGAACTTTATTAGCCGCGCGTGCGTTGAGAGGCTGCGCTTAYAGGGGCAAGTGCAGCGCCTGAGTCGACCTGTGGAGTCGACCTGTGCCAACAAACAGCGCATGGTAGTTAATGACTACCTCCATGATGTAGAGTATGTTTTCCCGTACGCGGGAGGGGACTTGAGACATCGTGTCTCGTTCCTGGTGAGTGACGAGCTCCCAATGGACATGTTACGAGGTATGTACTACCTCTCTCTAGCACAGCCCCAGTTTGACTGGGATCGAAAAGTGTTCAAACACACGTTGCCAGGTGGAGGGTCTGCCAGATTACATAAGTTCAAAGGTAGTAGTCTGATTGAGTCCTATGGGTGCATGTGTGCGGCCTCGTTCTATAATTATTATAAGCAAAATCAGGAGGAGGGTATGTACTTAGTTTATGTCTCTGCTGCAGGCGAGCCGATGAAAATGTCACCAGAGATAGAGGGAGTAGTTGCTAAGTACCCTGATCTATTTGAAGAGCCGACAGGGGTTGTTGAGAGGGAGGTCGTCCACGCAATAGAGATTATCCCAGGGTCTAGTATTCCAAGGGGGAGGATCTATCGGATGTCTCCAGGCGAGCTTGATGAGCTTCGCCGCCAACTCAAGGAACTCGTAGAGAAGGGCTGGATCCGGCCGAGTGTCTCTCCTTATGGGTCTCCAGTTTTATTCATGCCTAAGAAGAAGGAGGGAACCCTTAGGATGTGCATTGACTATAGGGGCCTCAATGCCATCACTGTCAAGAACAGAGAGCCCCTACCGCGCATCGACGATCTGCTAGATAGAGTGCAAGGGTGTCGGTACTTCAGCAAGATAGATCTGAAGTCCGGGTTCCATCAGATTGCCATACGGCCCGAGGATCAACACAAAACCGCTTTTCAGACCAGGTACGGTCTGTACAAATTTGTGGTGATGCCTTTTGGCCTTTGCAATGCTCCTGGCACCTTTCAGCACGCTATGAATCGGATATTCCATGACTACTTGGATAAGTTTGTCATCGTGTACCTCGATGACATACTTATTTTCAGTAAGACTGTCGAGGAACATGTGGCACATCTGGACAAAGTCCTCGGCCTCCTGCGACAGCACAAGTTCAATATCAACGGTGAGAAGTGCGAGTTTGGCCGCACCCGTGTCTTGTACTTGGGTCATGAGATTTCTGCGGAGGGATTGAAGCCCGATGATGCGAAGGTGGCCAAAATTCGTGATTGGCCACGTCCTCAGTCTGTGACTGAGATGAGATCTTTCTTAGGAAGGACAGGCTACTATAGGACTTTCGTTAAGAACTACAGCATAGTGACCGCTCCTTTGACTGATCTTACCCGCCTTGATACCCCTTGGGAGTGGACAAATAAGTGCGAGGCTGCTTTCAGACATCTGAAGCATGCACTGACRCACTATGAAGTCTTGAAACTTCCTGATCCTGACAAGCCGTTTATAGTCACAACGGATGCCAGCCAATATGGCATTGGCGTCGTGCTTGCGCAGCAGGAGGGGCCAAAGTTGAGGCCAGTAGAGTACATGTCCAAGAAAATGTCGTCTCAGAAGTTGGCTAAGTCCAATTATGAGAAGGAACTCTATGCGGTGTACAAGGCTCTCACCCATTTGAGACACTATCTCCTTGGGCGGTTCTTCATCCTCCGGACTGATCATCAGACCCTGCGATGGATGAGAACACAACCGGTACTCGCTGATGCTCTCAAGCGTTGGATCGAAGTCATTGAGCAATATGACTTTGACCCTCAGTATCTCAAAGGGGAGTATAACAAGGTTGCTGATGCCTTGTCGCGCAGACCGGACTTCTCAGGTGCGCTGATTACTGAGTTCGATCTGACGGACGATGTTACTCAGTCTTTGGTGGAAGCCTATCGTCAAGACCAGTTTATGTCTGAGATCATACGCAGACTTGAGGCGAAGGATAAGAAGACCTCCGCCGAGTTTGAATTGGTCAATGGATTGGTCTTCCTAGAGAAGGCAGGGAATAAACGCTTGTGTGTTCCAAATAGCGAGTCTTTGCGTAGTTTGTTTTTAGGCTAGTGTCATGATGCCACCGGCCATTTTGGGTACAAGAAGACCGCAACCAACTTGCTGCAGCGGTTCTGGTGGCCCACGATGATGAAAGATACACAGCTGTACGTGGAAACTTGTCAAGTATGCCAAAGAGACAAGCCCCGTACTCAGGCTCCTCTAAAACGGGCACATGGATCCGACCGTGAAAATGGTTGGATACATTCCCCTAGGTGCCAATGTGATGAGCCTTACAATCCTCTAACAAAACACATCTTGAGCAGATCACGGACAACTTGAGCAATTCACGGACAGGGGACTCATAAGAAACACGCGACCAAGAAAAAAAAGAAAACAGTAACATTCAGAATGTGACCGCCTTACCTGTAAGGTGCATTCTATGGAGGAAGATTGTGAGCAGGCTATTTAGTAATGCCAAAGAGACAAGCCCCGTACTCAGGCTCCTCTTCGGCTGCTCAAGCCCCTTCCGATTCCGGAAAGGCCGGGTGAAAGTTTATCCATAGACTTCATGGATATGCTGGTCACCAGCAAGAGTGGGATGAGACATATCTTTGTCATCGTGGATAGGTTTAGTAAGTTTGCTAGATTAATAGCTATGCCAGAAACAGCGAAGACCGAGTACGTGATCAGGCTATTTAAAGARAACTGGGTTAGAGACTTTGGACTGCCAAAGTCTATAGTCAGTGACAGGGATGTCAGGTTCACGAGTGAATTGTGGAAGGCCGCTGCAGCTGAAGAAGGAACTCAACTGCAGATGACTTCTGGAAATCATCCAGAAGCTAATGGCCAGGCTGAACAAATGAACCGCGCTATGCAACACCTATTGAGACACTACATCAAGTCCAATCAGGTAGACTGGGACGAAAAGCTTGCTCTAGTCGCCAGTCTATATAACAACGCTATACACAGTGCTACGGGACGAGTCCTAACAGTCTACAACTGACATTCAAGCCTAGACTGCCCTTAGACTTCCTACTTCCAGACAACCAGCCAACTGCTACACCGGGCACNGGGACGAGTCCTAACAGTCTACAACTGACATTCAAGCCTAGACTGCCCTTAGACTTCCTACTTCCAGACAACCAGCCAACTGCTACACCGGGCACTTTGGAGTTCGCCTATAGATATGAACAAAAGATGCAGGAGGCTGTAGAACGCATGCAGAAGGCGCAGGCAGCAACGATAGAGTCTGAGAATAGACACCGCCGCCCTTCTACATTTCAAGTTGGGGACAGAGTCTGGGTTAAGTCTTCAGAACTGGGACAGGAGTTCGGGATATCCCGCAAACTCATGCCTCAGTACTTTGGACCTTGGGAAGTTCTAGACGTAGTAGGGACAGATCCTGATGGTCCATCATATGTCATCCGTATCCCTGGTCATCTCAGAACTCACCCTGTCTTTCAGGCCTCTAAGCTCGCTGCGTTCGAGGAAACTGATCAGTTTCCCTCTCGTCGGTCAATGCTGCCCCCAACCATGGACGGAGAAGTCGACATCGATGATATCGTCGATCACAGGGAGATGCCCGTTCAGAAGCCTCCAGGAAGGGGACGTCCTCCAAAGCCAAAACTGCAGTTCCGTGTTCACTTCAGACATCACACGGATCCGAAAGAGGACCGCTGGTTTACTCGGGAGGAATTGATGCAGACCGCTCCTCAAATCGTTACCCGCTATGAGAAGGATGTATTGAAAGGAAAGCGCCAGATGGCTCAAGATTGATCTTCCTAGAGGACTGACGAATATATGGAGGAGGGAATGCGAGGCTACGCCCGCTTAGCCCCTACGGGGCCCTATTTGCAGCAAGGTCGGCCGCCCTAAGTGAAGGCAGGCACGACAGGCCCTTCGGGCCTCGTTTTTCTGGGTACCCCGCATTGGGGAAAATTCAGGCAGTTGCGCAGCGCCAGTTGGTTGAGTGAACCCCGGCCCTGGGCCGCCTGTGTGAATGTACGAAGTACAGGCCCTGGGCTGGATTCAGGTACCAGGCTGAACACAGGCCGAAAGTCGTTGGGCGCATGCAACCACTTCAGGCCCAAGGCCTGCTTTCCTCATGACTGGGCCTCAGGCTACTGGGGCCTACTGGAAGCTTCCTGGACTGGACGCAGGCAGGCCACTTCGATATAGGGAAGGGCCTGCCTCCTCATTCGGCATTCGGGTGCTGGCTGCATGCTGCACGAGCGCTGCTGCGCTATCCGCTGGCTGGCTGGCACTCACGCTCTCACGGGCGAGTAGGAGGGAGCATGCAGCCATAGCCAAGCTGCGCTGCTGTATGCTAGGTGAAGCGTAGGGTGGTCCTTGGGTGCTAGTGGCATCTGTGCGGTGTGGATCGGGGTTGTGAGTGTTGCGAGAGACATACCTGGTGCTTAAGCGAGCGACATTGGTCGCCATATGCTCGTACTTCGGGAACGCTGTTGATGTCATCATTCTGCTTCGTAGTATAGGCTAGATGGGATCTGCCACATGTAGTCTGGGCGCGGAGCGCCAATAGGATATCAACTCTGGTTCTTAGTTGATGATGGGAGTAGCATTGTCAATTTTGAACTCTTGGTGTGTTCTTATTTGGTGTATCTCGTGATGCAAGTCTGCTGTGGTACGAGGTCAAGACTATCTGGGCTCATATGTATGATGCTGTTTGATTGCTGAAGTGCGCTAATGCTCATCTTCCTTGCAAAAGGTTTCTTAAAAAAAATAATTAAAAAAAAAATAAAAAAAATAAAAAAGGAATCTGATGCGATTTCATTCTGAGCTACAACAAAATTCGCGGGAGTCCCAGGGGAAAAATTTCGCCGGTAGACCGTGGCGGTGCTCAATAACTGACGAACGATGAAAACGAGGCGCCATCCGTCGAAAAGCAAAAGAAGTCCATCGGGAGTTTTTGTCATTTTCTCCTTTTTTTTTTGGGTATATTTTGGAAACATGTTTTTTCGTTTCTGTTTGTTGTCGTTGTGGACGAGATGTTCGATCAAATGCCTTTTTTTTTCTACCATTTTTTCTTCTATTTTCTTTACATTTGTTTTCTCTTTCTGCTTTCACTTTGGGTATTTCCATTTCGATACGGGTTCTGCACCATGATGGCACCCCCCTCTGCCGTTTTGAGTACTCCGTGTGGGTTCTGTCTGTGATGTCTCCTGCCCACCTCTCTTCGCATTCCTCCCTCCTTTTGGGATTTTTTTTCCAAATTATTATTTTTTTTCCCTCCATTTGGGATTCTTTTTTCTTCCAGTTTATTATTTTTTCTATGCTATTTTTTTCACCTCCATCGGGGCCAGTATTTCCCTTCCTCTGCTCTAGTTCGCCCTCTTTTGTGGTTCTGATTTGCCCATACCCAGCAGTCGAGGTGTGAATGGTTTTGCTGCCCTCCTTTTTTTCCATTTTTTCTGCTTTTTTGAGTTTTTTTTAAATTTATTTCGGCCTTCTCATTTCGGGATTTAACCATTTCTTGATTTCCATATGTCGGCCTTGCACAGGGGAAATGCTAACCTTATGTGTGTTATTCTTTTTTTTTTTTTTTTTTTTCAAGATTATGTTTGTTATTCCAATCTCCATGGATGGCATGAATACGTCGACTTACTCTGTTGCCCGTCCTTGGTGGTGATATCCGCAGCATCACTTTTTTTCATCTGAATCTGCCCATGGATGTGATCAGATACATGCACCAAATTTGCACTGTGATTATGTCCTCAATCACCAGCAATCTCTGCCTCCCGTAGCATCACTGACAATGTCTATCTCTGTCCCTCGTTATCTTTTTACATTAAAAAAAAAAAAACAGAAATTACACCGGAATTACTTTCACTTTCGAGTGAGAACGTTTCGGACAAAAAAAAAAATGGAAAAAAAAAGAAAAAAAAAAAGAGAAAATTCCGGACTGCAGTTCGGTTCGTGATTATGTTCATTTGCCTTTCCCAAGATTGTACAAAGAGAGAGTACTCAGGATAGACCGGATGGGAAAAAAAGGGACTAGATGCAGAGCACGACTAACAAAAGAGGACGAACTAGAGCAGAGGAAGGAAAATACTGGCCCCGATTTGGGGGGGGGGGGGGAATAGCATAGAAAAATAATAAAAACTGGAAGAAAAAAGAATCCAAAATGGAGGAAGAAAAAAATGATAATTTGGGGAAAAAATCCCAAGCGGAGGGAGAAATGCGGAGAGAGGTGGGCAGGAGACATCACAGGCAGAACCCAAACGGAGCACAGAAAACATAATAAACTGGAAGGAAAAAGAATCCCAAATGAAGGAAGAAAAAAATAATAATTTGGAAACAAAATCCCAAAAGAAGGGAGAAATGCGAAGAGAGGAAAGCAGGAGACATCACAGGCAGAACCCAAACGGAGTACCCAAAACGGCGTATCGAAATGGAAATACCCAAACGGAAAACAGGAAAGAGAAAACAAATACAAAGTCCAGAACGACAACAAACAGAACCGAAAAAAATGTTTCCAAAATATACCCAAAAAAAAAGAAGAAAAGGACAAAAAATCCCGATGGACTTCTTTTGCTTTTCGAGGGATGCCGCCTCGTTTTCATCCTTCGTCAGTCATTCAGCACCGCCACAGTCTACCGGCGAAATTTTCCCCTGGGACTCCCGCGGATTCTCTTGTAGCTCAGAATCAAATCACATCAGTAGATTCTTCCGCCTCCTCGACATGCAATAAAATTGAAAATTATAAAAGAAAAAAAAATGAAAAAATAAAATAAAATGGAACGATACAAAGAAAATTAGCATGGCCTCAGCGCAAGGATGACACGCATAAATCGAGAAATGGTCCGAAGGAGAGGGGGGGTAAATAAAATAAAATAAAAAAATCCGAACTAAAAAAAAAAAAGGAAAACAAGAAAATAAGATGACTGAATGACAGACGCTTGACGGAGGGAAGGATGAATGACTGGAAAGGAACCACACGCCTGCCCTTCTTTCCCCGACCAGAATGTAGGGTTACCCGTTGCCCGAAACAATGGCCGGATTGAATCGAGCGAGATCGGACGCTAAGATACGATCGGACGCTAAGATACGACTCCCAGACTTCGCTCTCTCTCTCTCTCTCTCTCTCTCTCTCTCTCTCTCTCTCTCTCTCTCTCTCTCTCTCACACACACACACACACACACACACACACACAGAGCAAAACAGTGGCTAGATTGAATCGGGCGGGATCGGACGCTAAATACGACTCCTAGACTTCGCCCTCTCTCTCTCTCTCTCTCTCTCTCTCTCTCTCTCTCTCTCTCTCTCTCTCTCTC
>BFEA01000229.1:2048080-2065494 GCA_003427395.1 Chara braunii
CCTCCGCTCCTTCCCCCGCCTCCGCTCCTCCCCCCGCCTCCGCTCCTTCCCCCGCCTCCGCTCCTCTTTTCCTCCTCCCCCCACCTCCGATCCTCCGCCTACGTCCGCGCCTCCTTCGCTCTTCCCGCCGCCTCCGTTGCTCCCACGGTTGGTATTGATTGACTGATTGATTGATTGATTGATTGATTGATTGATTGATTGATTGATTGATTGATTGATCGATCGATCCACTCCTCCCCCCACCTCCGCTCCGCCCAGACGTCTGTTTGAAGCGATTCCAAAATGGAATCGATTACGTAATCGATTCCGATTTGGAATCGCCTCAAGCATGCACCTGGGCGCAGCGAACTGGCCCATGCAGGTGCGTGTTTGAGGCGATTCCAAAACGAAATCGATTCCGTTTTGGAATCGCTTCAAACAATCATCTAGGCGGAGCAGAGGTGGGGGGAGGAGTGGATCAGTCAATCAATCAATAAACCAATCAATCAATCAATCAATCAATCAATCAATCAATCAATCAATCAATCAATCATTCCATCAATCAATCAATCAATCAATCAATCAATCAATCAATCAATCAATCAATCAATCAATCAATCAATCAAAAATTGATTCATTGATTGATTGCCTGATTGACCTCCTTCGCTCCTCCCCCCGTAATGATTGATTGATTGATTGATTGATTGATTGATTGATTGATTGATCGATTGATTGATTGATTGATTGATTGATTGATTGATTGACCGATTGATTGATTGATTGATTGATTGATTGATTGGCATAGGCGCGCCCAGCCGCCTTGGGGATGCGATTCGAAAATAGAATCGATTACGTAATCGATTTCATTTTGGAATCGCGTCCCTGAGGCGGTTGGGCGTGGCGGACCACACCGACTGGACCTTGCAGCTGGCTCACGGACACGATTCCGAAATGGAATCGATTACGTTATCGATTTCATTTTGGAATTGCGTCCCTGAGGCGGATGGGCGTGGCGGACCACGCTGACTGGACCTTGCAGCTGGCTCACATACGCGATTCCGAAATGAAATGGATTACGTAATCGATTATATTTTGGAATTGCTTCCCCGAGCCAGCTGCAAGGTCCTGTCCGGCGTGGTCCACCACGCCCAACCGCCTTAGAGACGCGATTCCAAAATGAAATCGATTACGTAATCGATTCAATTTTGGAATCGCGTCCCCGAGTCAGCTGCAAGGTCCTGTCCGGCGAGCCCAGCCGCCTCGGGGACGCGATTTCAAAATGGAATCGATTACGTAATCGTTTCCATTTCGGAATAGTGTCGTTGAGGCGGCTGGGCGCGCCTATGTCCTTCAATCAATCAATCAATCAATCAATCAATCAATCAATCAATCAATCAATCAATCAATCGATCAATCAATCAATCAATCAATCAATCGATCAATCAATCAATCAATCAATAAATCGATCAATCAATCAATCGATTGATCAATTGATCGATCGGTCGGTCGATCGATCGATCAATCAATCAATCAATCAATCAATCAATCAATCAATCAATCAATCAATCAATCAATCCCGCCTTCACTTTCCCCCCCCCCCCCCGTCCGCTCCTCCCCCCCCCTTCGCTCCGCCCGAGGGGGGGGGAGCGGAGGCGGGCGGAGGAGCGAATTGGGGGGGAGGAGCGAAGGAGGGATTGATTGATTGATTGATTGACTGACAAACCTGTCTGTGTATATTGTTTTTTTTTCTTTTCTTTTGCTGCTTAGTGGTGTTAGAAAACTGGGCTCTATTGACCAACGATCGAACCGGTCACTCAACCACTCAGTCACGAGAGGAGTCAATCAATAAGTTCAACAATATTAATCGTAATGTTAGCGGACTTATCATCAATCATTTGTAGTTGTCGTTCGTTTTTTCTCATCGGCTGCTTTTTTTTTCTGTTTTTTTTTTACTTTGCTTGGTATTAAAAGGACAAGAACAGAGGCCAAGGACCTCAAAATTTAACCCGGATTGCTGAAAAACAGGTCCAACATCCTATCTTGGGTATCTGACTGGAAAGCATGTCCAGTGTCCTCAGAAGAAGCGATAGAAAAACTGGTTGGAAACCAGGTCCATCGTCCTTTCCAGAAAAAAATACTTCTAGTAATTCTAGCATCTCTGCATATGACGGGAAAAAATCAGGTCCGGCGTCCCTTTTTAGATTCAATGACATAACTTTTTGATAGCCTTATGCGTTCAAGTTCTGCTGCTCAGTGCCCTTACGAGCTCAGAAGGGACCTCATACTTTCTCAGCCTGATGGGCTGCCTGCTGAATCCACAATACCTAGGTATGTAAGTGGGTGGTCCCACAAGAGCTCCGAGTACCAGAGTTTGTCCCTGTCATCGAAGTAGGCCCAAGAGTGTAGAGAAGCCCACTTGGATTGGAAGCGAATCTTGGGAGATTCTGTCGAGCCTGTTTGCTTCTTGATTTGGACCCACTCCGACATGATGTCTAGTCTGATAACATGCTTGTATTTTGCGAAGATAGAGCCCAGGGTGGTGACTTTGTGAGAAAAGATCCGGTCTTTCCTAGTTAGCCAGAGCACCCAAAAGGCTCTCACCCGAAATAACTGTGCTATTTTGAGAGACTGTTTGTCACAAGCCTGTTCTGTTCTACCCGTGAAAACAAATTCCTTCTGCCATATTAGAGATCCTATGTATGCTGGTGACCACATTTGTTGTAATCTGTCCCCAAAACCTCTTGCAATGACATATTTACACCATAGATGCAACGAGTATTCTAACGCAGCTTGTGGGCAGGCTCTGCACAAAGTGTCAACTTCCATGCCCTTTTTCTGAGCAGCACATCACAGTTGGGACACAAGAGTGGAGGTGTAACCACTGTAACCCCCCTGTCTTGGTCTCCAATGCCCCTAGTAGTAGATGAATGAAGAAGGTAACCCATCTAGACTCTATAGTCTTTAAACCACCAGTACCTCCGTCAGTATTAAGAAATTACGATGTCTTAGCCAGTACCCGAACTTTTCGGGGTGGGACACAGGGTCGACAATGTCCCATAAATCTGAATTTTATAGTGATGGAAAAAGGGGGAAAAAAATTGTTTTCTCTACTGCAATGATGTCGGGTTGGGTAGTCCATGAGGCCGTGCTCACAATCTTCCTCCATAGAATGCACCTTACAGGTAAGGCAGTCACATTCTGAATGTTACTATTTTCTTTTTTTTCTTGGTCGCGTGTTTCTTATGAGTCCCCTGTCCGTGAATTGCTCAAGTTGTCCGTGATCTGCTCAAGATGTGTTTTGTTAGAGGATTGTAAGGCTCATCACATTGGCACCTAGGGGAATGTATCCAACCATTTTCACGGTCGGATCCATGTGCCCGTTTTAGAGGAGCCTGAGTACAGGACTTGTCTCTTTGGCATACTTGACAAGTTTCCACGTACAGCTTTGTATCTTTCATCATCGTGGGCCACCAGAACCGCTGCAGCAAGTTGGTTGCGGTCTTCTTGTACCCAAAATGGCCGRTGGCATCATGACACTAGCCTAAAAACAAACTACGCAAAGACTCGCTATTTGGAACACACAAGCGTTTATTCCCTGCCTTCTCTAGGAAGACCAATCCATTGACCAATTCAAACTCGGCGAAGGTCTTCTTATCCTTCGCCTCAAGTTTGCGTATGATCTCAGACATAAACTGGTCCTGACGATAGACTTCCACCAAAGTCTGAGTAACATCGTCCGTCAGATCGAACTCAGTAATCAGTGCACCTGAGAAGTCCGGTCTGCGCGACAAGGCATCAGCAACCTTGTTGTACTCCCCTTTGAGATACTGAGGGTCAAAGTCATATTGCTCAATGACTTCGATCCAATGCTTGAGAGCATCAGAGAGTACCGGTTGTGTTCTCATCCATCGCAGGGTCTGATGATCAGTCCGGAGGATGAAGAACCGCCCAAGGAGATAGTGTCTCCAATGGGTGAGAGCCTTGTACACCGCATAGAGTTCCTTCTCATAAGTGGACTTAGCCAACTTCTGAGACGGCATTTTCTTGGACATGTACTCTACTGGCCTCAACTTTGGCCCCTCCTGCTGCGCAAGCACGACGCCAATGCCATATTGGCTGGCATCCGTTGTRACTATAAAYGGCTTGTCRGGATCAGGAAGTTTCAAGACTTCATAGTGTGTCAGTGCATGCTTCAGATGTCTGAAAGCAGCCTCGCACTTATCTGTCCACTCCCAAGGGGTGTCAAGGCGGGTAAGATCAGTCAAAGGAGTGGCCACTATGCTGTAGTTCTTAACGAAAGTCCTATAGTAGCCTGTCATTCCTAAGAAAGATCTCATCTMAGTCACAGACTGAGGACGTGGCCAATCACGAATGTTGGCCACCTTTGCGTCATCAGGCTTCAATCCCTCCGCAGAAATCTCATGACCCAAGTACACAACACGGGTGCGGCCAAACTCGCACTTCTCACCGTTGATATTGAACTTGTGCTGTCGCAGGAGGCCGAGGACTTTGTCCAGATGTGCCACATGTTCCTCGACAGTCTTACTGAAAATAAGTATGTCATCGAGGTACACGATGACAAACTTATCCAAGTAGTCATGGAATATCCGATTCATAGCGTGCTGAAAGGTGCCAGGAGCATTGCAAAGGCCAAAAGACATCACCACAAATTCGTACAGACCGTACCTGGTCTGAAAAGCGGTTTTGTGTTGATCCTCGGGCCGTATGGCAATCTGATGGTACCCGGACTTCAGATCTATCTTGCTAAAGTACCGACACCCTTGCACTCTATCTAGCAGATCGTCGATGCGCGGTAGGGGCTCTCTGTTCTTGACAGTGATGGCATTGAGGCCCCTATAGTCAATGCACATCCTAAGGGTTCCCTCCTTCTTCTTAGGTACGAATAAAACTAGAGACCCATAAGGAGAGACACTCAGCCAGATCCAGCCCTTCTCTACGAGTTCCATGAGTTGGCGGCGAAGCTCATCAAGCTCGCCTGGAGACATCCGATAGATTCTCCCCCTTGGAATACTAGACCCTGGGATAATCTCTATCGCGTGGACGACCTCCCTCTCAACAACCCCTGTCGGCTCTTCAAATAGATCAGGGTACTTAGCAACTACTCCCTCTATCTCTGGCGGCATTTTCACCGGCTCGCCTGCAGCAGAGACATAAACTAAGTACATACCCTCCTCCTGATTTTGCTTATAATAATTATAGAACGAGGCCGCACACATGCACCCATAGGACTCAATCAGACTACTACCTTTGAACTTATGTAATCTGGCAGACCCTCCACCTGGCAACGTGTGTTTGAACACTTTTCGATCCCAGTCAAACTGGGGCTGTGCTAGAGAGAGGTAGTACATACCTCGTAACATGTCCATTGGGAGCTCGTCACTCACCAGGAACGAGACACGATGTCTCAAGTCCCCTCCCGCGTACGGGAAAACATACTCTACATCATGGAGGTAGTCATTAACTACCATGCGCTGTTTGTTGGCACAGGTCGACTCCACAGGTCGACTCAGGCGCTGCACTTGCCCCTATAAGCGCAGCCTCTCAACGCACGCGCGGCTAATAAAGTTCCTAGTCGAGCAAGTGTCGTAATAGGCCCCGGCCTTGCGGCCTCCTATAACTACCTCACTGACAAACATTTCACTCTTAGGGGCTTTAACTAACGCCGTCCAAGAAGCTCGTGGATCTGATCTAGACCACTCATGCTCTAGCTCCTCTAMGGATTCAARCACATTCATCGAGCAGAGGGTCGATGGGTCTGAATGTGTTTRCGGGATAACTGAAGAGTCTGTAGCTTGGGCCATCTCTCGCGAAGGTGAGGGTGAATCCACCATCGCGAYCCTAGTAGGGACARCTACTATSCCTACTGGCCCGACGTGTTTCCCGGAGCACTGCATGAAGAACTTGCAATGTTGCTACCAACGGGTTGAAAGGATCCTACCGCCGACCCCATAGTGGGCGGGATCTTCTCGGTGACCTTCCTATTGCRGCACTTGTACATGYTATGACCATATTGGCCACACTTGATACAAGYTTGCCGTGCCCACCGATCTCTCCACACGTCCTCAGATAGACCCGCTTTCTCCCATGGAKGAGCATTGRGGTCTGTTTGACTCTTCGACCGGGATCCCCTAGGGCGTCTACCGGTCCCTTTACCTTTTTGCTGRGTTACGGCCCGACTACTCCACCCTCTGAAGTATCGCCACCTGCCTCTGCACCTACTCCCTCCTGGAAGTTGCCGTCCAACTCGATGGTTGAACCATCATTGTCGAYAAACATYAAGCGACCCTTCGCCTTCCARTTGGGAGGCAGTGYCTTCTTTCTCCCTTCCGTAGTGGGTGCCTGTCCATGCCCTATCTTTGCTTCTAGGTCTAGGGCCACCTTGCTAAACGAAGGAAAGTTGTGCATATTGATGTTGGCCTCTTTTGCCAACTGGTTCCTGAGAGGYTGAGAAAAGCATCTCAGGTACGAAGTCAACAGGACCTGAGGATCATAACGTACCCCAGGGACACAGATCAAACGCTCTACAGCGTCGGTGGCTTCCCTTACTRACTTGAACTGCCGCGTGTGCAGTATCAGGATCGCGTCAGTGGCCCTTTGAGCCTCCTGAGGATCATGCCACCTCTCCTCCACCATCTTTAGGAAGTCCTCCAATTTYTGGGAGGCCGCCCAAGYGAGGAAGTCATGACCATAYCCCTGAAGTTGCACTAGACCGCTCAACCATCTTGCTGCACTACCCTCGAGGTAAGACGCARCCACAAACACTTCTTCATGCGGCAAGGAGAGTTTGCACTTGACGTAGACCGKCACAACCCTCAACCATGTGTCGAGGTCCTCGCCTCTCTTATCCCCTGTAAAAGGTTTGGGAGCGGTGATGGCCGTCTTTGGAACCCACTGTGTCTGTCCCGGTCCATGCATCATTCCAGGCTGTGGACCCGGTGAAACAGGTTGCTGTGCTAGCTGCTGGGGCTGTGTGCCCTGAAGCTGCACTGGCTGCGAGACAGCAGGCTGCGTGGTGATTGCAACCTGTGACGGACTTGGAGTAAACACTGTCTGAACAGTAACCTGTAAACTACTCCCTGCTGATACCCCTCCTGACAGTGGCATGCCCAGGGAAACGATAGCAACCGTTGACGGGGCTACATATGGGGATACCCCAGTCACCGGTGGGATAGAGAAGGGAGGATATGGCACGGGCCAGGCACCAGGCCCTGCTGGAGATGGTGCTGCCTGAGCACGGCCTGCCAAAACGGCTAGGCTCTGTTGGATGTCATGGAGGATGGTAGTTTGATGCTCCTGCATTTCTATAACGCCTAGCAGGGCCCTCCTAACTACTCTCACATCATCATCCATAGTGGTCAGGTGCATCCTTTCTAACTCCTCTATGTCTGCCCCTCTTCGTTGCATCCTGATTCTCCTTCTAATCATCATTTCTTTCTCTCTCTTTATCTATCCTAATGCTTGCTGTAACTGTGCCTCTTGCAGGGCTGCCTGCTGGAAGGCGACATCCTCAAAGGACAACACCGCGGGTTGGCTTGCCATTAAGCCAGTGGACTGACTCAAGGTTTGTGCGACCGTGGACCCGGCGGTACCTGAGCTACCGGCTTGAGAAGTCTGTTGCGGAGACGTGCTCCTGGCTATTGTAGCCATGGCTGCTGTAGCACCAGCCTCACCAATTAAGGTTCTGCTGGCCTCGGCTGCTCTAGCTCTCCTCTCCCTCTGCCGGCGGAACAGTTCCCTATCACCCTCCGGGCCTAGGGACACGTGAGTTAACGGGCCTCTGGCAGATCACAAGATCCTGCGGTCGTTCTCTCCGGTGTCCCCTGTGTCGCTCATTAACTACAACAATGTGCAATGTCTACACTAGATCATTCTTGATGCCTACCGCAGCTTAGTGCACAGACCAACTATTTAGTGGTGGCTATTTTTGGAACAAATCTCATTTGGGGTCAACAGGTAAGTCARATTCCTACTCTCAATACTTCTTTTAGTAAGATTAGTTCGCAAACAGAGGAAGCATCAGGAATAAATAATATTWTWAACTAATGYTGTCTGTCAGATGTCACATGACTGTCCATCTAACTAATGAAAAATAAAAATAATGTTGACTGAATGGGTCTGTTCATAGCATGGAATTAAAACCCGAACTTATCACCTGGAACCTACCCTCCCTTTGTTCTTCTCAAAGTCACGGTGTCACGTTTCTTCGCATCAAAAGCCAAGCGTGTCTCAAAGGTGTGCAATCCGGTCCCACCCCTGTGCCCCGGGTTATCGTCGAGCAAGGCAGCCACATCACTCTTATTTACCCTCGTACGCCGACGAGCCTTCCACTCGGATGATCTGGCTGATCAAGAGGCAATTTCACGTCCGCCCCCAAGTGACATCAGGAATTATTTTACGTCGCAGCAGGACGACGATCACAACCAGATCAGAGCCGAGTCCCCAGCCAGAAATGTTTATAGACGGTCTGGTAAGCGTCTGTAGAGGCTGCCACACTCGAGTTAACCCCTATTATGCGCAAGCAGCAGAACAAAGACTTGCAACGAAGCATGCGTGTACTACACCCAGTGGGTTGGCATGGTGACCGTGACCCARTGCTTCGTCCAGGGCCCTTCAAGAAGCTCCGCCCGTCTTCGCCYAGATGCTCCACGTGAACAATCACKACTSTCAAGGTTGAGCRCACACGACACCTCACGATGAGAGGAYTCTCAAGACAAAACTCACAACCTCACGGTARGAAGTGATGAAGAGGGTAGGTAAGGTTGAGAGCAACGTACCTCGTTCATGCTGCCCCCAACCACAGAGATAGTCTCACCAGATGACCTGAAGATGATTGTGATGACCAGTCACAGCATCGGCACAACCAGCATTTCGYCGTTCCACCKCAGCCTCAATCACCCAACAGATAGTTCTCATCACACTGCGAACACCCAATATTTACACCTTAGCCTTCCAGGCGATGCCCCTCACCACCTGGGTCGCCTTCACATTTGTCTCCACCCTCCTCACTACACACCACTTACGACCAAACTCTCCCAGCAGACCGCATGTATGTATCGTATAAGGCAGAAGACAAGCGCCAGATGAGCGCAATTGTACCACAGTTCCGATACCAAATTGCAAGGAAGATGAGCATTAGCGAACTTTCCGATACCAAATTGCAAGGAAGATGAGCATTAGCGAACTTCAACAATCAAACAGCATCATACATATGAGCCCAGATAGTCTTGACCTCGTACCACAGCAGACTTGCATCACGAGATACACCAAATAAGAACACACCAARAGKTYAAAATTGACAATGCTAGTCCCATCATCAACTAAGAACCAGAGTTGATATCCTATTGGCGCTCGGCGCCTAGACTACATGTGGCTGATCCTATCTAGCCTATACTACGAAGCAGAATGATGACATCAACAGCGTTCCCGAAGTATGAGCATATGGCGACCAATGTCGCACGCTTAAGCACCAGTTATGTCTCTCGCAACACTCACAACCCCGATCCACACCGCACAGATGCCACTAGCACCCAAGGACCACCCTGCGCTTCACCTAGCATACAGCAGCGCAGCTTGGCTATGGCTGCGTGCTCCCTCCTACTCGCCCGTGAGAGCGTGAGTGCCAGCCAGCCAGCGGATAGCGCAGCAGCGCTCGTGCAGCATGCAGCCAACACCCGAATGCCGAAATGAGAGGCAGGCCCTTCCCTATATCGAAGTGGCCTGCCTGCGTCCAGTCCAGGAAGCTTCCAGTAGGCCCCGGTAGCCTGAGGCCCAGTCACGAGGAAAGCAGGCCTTGGGCCTGAAGTGGTTGCATGCGACCAACTGCTTTCGGCCTGTGTTCGGCCTGGTACCTGAATCCAGCCCAGGGCCTGTACTTCGTACATTCACACAGGCGGCCCAGGGCCTGGGTTCACTTAACCAACTGGCGCTGCGCAACTGCCTGAATTTTCCCCAATGCGGGGTATCCAGAAAAACGAGGCCCGAAGGGCCTGTCGTGCCTGCCTTCACTTAGGGCGGCCGACCTTGCTGCAAATAGGGGCCCGTAGGGGCTAAGAGGGCGTAGCCTCGCACTTTGGAACAAAGGGCCAAATCTCAACAGATGGATCGCATCAGATTCTTCCGTCTCCTCGTTTTTTTTTTTTTTTTTTTTTTTAATGGTCCGATGCACCACGGATCGTTTACTAACCCCATCACATCTTCTGTCGATCACCCGGGGGAAGTCCCATCATTGCAGCGTTGAGTTTCCTCAACGCCTGAATCTGGTCGTGTTTGTGGAGATGTGCAGAAAATCACGTTTAGTTTCTGCAACCGTACATCTCCACAAATACGTCCAGATTCAGGCGTTGAGAAAAATCAACGCTGCTAGTGGGACCTGGTCCCCGGGGCCATGTCCCACTTCACACCGGTGAGTTGAGCTAGCTCAACGGTGTGACACAGTTATTGCGAACTAATCATTCAAAACTAGTTTAAGAAAAGAAAAATCAAATGCTGCTGAACGCTTTTTTCCATATTTTCGCAAAACTGTTATACCGCCTTCCACGTGGAGCCGCCGGCCGGAGGGTGCTTCAACATTGCGTTGTATTGCATTACATTGGCGCGCACTAACTGAGTGAACTTCAAGGTCGTTAGCTACGGCCCGAGGTTGGGTCTGGAGACTTGCAGTGTCAGTTTTAAGACCAGTTGAGACTTTAGGCTTTCGCCTTCATCTGGCACATGAGTCAAGCCGTCTGCGGCGTCTGGTACATGAGCCATATGTGTGTTTTCAACGTTTTTGACAAATCTAGTGTGAACTGTGCCTTAGTTTTTTTTGAGTCAGTTATAGCATTCGTGGTAGGCGAGGAGTCTTTTTTTTTTTTTTTTTTTTGAGGAGCGTCTGCTAGGCGAATGGGGAAAAAAAGAGAAAAAAAAAAAAAGTCCGAAATAGGAAATGATTTTTTTGACGGGGAGCTGGGACTTCGGGCTGTGTTTGTTACGTGGAAGTTGTATCTTTCACCTCTGGCCATAACCACGATGAGTTCGGTTGGCGGCGGCACGAAACTAGTCGGGTCAGACGCCATGCGACCAAAGTCGTTTTGAGCTTCATGTGTATTCTTCGAGAAGTTGCGTTCGGGATTCATTCAGATTCTTCTTGTCTTTTCAGTCACCCTCTTCTTCGTCTTCTTCTCCTCTCCTTCCTTCTTCTTCTTCCTCCACCCATCTCCTGTCCTAAGTGTGGTTTGTCACTGGTGTTTGGCTTACGAGATTCTCGGTATTCTTCGTGATTGCTACTATTGTAGACATAACCACGCCCAAGTTCGAGTCTGTTGTTGAATACACTTCCCAGGTGCTACCGGTGTCTGCTCTTATCAGCACCACCATCAGCACCACCAGTTTGTCTGCTGTTGAATACAGACCTCTTTTTTTTCTTTTTTTTTTTCCAGACCTCATTTCAAAGATGTTGGCTATGTTCAGTTGTATGGTGGGGGGGGGCTAGGCCCCCTCCCTCCCCCTCCACTCACCCCCTAATGTCAGCTTCGCTGTACTGAGTTTCACGGCATACTCAAACGAGAACTTTGCTGAAGCTTAAGGTCAAGGGCATACTCACACTAGAACTTTGCTGAAGCTTAAGGTCAAGGGCATACTCACACAAACCTACTGTTGAATGCAGACCTGAGTTCATATGCGTTGCTGAAGCTCAAGGGCATACTCACACGTGAACCTACTGAACGCAGACCTGAGTTCAAATGCGTTGGACCAGGTACGTTCAGCTGCGGGGACTCGGAAGGGCCAGCTACGGCTGCTATGCATCCCTCTCCCACACCTCTCCCCCCCCCAAAGTGAGCTTCTGTGTGCTGAATCTCAGGTTATGCTAAGTTGCTAACACTAGGACCACTTCACATGCAGTCGGATTCATGGAGTCTGGCCATAACCACAGTAGGATACATGTAGGGAAGTGTTAGTGTGAGTGTGCCTGTCAGTCAGTCAGATTCTTGGAATCTGGCCATAACCACGGTCAGATACATTTAGGAAAGTGCTAGTGTGAGTGTGCTGTCAGTCGGTGTGTGCGGTCAGATACATTTAGGAAAGTGCTACTGCGAGTGCGGTGTCAGTAGGTGTGTCGGTTATGTGCAGTTGTGGTGCGGGGGGGCTACATCGCTTTGCTGAAGCGCAAGAGCATACTCACACCTAGTCTAGGACTTTCTCTGCCAATTTCCGCAGGTCGTTGCAGTCGCCCCACCTTCACCAATGTCAGCTTTGCTGTGCTGACTGTCAGGACATGCTCACACTACTACACTAGGACTTTGCTTCACTTTGCTGAAGCTTGAAAGCGAACTTGCACGAATCTGTTGTTGAATACAGACCTGTGTCCAAGATGAGTAGATCCAAAATTGAAACAGCCCTGCCTTACAATGTGTGTGTGTGTGTGTGTGTGTGTGTGTGTGTGTGTGTGTGTGTGTGTGGGTGGGTGGGTGGGTGGGTTGGGGGGGGGTGCATGGGTGTGTGTGTGCGTGTGTTGGGTGTACACAGCTAAAAAACAAAACCATGACTGTGCCATGTTTCACTGGCCTTTCAGCAACTTATCAGGTCTGCCAACTTGACTGAGGGATAAAACCACGGTGCTATTTGATCACCTTTGTAAAGCGATATCATGATGAACTAATTCACTTCAAGAAATTGTGTTGGAAATCTGTCATTCAAAACTGTGTACATGTTGGCGAGGAGTACTTCCTCTCGTTGCCTCTCTTCCACCATTCATTGCTGCTGTGGGCCTTACGTACACCCGGTACAGATACGGGGTGTCCGTATGGCCGATACAGCCCCCAGGCTATGTTTTCCGCTGGCCGCGGCCGGGTCTGGCCCAGGCCGCGGCCGGTCCGGCCGAGTTCTTTCGGCTGAGGCCTCGGCCGATCTGGTGGGCGGTTTCCGGAGCGGGGAGCGGGTTTGAGGTGGGGGGGTGGGGGGGCACCCCCTCAAAGTGACAGAGCGTCAAAAAAATAAAAATCGGGGGGGTCCTGCACGTGGCCCTGGAAGGGTGGGCCGGGAAAATTCGTGCGTCCCCCGCGTGCAGGTTCGTCAATGCGGGGTCGCAGGGAAGAGGGTCTGGAACACTAGAAAAATAAAATAAAAATATTTGACCCCTGCGGGGGCGGCCCAACGGGGGTTGGATGAGGGCTGGGTTGGGGTGGCCCGTGCGGCCAGGTCGGGTCGAAGCTGGGCGGGGCTGCAGATGGCAGACCCCAGGCAGCTCAGGGCCTTAGGCAGGCGTCGATTTCATCGTGAGGGTGATGATAGTTCGTGACATATTTTGAAACAACACATCCATGGCAATCATAGGTCAGACCCTAGTTGGCATACCAAAGTCACAACACATTCACAATCAATCACAATGCGGCCAACCATAAGTTCTAAACAATTTTAACAGGCAAGTGTGTCATAGTGTGTGTTCACTCATCAGACTTGTGGAAGTTTGTGTAAAAACACATTCATTAGCACATCATCCCTATTTGGCATCTGAAATTAACAGCACATTCATAATGGAGGCATCCATGACATGCAGGTGGTGGCATCGGAGAAGCACATAATTTGCAACAGTTTTGACAACAAACCAGAAACCACTCACTAAACAACAGCGACTCAGATGCAAAACCAAGGTTGGAAGAGGAACACAAACAAGAGCGAATAAATGACAAAGCATTTCAATGGAAATGCGTATGTACAAGGCTAAAGCCAAAAACTGGACCCGTCATCTCCACCGTACAACCGAGTAGCAAAAAAAAAAAAAAAAAAAAAAAAACCTTAATGTCCACATAATGTCGTAATCTCCATGGAACAACATCGACATAAATATGCAACAACTCTGCCGAAAGAGCGTCCAACCACGCAAAAAAAAAAAACTAATGAAAAAAAAAAAAAACACGGACGTCGTCATCTCCCTCCAGAACGCGCGTGGCCTCTCCCGGAGGACGGGTGGCCAAGCGGTCCTCCCCGGCGCCCTCCTCTCCCTCCGGCACCTGTGCCCTGTGCCCCGCTGAGGTATGCCGCTGTGCTACAACGTCTGCCGCGACCACCTGTGCCCTGCATCTGCGGACCGCAGACTCGATCGGCTCGGACTCTGTGTCTGCGTCCTCGTCCTCCGCCGCCTGGCCACCGGCGATCTCTGCCGCGAGTCGACCCTCAACCTCCGAGTGGTTGCGGTGTCGTCTCGTCCCGGGACGCATCAACAACCCCTCCTCGCCCGATGTGTACTGCTGTCCCCACAGCATGTCCGTGGTTGTCCCTGTGGCCTGGAGGACCAATGATCTCCTCGCCGCCGCTCATGACAAACCGAGCATGCGGCCTTCCATCTGCAGGCTCGGACGTCCGGACCCACCCTCCGCAGCCTGCGTCTGAACTGGCGTACGCCCCTCGAAGACGCCCCTCCCGGCGTCGTAATCCGCCCGCAACCGGTCCCCGACCCGACGATGAGCTGACCATCAGCCACCCACACCATCTCGGACTGGCGGCGGGGAACCGCCACTGTGCGCAACTCCGGGTGCCGCCGTCCGGTCCTCGGTGTTGACGCCAGGAGAGCAGGTTAACCGAGCACCCATTTTTCAGGCCCATTTATAAGAAAACCATACAGTCATTTTAACAACACTTCACACCAATCTATAGAGTGCACTTCTTACGACCCCATCACAGAAAAAAACCCTAAAAAAAGCAATTAAAAACATATAAAACAGCAAGCAAAAAGTGCATTTCCATGAAATTTGGCCAAAAAAAAACTCGACCAATTTCAGAAATTTCAAAAATCTTAACAGTGCAAATTCTAAAACTCCAAATAACCCCAAATTTCATATACGACAACCCTATCAAAATGCATATATAGCAAAAACTTGAAATTCCAAAAAAACATGAAATTTGAGCCCAAAACCCTAATTTCATAAATTTCAGGCCTGAAAACCAGATGCCCCGTTAACCTCTTGTGGACGCCAGCCTCTGGAGCCCGTGCGGGCGGTGGAGGCATCAATCCTGCACTGTCTCTGGCGCCCTCGCTGCGTCTGCCGGACCCCACCTCACCCGCTCCGGACTCCCTCCCTCTCACGTCGCTGAGCGATGAACCCGACCATCGAGGGCTCTGCACTACGAACGGCGGCGGTGAATATTCCCTTGCAGGGGGCCGCCTCTTGCCGCTCTTGCGGCCCGTGTGTGCGAAAGGGTTATCCGTCAACGCTTGCGCCAAAACGTCGGCGTCGAAGAAAGCGTGCGCTAAGTCGTCAGGGCGCAAGGGAGCTACTGTGGGGTCCCTCAACACCAAGGCGAGCCTATACGCATCATCCTCGGGACCGTGGTCGTCGTCATCATCTCCGTCCGGTTCATCGTCTCCCCCAACACCCACGGTATCCCCATCTCCACCGGGCCCACCCTCTCCCCTGCCACACACGGCGGCACCCTGTCCCTCATACCCCGCGGTCTCGCCGTCGCCACGTCCTCCACGAGGGGACCCACCGCCCACGACAACATCCTGCCCCTCATCACCCGCGGTCTCCCCGTCGTCGTGTCATCCACCACCTGACCCGTCGTCTGTCCACTGGTCGTCCATGTCGTCGTCTCCCGCATCAGCGTCCGCATCATCCCCACCCTCCGGCCACGGTCGCAGCTCCTTCGCCCTCTTGCCGAACACGTCCTGAACCGAATGGGCTCTGGACGGTCGGCTGTCATGGAAAGCGACAATCTGTCGCTGGATGTCCTGCTCGGGAACACTGACAGCAGGTCGCGCTCCCCACACCTCGGGCTCCACGTCTTCCTCCTCATCCTCGTCCTCTCCCGCCGTCCCCTCCCGACCGGTCTCCATAACCCATGGCAACACGTAGCCACCACCCTGCCGTGCGCACGAGGCCAGTTTGAGATTGGTGGCAATCTCAACCAGCTGTGCAAGCTTGGCAAACCCAAGCTTGCAGCGCCTCACCGTGTTGATGCGCTCGTGCTGCGCCCAGTTCCTCTCCGCTGGAGAGGCAGACGTCCACAAGTGCATGACACGGATGGCGATGGTGCGCAACTCAGGGTGGGCACGTCCATGGTCAAACCACCATGCCGCACAACGCTCGGTCTCGCGGTCCCCCCTGCAATCGTCCACCTCGGCATCGGAGAGGGACTGATCTCCCCAATCTCCTCGCCTCAAGTGGAAGTGCCTCATCTGGTCCCTCATGGTCCTGTACAGTCTGCCGACCATCATCCCAAGCAGGGATGTCTGGCGTGTAGTGAATCGCCGCCGGTCTGGGCCAGGAGAAATTTGTTGCACTCCTCGACCACACGGGCGTCGTCGGCGCTCGTCTGTAACGACTGGTAATACCTAAGGGACCGTCGACGGGGGTTGAGGAGGTGGGTCACGGCATGTATGGGCTCTAGCATGTGGAGGTTGCGGATGGCAACCTCACGCACACACGGCTCGATCATGTCCGCCGGCACGTCGACCCTCCTCATCAACCGCAGCACATGTTGACTCCACTCGTAAACGATGGACATTATCATCCCCCCCCTATCCATCCTGCGCAACAGCTGGTGGATGGGCCCCATGACAAGGACGGCGTACTGGACACACCGCCAAAACTCCCCGTCCCGGATCTGCTGCTGCACCCACTCCGCTTGCGAGACAAGCCTGCGCTCCCACGGGATGCGTGCCCAAGCATCCCCGTGCAACATGCTCTCCAACGCGTCTCGTCGGCCTTTGAGACACGTCAGCATCAGGAAAACCGGTTCGAACCGTGTCTCGACGGGCTCTATGAGTTGATTGCAAGGGCTCACCTTCCTAAACAGGGGGTGAGCAGCGCCATGCTATGTGACACCCGCGGCCGCGGCCGCGGGCATTTCGGCCGCTGCGGCCGAAAATCCCGGCCGCGGCCGCGGCCAACGAGGCTAGGTCCGCGGCCTGTTTTTTTAAATATTTTTTTTTACCCCTAAAAATACTAAATATATATATATATATATATGGGGGTGTAGGGCTTCAAAAACCCTACACCCCTATATTTTTTGTTTTGGAATCTGACGTTGTTTAGGATTTTAAAAAAATCAAAAACAAAAATCGATTTAAACATAATTAAAAATATATATATAAAGAAAAGCTGGATTTTTTTTTGGACATTTTTTATCATGAGATATATGGTCACTGAGTACCCTGTATTTTTTTTAGAATTGGATTTGTTTGTTTTGAAGGGAAATGAGGTGTTTTAAAAAAAACAAAGATGCAAAATTTGAAAATAAATAAACAAAAAACTTTTAAAAAGGGTTTTGATTGATTGATTGATTGATTGATTGATTGATTGATTGATTGTGAGTGAGTGAGTGAGTGAGTGAGTGAGTGAGTGAGTGAGTGAGTGAGTGAGTGTGTGTGTGTGTGTGTGTGTGTGTGTGTGTGTGTGTGTGTGTGTGTGTGTGTGTGTGTGTGTGTGTGTGTGTGT
>BFEA01000229.1:2082779-2095505 GCA_003427395.1 Chara braunii
TCTTATACACATCTAGATGTGTATAAGAGACAGGAGAGAGAGAGAGAGAGAGAGAGAGAGAGAGAGAGAGAGAACTGCGTGGGGAGCGCAGGAGGGAAGCGTGATGGGAGCATGAAGAAGAAGAAGATCATGATGATGATGGTGCTTGCTAAGGAGGAGATCCACGTGTCATCACGTGGAAGTCATGTAGAGGAGGAATGACGAACGTGGCATGCTGGTATCAAAGGAAAAGGAAGAGGAGGAGGACACGAAGAAAATGTGGGAAGCATGTGACTTGGAATTGCATATGAGATCGAAGCAGAAGGACAAGGAGAAGGACAAGAAAAAGATGCAGGGAGCATGGAGAGGTATTTTGTTGTGCGAGTTGCAGGCACTTTGGGGTCGTGATTGAAGAATAAGAATACGAAGAAAATGGTATTGTGCGAAGTGGAAAAGAGGAGAGGGGCGGGGGGGGGGGGGGGGGGGGGGGGGGGGGGGGGGGAAGGGTGAGGTGCTGTGGGATTTGCCAGGCATATTCGGATTGTAGTAGCAAACACAATACATGGAGCAGGAAAGAATAAATCGGAAGTGGAAGAGGGAAGAGATTGTCGTCATGCTTTGTGGCAAGCCTATATGAATGTTGATAATATCATTTTTTTTATATGTGTGTGTGTGTGTGCGCGCACATATGTATGTGTGTGTGTGTGTGTGTGTGTGTGTGTCGCCCAACCTCACGTTCAACGCGGCTTCCTGTCCGGAGTGGGTGGTGGGTCTGGAAGTAGCGAGAAAGGAGGGGTGCCAAGGATTTTAGGAAAAAGGGGCGGACTCCCAAGTCGGAATTGGAATCTCCGGTGTCAAATTTTCTAAGGGCAAGGATGTAAAAGGTTCCGGCCCTTGCGGGTGAAAAGGAATGCTCCGATTTTTGGCGCAGCCGGTCGTTAGCCCAGGCGCAGCCTTGGCAGTCGATGTCTACAATTGTGGTCGAGAACAGATGTCGAATTTCGATGCTACGGGCCCGTGTTCGCGACGGTTCTTCAAGTTCCTACCCGTGCAACTTGGTATTTGCGGACCGGTCAGAAAACGATTATGTGAGTGCGTGTATACACTATGAGCCGCATTATCGGTGAGTTGTAGCGCATGCGCGAGTTCACATAAGTTCCCTTCATCAGACATTAAACAAAAACGACCAACGCTCGTTCCCTTTTTTTATTTCAGCAAATCGGCTTCCCGAAAGCTGGCTTGAGAGTCGAGAACGTAAGAGAGATTTGCGGACGCGCTTGCGGGTTTTATAGTTGCGACAAGGGAGATAGAAGGGGGAGAAAGTGACGGGAGAGCTGAGGTGTAAGAGGAGAAGTAGGAGGAGAAGACTTTGAGAAGAATGCTCTACGAACGCCATGTTGATCCTTCGAAACTCAAGGTTCAACCAATCAGATTCGCGGTGCAATAGGAAGGTCCTATTGATCCACGCACCTGATTGGCGAGCGGGAGTTATCGATGGATCGACCGGGCGTCGTGTGCCAAACTCAGACGGTGAGGGGAGAAAAAGGCGCGAGAAGTGGCGCAGATGATCAAGAAAGGAAAAGGGGCGCGCAGAGAGCAAGGCGGGAGAGGGAGAGAGAGAAAGAAAATAGTTATGGGGCGAGAGAAAGAGGAGGGAGAAGGGGAAAGGAGCGCGGGAGGGAGCGATGCGGGGGACAGAGAGGAGAAAGCTTTGCACGCGCGGCGCCGTCAACAAAAAGAGAGAAAAAGGCACCGAAACAGTTACAGCCTAATTCAAAACTGAAATCACCATATCCGCGCGTGAAAGAGCGATGCGGGAAAAAAAAATCCTATGCCTATTCGTATTCATACAAAATTCCGAGAGTTTTCCCCGACACGACCAAGAACATTCACACACACGAAAAGGACACGTCGATGTTCCGCTTATCCCGGAATTCCCAACTGCCGAGCCCAATTCCTAGTGCGTTCACTAAGGCGCACGTAATTTCCTATGTATTTCCCGAATTGCAGAAAGGAAAAGCAGAACCCGAGAGTCGAAAAAGCTATCCGAAAGATGGGAGCCAAGAACGAGGTACCCAAAATCAAGAAAACGAAGCGGGGTTTTTATAGGGTTGGTATGATACAAGCAAAAAGGGGTACGAAAGATAGCACGGACTGGGAAGTGATTCGTCACATATGTGACGCGCAAGGGGTTCCAAAATTATGCGATCTCCTGATTGCATGTCATGGCAGAAAAAGAGAGAGAGGAGGGAACAGAGTGATGCATGAGGAACCAAGCGTATCAACAAACGATCCAGCCAGAGTCCATGTTGACGCCAACTTCAATTGCAATTGTATGTTGCTGGAATCCTTGATGGTCGTCCAGGTGATGCCATCATCGTCCGCTGGTTCTCCGTGTGCTCTGCACCCCAGCTGGCTGCTGCCCGTCGAATCAGAGAGTGAGTTGATGTCATCGTCGATGGGGTGATCTCTGTAAGGCTTATTGATTCGTGTCGTTTCCCCCCACTGATTGGATGAAGAGAGGAGAGGGAGAGAGAGGGGGGGGGGGGGGGGGGAGGTAGTGATGTGATCGGGATCTACCTCCTAGTTGGAATGGGCCAGTAAAGGCGGTACATGGAGGGGATTTCACGAGGTCGACGGGGAGGAAGTGGGGGTAGGAAGCGATTCATTCCTTCCATCGTCACCGGGAGCTCCTCATATCGGATGATCCGGTGGAAGTGTGGGTAGGAAGCGATTCATTCCTTCCATCGTCACCTGTAGTCTGACCAAGCAGAAAGACGGCTCCTCAAAAGTTTCACGCCACAGCCGCCAATGTCCAGGATTGATAAGAGGGACCGAAAGAGGCTCGAACGAGAAGGAAAGAGAAGGATGAAGATCGGATTGCCAGAAGGTGGGGAAGAGAGAGGGGAGACCAAAGATAGAGAGAGGAGCGAGAAGATCGGCGTGGTTCATTGGGGATGTGGGAAGGGGACGAGGGTTGGGATCGCAACTAGCCGCTCACGCGGTGATCGACGAATATTGCCAAGATCCGATGCAAAGATCGGGATGAGGTTATACCCTTCTCGGGCGAGGACGTGCCGCCACACGTTGGACACTTGCTCCGTCCACTCGCGCAGTGAGGTCAAGATCGAGGTATGCCACTGCGGATTGACCGAGCTGATGTCGCCGCTGAATGCTGCAACCGTGGTGACGTGGCTCGTTCTGGGACCCGCTCGCCGATGAACTGCAATTACGTCCGCGAATACTATTGCGTGAGGACTTCCTTCGATTCGGATCGCGGTGGCGGCACAGATACCTTCGTCACAGAAGAATCGCATCAAACGCCGAAGATCCGCATTGAGCCAAGGGTGACAAACTTGTCGAATCTCTGAGATGTGGCCCCGTGGCTGCAACAGATGTGCGTCAAGAACCTTCTCCGTGATAAAACTCATGGCGAGGTAGGAGAAGAGGATGAAGGACAAGAGGGAGAAAGAGGAGAGAGAGTTAGATCGTCGTCGTTCTCCTCGCTTTCCGAGGAACAAGAGGGAGGAAGAAGACGGAGGTAGGAGGTATGTCGGACGATGGGGACAGAGGTATGGCTGGCACTAGCCTCAGGCGCGATGCGCACCGTGTTAGCGCCGTTGGGTCCGAGCTCGACAATGCGAAAGCAGCCAGAAAACTTGGGAGCGAGTTTTGGTCGCGTGCACATTTACGTACCTGTACTAGGTCCCCTAATTTATATTGATGCTGGGGCCCAGCATTTCCATTCCGAGCCTCGTAGCTACGGACCTGTCTACCGTGGGCCAGTTCGGTCATCCTTTGCCTTTTTCGGGCTAGCTTCAGGACGGCCCGTTCCATTAATTCGGTGTACCTTTTGGCCTTGGCCTTGAGAGCTGCACGCGTGTCTCTACCCCCTGCTTCGGCAATTTCCGAGTTACCCCGGTAATCGATACAGGGGAGGCTATTAGTTCGAAGCTGAAAAGGGGTAAACCCCGTGGACTTGTGAGGGGTGGCCCGGTGGATCCCGACGATCTGATACACGATCTCGGACCAAGGACGCGTGTCATGTGCCGCTAAGTTCCTGCGAAGGGCGGTTTTAATCATACGGTTGGCATTCTCGGCCAAACCGTTCGACTGGGACACGTGGGGTGCCGTATGTCGGAGCGCGACGCCCCTTCGCGCAAGCAGTTCTTGTACCTCACCTTTGAATTCCGATCCATTGTCGGTTAGAATTTCTTCCGTATCTAGATGGGTATAGAGGAATCGTTCGATGTACGTGGCTATTTCTGTGGCCTTTCAGGTCTTACAGGGATAGACTTCGATGTATTTGGAAAAATGGTCAATTAAAACTAACAGGATAGAATATTCACAGCGGTTTGGGCCAGGTGGCACGTCGATATTTGTCGTGTCCATACTGACTCGCTGGAAAGGACGCTCTACTTCTGTTGGTACTATCGTGTTTGGTCCCCATATAGGGGCGCGATCAGCGGCACAGACCAGACAGTTAGCAACAATGTATTTGACATCATCTCGTATGTTGGACCAGAACCATCCGTTATGGTCTACAGTTGCCTCAGTGACACGTATCGCGAAATGAGCGGCCTGTTCTTCGTTAACAGATCGGATCCAGTCATATCGCTGGAATGGATGGGAAACCGTCAACCACGAGTCCGATCCGTCAGTTTTACGCTTTTCTAAATGACCGTTGACCCATCGATAGTCCCGAGATCTCTCGGTCGCCCTACGTCTGTCGTGTTTGGTGAGGTGGCCCAATGATAATCCCGCTAATTTCACCGATAAAATTTTATCCGTCCAAACTCCCGCTCGTCGGTATTTTTCGTCATATTCAGGGCCGTCCGTACGGGCGGCCTCGAATCGAACCTCCGTGGGGAGTTTGTTCGTTCTACACAGGGGGCACCTCCACTCCTTGCTATTCGTCCGATATCGAACGCAGGCCCCGTGTGCACGATTGACACACGTGGCACATTCTACCCAGTCAATAAACCCGGTTTCGAAGGGATGACAGTCGACCCCATAAACCCGTGCAATACACGTGCAAAAATAACAGAATTTATCGGGAAGGGTGGCGAAGAAAGCCGAGGAAGTGAGAGGGGCAAAATTAGTAGGAGAAGAAGGGGTTGCGGAGTCAAGTGGGGTAGTCATGGTGACAGAGAAGGAAGGGATGCAGAGAGGGTAGAACAGACCAAGTAGTCCTCGTGTCCTTCACTGCTTCGATAGGATCTCCACTTGGCCGTACCGAGGTTCGATCTCCTGTTCGGGTTCGTTCCTTGGAATCACCTCCTCACTCTTCGGAAATTTCTCGGGTCGGTGCAGTCGTGTCAGTCCGTCCGCATTCCTGTGTCTCTCGTGCTTCCGATGACGAATGTCAAAGTCCATGCTCTGCAGCACCGTTGCGCATCGCCCGATCATGCCAGAGTAATCCTTCGATTTCTTCAGAGCCAACAGGGGCTCATGATCAGTTACCAAGGTGAACTTTCGCCCGTACAGGTAAGTGCGAAAGTGGCTGATTCCCCAGAGAGTCGCGTAGCATTCCCCCGTTGGAGCGGTGTAGTTGCGCTTGCAAGCTGGCACCGATTTGGAGGCATACTCCACCACACTCTCGAGTCCGCTTGGTCCCGTCTGGGCAAGGATCGCCGAAATTGCCTCTGGCTGCCAGTCAGTGATGAGAACAAAAGGCTTTTCGGGATCTGGTCTTATAAGGACCGGAGCCGAAATGATAGCGGCCTTGAGTTTGGAAAACGCTTGATCGCACTCCGGCGTCCAGATCAACGGTTGATCCTTGCGCAACAGATTTGTGAGGGGTCCCGCAATTGCCGCGAAGCTCTTGATAAATCTTCGGTAGTACGAGGCTAGGCCCAGAAAGGCGCGAACTTGCGTGATAGTCGTAGGCACCGGCGCATCCCTGACAGCTGCCACCTTCTCCGGCTCCGGTTGGAGTCCCTTGTCTGTCACCACGTGCCCTAGGAAGGAAATGGTGGTGAGGAAAAATTGACACTTCTCAAGCGCTACCTTGAAGCCCGCATCTCGCAACGCATGCAGTGCCCATTCGATGTGTTGCACGTGTCCCTCATAGGAACTTGAGTACACCAAGATATCATCCATGTACACAATCACACAGTAGTTGATGATACTATGCGCCAGACGAGTCTTTCTCACGAAGTTCTGAAAAGCCATATTCATTGCCCGTTGAAAGGGCGAGGGGGAGTTGCAGATACCCATCGGACATCGAATCCACTGCCATGTACCTTCGAAAAGCACGAAAGCTGTTTTCGGACGATCTTCCTCTCGAACAAGAAGACGATGGAACCCATGGTGAACATCAAACTTGCTGAAAAATCGAGCACTCCCAATCGCATCCAACAACTCATCAATCCGGGGGAGGGGGTACACATCTTTGATCGTGATATCATTCAACTTTCGATGATCAATGCAAATGCGAATCCCTCCGGCCTTTTTAGGCACGATTACTACGGGAAACGACCAGGGACCTATGGCGGGTTCGATCCATCCATTAGCTTCGAATTCCTTAATCCGCTGAAAAGCGGCCGCTCTTTGGGCTGGCGAGTATCGGTAAGGAACGCAGCTAATGGGTGGATGGTCTCCCGTGAGAATGGCATGCTCGATCACATTAGTTAAGCCAATGTCGTTATCGTGGATGCTCAATACTTCTGCGTCACCATTAACACACGGATTAATGATTTTCCGAAGTTCCGCGGGGACGTGACCTGGCAGGTGATTGTTGATTCCCCGGAAATCTCAAGGGGCATATCGACCCAATCTTCCGGTCGTTCCCGCCGATCATGGCTGAACAGAGAAGACAGTTGCTATCATCTGGGACTCAACGGGGCTGATCATCTCCGTTTCTTTGGCTTCAGCATCAGTCTCTGAACCAACCGAGGTTGGTTCCACAGTTAGTCCCGTTAGATCCCTCATTTCTTGCATCAGATTAGGTACATCACTTACAGGTGCCTCCGCCTCTTGTTTAATCAAGGCGATGGTGGCTCCTGCCGTTAGTAACGATCTGGGCGGAAAAACAGAGACATCCAAATAGTGTTCCGTTTGCTGATAACGCGTTCGTAAGGAGAGAGCTCCCTCGTACAAGGTGGGAGGGGGTTCCAAATCATCAGCCAGGTCGGATACCTGTAAGATAGGTTCCCCAAGCAGGACCGAAGGACTAACTTGAGTAATCGGAGGCACAAGCGCGCTGTCTCCTGAATCCACGTGGAAACTTCGAGCAGGGTCGGGGCGCACTTGGAATTCCTCGGGAATTTCGTGTTCGAAAAGTTCAACCAGGTGCTTCCATTTATCTTCGCTCGAGAGCTCTTCTTCGTATTCCTGTTCCCTGATTCCATCACTGATGTCCGAAGGAGAGCACTCCTCGGGATCAATGCATTGAATCATCCTAATTTGGGCCGAGTTAGGGACCCATTTTATCGTTCGAGTGGAAACTCGTAAAGGAACAGTTTGAGGCTTTCCCCCAGTTTGCGTGAGCACCAATTGTTTCGAATCGAAATGCAGACGTGCGCCCACCACCATCGAAGGGGAAGGCTGCTCTGGGGCATATGCCACGAGCTCTCCTCCTTGGTCCGTATCCATCAAGGCGGCCACTCGTCCTTGATTAAGGGCGATAGGGGCCACAGCAGGGGGATGCTGATTACGTTTCGGCTGCGGACAGTCACGGGCGAAATGCACGGGCTGTTTGCAGTTAAAGCATTCGATGTTTCCGGCTGGATTAGCTAGATGAGGGAACTGAGGTGCGAACCCTGGAGCAGGTGGGGCAGGTAAGAGTGGAAACGATGCAGGGGCAGGCCAAGCGGGAGCCCGGTTAGGCTTAATTGGCCTGCTCATTATCTGTTCCATTCATTCCATATGAGCGGCATGCATTTGGATTAGATTGCTCATCCATTCGGACTGCTTGGTGGTGGCCGTATGGATCATCTGGGCAAGATGTAAGTTGGTTATGGCCGGCGAAGGGGGTTCGGGTGAGATTCCGCTTTTGACTGTCTCGATCGATTGTTTCACGGGGGGCGAGGAAGAAGAAGCAAGCAGGATATCGGACACGATCCAGCCGGGAAGGTCATGGTCGGGACGGGGGTAAAACCGTTTGACCACCTGCAGCCATGATCGCCTTTTAGCCGTTACATCCCGTATGGTATCTGTAATATCCTCATCTCCCTGGCTGATATATTTTTTTGTATCCGTCAAGTCTTGTTTCAATGCTTTAGCGATGATAGCCGGTAACGGGTGTGTTTTCGGCGGAACCTTTTTCTGCAGTTTCCCTTTCAATGTCGGACTTCGTAGGTGATCAATGGACAAATCTCGAGTGGATTTCTCGTCTCGCCCGGATTTGTCCAACGTGGTTTGAAATCGATTGACGAAATCGGGCAACAATTCCCCTAGTCCTTGTGGTCGATTTTTTAGTACATACCAGGCGGCGTCTTCACTAACCGTATCGAATCGAGCCAAGAAGGCTTGCTTGAAGGCATTACAATCTACCCACATATGTTTCCTAAACCAGTTATGCGACGTATTGCGGAGTAGCAATGTCAGAACGCGGGGAAGATCGGCTGCGCTGTAGTTTTAAGCTTCGACGGCTTCTAGCCATGCCTCGGGATGAGTATGGTTGGGGAAGAAGGGGAAGGAAGCAGGGATGCTAACGATCACCCTATTACCGTCCACCATTGGTATTGCGGGTGCAGCCGCACCAGACTGAGACCTGGTTACTGGGCGATCCCAACGAGCTAGTTGAGGGCCTCTTCTACCTCTCGCCAGTTCGACTTACTGTCATCAGAACCGACACGTGTCGGCTCCGATACCAACCTCACGCCCTGTGCTGTCTTTCGTTCGGAGTGTTAGGCGTGCGGAAAGAGGCCCAGAAAAACAGCCAGATGGGGTGTGCCAAGGACTTTTGGGAATTGAGTGTGGGGACACAGATGGAACTGAAATCCCCCGTGTTGGTCCAATGAAGCAAGTCGATTGCTTTCGTGCGTCGCGGAATGCGCACGCGGGCACAGCGGAAAAAGAGAAAAAATCCAAATTCAATCCAAAAGGTATTGTCGGGCTTCCCACCGAGCCACAGCCCGTCGTTTAGAACGGAAAGGCTTTGGCACGCTCCGCGTGTCTCGTTTTCGTACCAAATCTCGTCGTCGTTCGATGGTTAGTTCCGAGTCTGGCGTGGATGGTCTCAGCCGCGTGGCTCTTTCTTTATGCTTGTTTTCACTCCGTACACGGTAGTGGAAACCCCTGGATTCGTAGCGCTCAAAGCGCTGGCATTCGGTGCATAGGGTGCACGGCCAGTGGGGTTCTACTGCCGTCTATGGGATGACGATCAACTCGTTGAATGGCAACAATATCGAGTAAGGTGGGAAGTGCGTGTCGATAGTGACAAACCCAGCCTCTACGAACCCTAAACAACGATTTGCCGGAGGGAAGTAGTATCATCCGCCGATCTGTGCGACAGCTTCTTGCACGTCCCACTCGCACACACGTGTCCTTTCCTCGTTGTACGGAAAAGGCCGTGTTGGGGCTGGAGATACGGGAGGCTGGTGCCCAATCGGAGGGTACTGGTTGGCCCAGATATCAATCAATTGAAAAGACCTTGCGACGTCATCAAGAAAAGAAAACACTCGCGCAACTCATAAACAATTTCCTTCAACCCGAGAGAGAGAGAGAGAGAGAGAGAGAGAGAGAGAGAGAGAGAGAGAGAGAGAGAGAGAGAGAAAGAAGGCACGTCAGCAGCTCGATCATGCATATAACTAAGGGACCGATCCGCGGCTCAGGTTTAATGAGCCAGCGCGACGTTGATCCCAGGCGCTTTGTTTCTCGAGGTCGCCTCGTGGTTCGGCTGCGGATGTCGGACAGCATAAGGCAGATGGCATGCGCAATGCACTCAAAGCTACAGATCTAAACATTCTTGCATTCTCGGACAAAATCCTGACGACAATCGTCTAATCAATGCCAAAGAGACGCACATTCTCATACATTCATTCACTGTGGAAGATGCGAAAAATGAGCCATGCACAGGAAAGGATGGATCGCTTGCTTAGTACACACGCATCCACCGTTCACAAGACAAGAAGACGGGGTCCTTGCGCAGGCGGATTACCCAGGAAACTAAAAGGTGCAAGAAGTGGCGCAAGACGGGTCCAAGATTCAGATGATCAAGAAAGGAAAATGGGCGCGCAGAGAGCAAGGCGGGAGAGGGGGAGAGAGAAAGGAAAACAGTTACGGGGCGAGAGAAAGAGGAGGGAGAAGGGGAAAGGAGTGTGGGAGGAAAGCTTTGCATGCGCGGCGCCGTCAACAAAAAGAGAGAAAAAGGCACCGAAACAGTTACAGCCTAATTCAAAATTGAAATCACCATATCCGCGCGTGAAAGAGCGACGCGGGAAAAGAAAATCCTATGCCTATTCGTATTCGCACAAAATTCCAAGAGTTTTTTCCGACGCGACCAAGAACATTCACACACGCGAAAAGGACACGTCGATGTTACGCTTATCCCGGAATTCCCAACTGCCGAGCTCAATTCCTAGTGCGTTCGCTAAGGCGCACGTAATTTCCTATGTATTTCCCGAATTGCAGAAAGGAAAAGCAGAACCCGGTAGTCGAAAAAGCTATCCGAAAGATGGGAGCCAAGAACGTGGTATCCAAAATCAAGAAAACGAAGCGGGGTTTTTATGGGGTTGGTATGATGCAAGCAGAAAGGGGTACGAAAGATAGCACGGGTTCAGGAAGTGGTTCGTCACAGGTCGGTGCACTATCTGCAACAAGCACAAAGTTTGTCGGGAGGTAGGGGACCTCGAAACAGTTGAAAGGCCTCCTTTCCCAAGTCGATTTTGTGGTCCTCCAAGGTTTCCACTGGATGTCTAGGCAGGCAATCAGTTTTGAGAATTTGTTATTCGGATCCTGCCACAACTCGTAGTAAGACAGACCTATTATTTCCCTGGCAGCCGGGTCCTTCTCCTCACGCCACGCCTCTTTCATTTCTTTCCATTCATCTTGCGTTCGGGTTCTTCTATTGCCTGTTGTGCTTGTTGCAGGCCGAATTGATGATGTCTTCTTTCGAAGGCACATCTAGCTCTCCATGCGAGCATTGGCAGGAGCAAACGCATGTAGGTGAAGAGATTGGATGCGAAAGAAGACCATCGAGTCAGCAAGTGCTGACTTTTGCTGAGGAGAAGGAGACCTAAGTTCCAGGGGATGTGATACCCTGTGAGGAAGTGGAATGTTGCGTCCCGCCATTGCCATATTTGGGTGACCATTTGACACGCCAGCAGGCAGTGTTCCAGAGTTGCCTTGGTTGGCGGCGTTGCTCTTCCACAGTATAAACAAATGGGGGACAACAGTCCTTTGTGTTCCAGGTTCGTTCTGGATACCAGTCAGTCGGGGGTGGGGAGGCATCGATGCAATATCTGCCATTGAAGGGATCTGAGGTTTGTTGGCATGACCTTGGAGTACGTGACCCATCACAGATTATGCATCAGTTGTGCCTTAAGCGGTGAGTCCCGTTCCCATCTTTGGGTCACGATTTGGTCGAGGGGCAGGTTCGGGCACGAGGCTCGGTAGACCTGTGTTACCGCGCGTTTATTGAACGTGCATTTCACGTTCAGGCTTTGAACGCGGTGAACGCGCGTTCACTGAACAGCGGTAAACGCGTTTGACGTGTTTGCGCAGGGGGTTGTGCGGGGTGGGGGGGGGCTTTGGGCAATGTGGGGAGCGGCGGCGGTGCTTCGGGACACTGTGGGCAGTGTGGGGAGCGGCAGCATCGCTTGGGCGGGGGTTGTCGGCCAATGCACCAGACGAAACGGTGAAAAAAAAAAAAGTGTGAATTTGTGTGTCTGTGTGTGTGAATGCTCCTTTTTTTTTTCGGGGGGGGTGGGGGAAACCCCCTAACACGGCTCAGATGGCCCATGCAGGCTCTCTAAAGGGTCCTCGCAGCCATGTGGCGTAGACCCCCCCACCAAAATCGAGGCAGGCAGTGAGTATGAGGTAGAGCACCAGCTAGCCGAATATATCCTCAGGATTCAAGTTGAGGTCCGTGTTTCAGCAGTTATGGGTTGCTCTACCTCATACTCACTGCCTGCCTCGTGGAGGATGTGCCTATCGTGGTCGAAACAGCCTGACACTGTGGCTCCATCCTAGCCAGCAGTGACCATTATTCACTCGAACATTTTTTAATGTATCGGGACCACTTCAAGAGTCAGGTGCAGTTACGAATCTCTGGGATGTTTGCATTTGGCGAGTGGTGCGGCACGGCAAGGCAAGGCCCATGCGGACAAACGAATCTTGGGGCCTCGCTGCACTACTCTCGACATGCACAAAGACAAAAATATTGGTGGTGTATCTTTCCATATTCTAGCGGAAGATTCACTCTCGTTTTGCACATTTCGAGAGAAGTGCAGCAAGGCCCTTGGTCTCTGCACATGGAGGATGTGCCTAAGGGCATAACACAGTAACCGTTGGCATAAGCCAACGGTTTTATTACTGCAAAAAAAAAAAAAAAAAAAAAAAGCGGCGCCAGATGGCGCCCACAGAAGTGGCAGGGGACTTAGTGTCCCCAAAAGCACACAGTAGGGGCCTCGCTGCACTGCTCTCGAAGTGTGCAAAACGAGAGTGAATCTTTCGCTAGAATATGGAAAAATACACGGCCATGATTTTTGTCTTTTGTGCATTTCAAGAGTAGTGCAGCGAGGCCCTAGGTGCCGGTTGAAAACGGGCAGCCGTTTGTTTGTTTTTTTTTTTTTTTTTTTT
>BFEA01000229.1:2095617-2146555 GCA_003427395.1 Chara braunii
GAGGTCGGGGACCTCACAATTCAACCCAGAGTTATCCTGGCAGCCTCAGCCAGTTTCGCTTATGAGCCCAGCACGACTCCTGATCCAACTGTTCAGAATATCTCAGAGAGAATACCTACTGGAAACCGAGTCCAGCGTACCCGCCTAATATGCTTTCCAAAAGTAAGCTTGAAGCAAAAGGTGAGCTATCAGATACAACCAAGCTCCATTACTTCACAATCCAAGAGCCCAGTTGTCCCCCACTGGGGTTGATGATCTCTTTACATACTTGTTCACCCAAAAACCCCTTCCCTAAGAACTTTCTAAGACGGGAAAGCCAAGGATCACCATTCCAGAAATACACCAAACGGACCTAAAATCGGTCTAACTTAATTCCGGTCACAAAAACCAATCGTTGAAAAGCCCTGAATCTCCCGAAAAAAGGACGGGCTACTGATGCCCTATACAGGAAAATATTCAAATAACTAAATAACTGAGGCTTGGGGGAAAAACTTGCTCGAGACAGACTTCATCTATGACCTTTCGGAACAAACAATATTAGCTAATTCTGATTACGTAGCCATGATGACAATTGGATTCTGCCATTTGTTGTCATATGCCCAGGTGCGAAGAAACCAGGGGAGACCCTTGGTATTCGCTAATCTGCATAGAGACCAACCAACTGTAATCGTTAGTCTGAGTTTTGCCTTGAGCTGAGCCTTCTATTGAGGGACCGAGTAAACCTCTTCCCTGAAGACCTTAGCGTTACGAGCTAACCAAATAACCTCCAGGAGAGCGCTCCGACAATTCATAGCAATATATCCTATGCCTGAAAGGAAATTCGCCTCTGTGGGTAGTAGACCCGTGAGCCACCAGTTATCAAACCATGGCATTTCTTCACCATATAGGCTTGACCAGTATTTCTTCCACCATTCCAACAGCTCATCTACCAGTGGGCAGTAGAGCCACAAATGAGAGTGATTCTCCCATCCCCAATCGCAGCGTCGGCATGTAGTAGGGATATCCATGCCTTTGGTTGATAGCCAAACTGCAATTGGAGTGATGAGAAGAGTTTGTAGCCAAATGATACCTGCTTGCTTCTGTGCTGGGATGTTCGTCAAGGCTGACCAAAGCAGGAAAAGTTTCTTCTCAGTTATCCCTTCCAGTTGTTGCTGATCTGCCCTCTTCAATGCCAAAGTAACCGGTTTCACTGAGGCTTTTGCACATTGTACCTCCACTCCTGTCTTCGATATGTATTGAAGGAGTGGTGTGAAGACATGGCCAGATCTGAAGCTCTTTCATCCGTACAGGAGGGGTTCGACGCGGTAGGAGTCTACATTTCTACCCAGGTTTGCTGTAACCTTTCCTTTGCCATCTTCCACGAAAGAAACCCGCACTTCCTGTAATCCTATTGTGGAGGGCACCTGTTTATCTCCTGTCAGGTGAAGCCGCCCCGTCTGTTGGTGGATAGGTAGGAGATTCCACGTCTGTACTTTCTGTCCTGTATTCTAATCCGGTCCTAAGACCCTCCAGATTACGTTGGACTGATCCGACGACCTTACCCAGGTATCCCTAGAGTTCTCCGCTTCGTTGTGTAGCAGGTAGGCCCAAGCTTGAGGGATTGCATCCAGTAATTTCTCATAGTTATCAGACAAGTTATGAATTCTGGAAAGTTTCCTTCTCAGAGCTCCTACTTCTAACCAGTCTGATGTTAGCGGATCCCATATGTCTTTGACTTGAATAACTCCCTTCTTAATCCATACTATACCAAAGTTCGATTCCCCCCCGGATGCTGCAAATGGGAGGCCGTTAAGCTACAAAATAAGGGGGTTATCGAACAAAATTTGATTAAGGCACTCCATTTTAGTTATGGGCTGCTTCCACGCTGATGGTTTGAGCTTGTTCCATGCACTAAGGATACTGCGCCAGATTCTTGACCGAGGGTGGTGAGCAGTGAAGGATGGTATCAAAAGGCAGAGCCACAGGTTTGACTTGACCTCTAGTCCCCATTCACTGCCCATGATTTACTCCGCCATGTACGTCCACAGCTTCTGGCAGCCGTTTTAAGGTAGGACAATTTCTTTTTTTTCTTCATTCGTTTTATCATTTCCTTTAGATTCATTAGTTAGTTTTTTTTTCTCTTTTTTTTAGAGAGACGTTCGTTCGTTTTACGAACGGGCTGAAGGAAGAAGGGGGGGATTTATGCTCAGATTGCGGTTCGATACAGGGTGTTACAGTACTTGGTTGCCTTTGGATCTGGCGCATTTCTGCACCAGATACAGACGCGAGGTGGGAAGTTGGGAGTTGAGAGAGAGAGAGAGAGAGAGAGAGAGAGAGAGAGAGAGAGAGAGAGAGAGAGAGGGAAGGGATGATCCCGACAGGCTGTTTCGTCGGGCTTTCACCAACTCATCAGGGGGTTACAACCCCGACAGCCCATCTGAGGATGGGCAACCTGAATGAACCTACCCGCAGAACTCATGGGTATGCAGAAGTTGTAGGTAAGTTTTTTTGTTTGTTTGTTTGTTTGTTTGTTTTTAGTTTTTTTTCTTTTTTTCTTCTTTGTTTTCTCCCCTTCCCGTTCGTTTTGCTTCCATGTTCAAAAGACACATGCAGTGGCCCTAAGGGCCTCTACACAACACAGACAAAACATATGGCGGCGTATTATTCCATATTTTGCAGAAGATTCGTTCTAGTTTTGCACATTTGGTGAGTAGTGCAGCAGCCAAGCCCTGTGCAGAGACCAACACGGACGTGAGCAACCCATAACTGCCGAAACACAGACCTGAACTTGAGTCCTGAGGATATATTCGGCCAGCTCGTGCTCTACACCATACTCACTGCGTGCCTCGATTTTGAGGGAGGGTCTGCACTTTAGTGTTGCGAGGACCCTCCAGATAGCATGCATGGGCCGTCTGAGGCGTGTTAGGGGAATTTCCCCACCGCCCCCCCCCCAAAAAAAAGACCTTTCATATGGCGAGGGGTGACGCAGTAGGGGGGGTGGGCCTCCGGGGGGGCTTTTTTTTGCACTTTTGGGGTTTGTTGAACGAGGCCCACCACCCCATAGTCCGCGATGCCCATGCGCGCTCCCTGGGGTCACGTTCAATTTTTTTGTGCCTCGTGGCGAGCAGCGCGTTTGAACGCAATTGAACGCGGCCCCGGGGGGTATGAACGCGCGCGTTTGAACGAGAACGCGCGTTCGGCGCGTTCAACCGGTTACACAGCGGTAGACCCCTTTAACCGTATATTCCCAGAAGTTCATGGGTTTGTGACCTGGCCATTCCCATTCGTCTGGGTCAAATGACAGTCTTGCCACTGGCGTGGTCGGTTCATACACATAGTATCCTTTGTTAGTGTCCCTCACCACCCTTGCATGCATAAGCCCTTCCCACTTCTCAGAGGCATCCAAGTCTTCATTTCTGATAAGTTTGGAGCACCTAACTTCCGGGAGTTGGGGTTGGTAGGCCTCCAATAAGCATTGGCCCTCCACAATTTTATGAACTCTGTATATGACTTGAGGTCGGGTCCGATCAGCATACTTGGCCACCCAATAATTTTGCTAGACTGTGGGGCCCGCTTTAAGGGCAAGGCGTCAGGACAGTGGGATGGCTTCCCCTAACTAGCAGGCATTGGGTTCCAGTGATTTAGCATGTTTTAATATATGCTGCAACTGATCAGTGGTGGCCCTGTCCGCATTTATCGGGTCTCATAGGTCCCCGGCGGTGAAGACCCTTTTCCTTGCCCAAGTGAGCCGAGGCGAGTTCGAAGTGAGGGTGAAGGGATTGCCTTCTCCGTCGAGGATGTAAGGGTTGCCGAATAGGGGTTGCCTCAATACATTGTGCCATCTATTCGAGGGTCACGTCAACTTCGGGCATCTTTTCCTCCACAACTTGAGCATGTTGGGTCACAGAGGATCAAGGGGAATGTCGAGCCTGGTGGCTTGCACCGGGTTGTCGGCTTGTGTCTGATGTGGAGGGGCGGGTATTGACCAATGGGAGTTAGTGAGCCATCTGAAGGGGTGCACCCGAATAAATGTCTGTGGGTGCGGGGCCAAATTGATTATTTGCAAGCAGGCCAATGACCGCCACGAGATATCATTGCCTATGAGTAGCTTGGCAAGGATTTTAAAAATCAGGGCTTCACTTTCCCTTTCTGGGTCCAATATCCCTAATCCGCCTGCAACTCTTGACTGGGTGAGGATGTCCCAACCGACTTTGCTCATACACCCCTGAGATCTTGCACTATTCTTTCACAAGTAGTAGGTTGTGAGCGCCCTTTTCAGCCTCGTATATTGTTGAGGTTTCAGCGGCCATACTGCTAGTTTATACCAAATGGCCGAGGTCATTTCAACCAAACTCCATACCAATGTATAGAGTGCACTTCTTACTAACATATTTAAAAAAAAAAAAAAAAAAAAAAAAAAAAAAAANNNNAAAAAAAAAAAACACACACACACATAAAACAGCAACCCAAAAGTGTATTTTCAAGCAATTTTGGCATGAAACACGTCATCCAAATTTCAGGATTTTCAGGCCTCCCAACAGCACAAATTCTAATAACCCAAATAATACCAAATTTGGCAGACAGCAACCTTAAACCAAAACAAAAACAGGCAAAAAAACAAAAAAACAAAAAAACAAAAATTTGACCCCCAAACCCTAATTTCAGTTTTGGTCCCGTTAGTCAGGAGCTGAAAATGGAGGTCCCCGTTAACCATAATCGACCCCCCATTTTTCAGGTAAATTTATAAGAAAACCATAAGGCCAGGAGCTGAAAATGGAGGTCCCCGTTAACCATTTGTGAAATGGCTGCCAATATGGCATTGTTAATTGCTAGGGCGCAACCTACTAAGGATGTATGTAGTCCATCCCATTTGGTCAGGCGATCAAGTGTCATATTAACCAGTGTGTCCCCATGATCCGGCGGGGGCCCTACGACCGTTAGTCTCACCCCCAAAATTCTTATGGCCTCTTCCCACCCGGCCCATGCGACACTTGGGATGGAGCCACCAACCTTACGTTTTGGAACCCCAATTAACTTTCATAACTGCAGCCAGAGAGAAGAGGTGTATCACCTGAGTCACGGCTTGCAGGCTGGTCGCATCTGCTCGTATGAGCACCGTGAGGTCGTCTGCAAACAGTGATGTGACCGGGATGAGGTACTTAGGGAGTTCTAGGATTTAAATTTTGTTGATGTCGGGATGTGCTTTGATTAGGGAGGCTCGGGTCTCCATGACAATCACAAAAAGCAAAGGTGTTATGGGATCCTGTTGTCTAACCGATCATTGGAGTTGGATCAATGGTGACAAGTGTCAATTTAGCATGATGTTTGTGAATGCTGTCCTATGAAGGACCTGCAGAAGGTCGTACCGAAGTTATTTTGTTCAAGCACATATCCAAGAAGTCCCAATCAACATGGTCGTACGCCTTTTCAAAATCAATGAACAAGATGATCGTCGCTTGGACCTTGCGCTGGCGGGGGTATTTGATGGTCTTGTTGACGAGCATAATATTGCCTTGGATATTTCGAATGGTCATGAACCTCGATTGATCCGGGTGAATCAACATGTTCGTCATAGGCAACAACCGGTTGGTCAGGGCTTTGGAAACCAACTTGTAGGGGACCGGGAGGAGAGTGATTGGTCTATAATTTCTAATGCCCTCCTTGTCTCATTTTTTATAAAGAAGTATGGTGACCCCTTCCCCTATCATGCCCCGGAATGAGTTTTCCTTTTGCACGGCTGCAACATATTCCATGAGGTCATTATTTAAGAGGTCCCAAAATTTAACCCAGAATTCCTTGGGGAATGAATCTATCCCTTGAGTTTTTTTGTCTTCCATTCCTTGCAGCGCCTCCCATATCTCTTGGGATGATAAGGTCTTGTCTAGCTCGTCCTTTTGTGTGGGGGTGAGGCACGATTGAATGACTTGCAGTAGTGATTCCCTTGCTTGCAGGATCTCGTTTGGGTGTTTTCGGGGTGTTTCAGACATGAAGAGATTTCGGTAGTACTGGGAGACACAGTCAGCTATGATGTAGGCATTGGAGGCCATCAGGCCATTTTCATTTGACAGGTGTTTCGGTCTTGGGACTCTTGTTGCTCTTGTTCTGGCCTTCGCCTTATTGAAGAACGTCATGGTCATTGTTCCATCTATGTATTCCTTCTTAATTCTGGCTTGAATCCTCCAGGCTTGGGTTTGTTGATCTATATAGGTTTGGAGATTGTCTCGAGCTTCTTGCATTTTTTTGAAGGTCAGGCGGTGCAACGGATCTTCCATGAGCTGCTCGTCCCAACTTTTTAGCTCTCCCATGAGGGTATCAAAGACGGTCCTTCGGTCTCTCGCGTGCTGAATGGAAAATTTATTAGCCCTGTCCCTCAGTTGTGCTATGCCTTTATTGAACGAGTCGACCATGTCCCCTACTGCGATTTTTGGGTTTGCCAATATCTCCAAAAGTCGTTGACCATGTCCTTGAATCGTTATAGGGGCAACAGGGAGGAGTTAAACTTATAGAGCCCCGACCCCCTTTGAATATGGGTATGGAATAACAGCCCCAGTGTTATCATCATGCGGTCAAAGGACTTATAAAGGTTGGCGGTGGCAATTTCTGCTGTGGTGACTAGACCTAGCAGGTCCTTCGATACTAGTGTAAGGTCGATCCTCGAGTTGGTCAGGCCACGGTCACCTCTAGCGGATAGGAAAATGTAGGCTCTTCGACATGGGCAATACTCTGTATGCATCTTCTAGCCATTTGTTTGCCATAAGCTATTTAAGCATTAGGATGTCCGGACCGAGGTTGGGCAGTGAAGAGTCTTGAGATGTATAACGTTGTGAGGTCGATCTCCTATCCAGCCCCGGATCGAGCGTGGTATTAAAGTCACCTGCCAGAATGAACGGAGCATCGCCCGGGAGGTGTTGAAGGAGATGAAGCCACAAGTCCACCCTTTCAGTCAGATTGCCGGGTGCATATATGTTCACCAGGTAGAATTCCTCTTCCTCGTACAAGACGTTAAGGCACACCCATCTTCCGTGTTGGTGGTCATAACCGAATGTGAGTGGCTTGAGTCTTGAGGAGGGTGGGATCCAGATCGCTATGCCCATTGATGCCCTTTCTCTAGTGGGTGCAAAATAAATTACGTATGGCCAGATTAAGTTTGCATTTGCTGCGTGCGGCAAGGTATCTTGTAGCTGTGTTTTTTGGATACACAACACCCGTCCATTACTTGTGATCTCACATTTGAGCAAATTCAATATGGCATTTTTCTTTTTCACCGATGCTTGGATGAGTCCATTAACATTGAGCGAACGGATATCTATATCTGCCCGGGCCAACTTTGTAGCCCATTGAAGCGGCTTCCTGATATCGGGAAAGACCGAAGGGGACGGCGGACGTTGGAGGAGTCGAAAGGGTTGCGATGCATTCCCAAGGAGGGGAGGCGAGGAAGGGGGAGCGGGGGAAGGTGGATGGTTGTATGATTGAAAAAAGGGGCAGATGTTAGGATGCTGCCCTGCCAATGAGCCCTCAGTTCACTTTCCAAGTGTCGGTCAGTCATTGGACTGTATTTGGATTATGACGGTCCAACAGTGTGGCTTTCAGTCCGTTCTCTTGAAAGGGAGCACAAAAGGGGGGTCGCCCTATTGATTGTGCTCTTTCAGCACATTATCCTCCAGCAGAACCTGCATAAGGCAAAGTTTGTCCTGAACCGTTCTGAGGAGAGGTCCATGAGTCGTTGGTGGGTGAACCGCCTAAAACTCGTTTTGGATTTAAGAGTTCTTGTCTTTGGATCAATCAGCAAGATAACGGATATGACGCTATTCGGGAACGATAGGGACAGAGGTAGCACAACCCCCAGAGTTCCTACCATCCCTGTCTTTGCAATCCAATACTTGAGTCTTTTGAGGATGACTGTCGTCGACGGTTTGCCCCTCCACCCATCAACTGTGAGACCATTTGGCAACTCTTTGGCCCCTTGTTGTATGTCCTGTTGAGGTGGTCTGAGTCCTATCACCCATTCCCCTCTTTCTCTTGCCCGGATGAGCGGGAGGATGACTACCCCGGATGACATCTCCTTCGGTATACTTCCATCGTCCTCAAGCCTTACCAAGTCCCTCAATTGTTTGGGGGGGATGTCCATGCTGGAGTCGTTGTCTGTGGATTCGTCATCATCGTGAATTATCATTATTTTCTGACTCTGTGTTGGGCGGGAGAGGCACAATTTCCTTGGCATCTTGTCGTTGTGGGGGGGGGAGGCGTGGGGGGTGTGGTTGTTGCTCCTGCTGGTTCTGGTGATCTATGCATAGGAGTGATTGACCCCCATCCCCGTGCCCATCGTGCTGCAGGAGTGAGTGAAGCGTTACGCAGAGCTCGTGTATAAGCACTTTGGGCCGCGCTAAGCCTTCATGGCTGAAGGCATCGTTTGGGGAGTCTCCTCGACCCCGGATGTCGTTGGTGGTGCCCCCTTGGAAGCAAAAATTAACATAGTTTTCGATCTTATCCATAAAGTCATTTACGACGAGGACGATGGCTGCCCCCACATCCATCCAATCAATTTTAGAGATGACCTTGTACTTTTCCACTGTGACTAAAACTCTCAGGCTATACATCAACACCCTTTTGGCCTCCCCCCAGCATATGTTCCCTAGTTTGTCAGCTCGTTTATCATTCGTCAACAAAAAAAAAATTGTGAGGGTCCAGTCCACTAGGAACGCCAATTTTTAGTGAGCCTCATCGTTAGTCGATAGTGGAGGGGGACCGCCTTCCTCCAAGGGAAAGCTTTGCGGTGGGACGGGCTTCACATCCATATTCTCGAGTGAGACTTGGTGCTGCTCTGGTTGATGAGGTTCAAGGGGGCGGCAAAAGTATCCATGTCTTGTGGCTTCTGCTGTTCGTCGTACCAACTCGGCAGGGTAATGGATGGGCATTCAAGTGTATAGGATATTTGATGTTGTCGGGTCATTTACCTTTCCATTTCCTGTTGCCAAAAAATTTGCGGCTGGTACTGTTGTTGTTGTAGGACATGTTGTTGTTGGTCGCACAATTGTTCTTGTCATTGCATATGCAGGTGTTGTAGTGTCAGTTGCTGAGCAATATCTGTCTTGGCACTGTTGGTGTTAGTAGTACTGTGTTAGTTGTGCTTGCAGCAGTTTGTAAAGGTGTTCCTCACACTCTCTCCGTTGTAGGTCTTGCATCTGCTGTTTTTGGTAGGCCTGCACATGCGTGTGTTGCAACAGCTAAAGATGCAACGCCATGTGTTGCTACATCAGGAGTTCCTATTGGTGTTACTGTTGCATCTGCATACTATATGTAAGTTGTTTGGCCTGCTCCGTTTGGTTCTGTTGCGAGAGCTGCTGCTGGATCTGCATCTGCTGTTGGCATTGTTCGTGCACTGGTTGTTGGCATTGTAGTTGGCCTTGCTGTTGAGGATGTTGTGGCCGCGTAGCCAACACGTGTTATTGGGCCTGTGGCAGGGCAATCTGTTGCTCCTGCGTGGTCCCCGCCTGCTGTTGGTAGTGGTCCAGCCATTGTCGTTGTTGGTCCAAAGTCGGGCACTGTTGCTGGATCAGCACGTGTTGTTCTTGGCACGGGTTTTACAGATGTTGTTGCTGCATCACGTGTGTCCGTAAATAGGTTGTTGTGCCATCGGCTGCTGCTGTTGCAGCAAGAGTTGCTGGACTTGCTTCCCAGCCTGCGCATGCTGTCTGGCTTGTGACAGGTCGACCAGCGGTCCCTCCGAGGGCTGCATTTGCTCTTAACAGTGGTCTTGTTGGTGTTGTTGAATCGTGGGAGGGAATCGTTGGATGGGTCTCTCTTGTAACTCCATTGCGGGTTGATGTTCATGCTTAGAGGGCTTGTGAGCATCGGTGTGTTCCTCGGGCAGGTTTTGGAGGTCAGGCGGTTGGGGGGACGGTTGCAGCAGCATTTGTGGCTGCTTTGGGGGCTCGTCTGTGTCCCATTCTGTAACCGCTTTGCTGCCTCCCCCCAGTACCAGTGTCGTCATTGATGGGATCTGGAAAAACTTCATCTCCCCTGTAAGTACAAAAACTACCTCTTCTAGCTTGATGTCCCTCTCCTTTCCCACAAAACTACTACCTCTTTGAGCCTGATGGCCCCCTCCTTTCCCGAGCTGGGAGAACGGCCAGTCTCTGAGTGAGGGAGGTGGGGGCTCCCAGGTTGCTTGCCCTCCCGGTGTCCGCACTATATTAGTTATTGGGACTGAGACAAGGGATGCGCCGGCAGCTGCTGCTGCGTCAACTGGGACTGTTCTCACCGGTCGGACGGCTGTAGTTGTCCTACAACCTCTCCCCCCAATCTCGGGGGGCCATCCTGTGGCAAGATCAACCCGTCTCATCGCCTCTCGAATCGCTGGGGGGTCAGGGACCGGGGCAATACGAGGTGAGGGCTCCCGGGATGTGGGGGGTCCTTCTGTTGGGCAGAGAGAGGGGATGGCTCAGGTAGATCATTCTGTCGTAGTTTTTCCCAATGTTGGGAAAAAGCCACATCTTTTATTTTATGAAGGAGCGAGTTGGCTTTCGGCCACACCTCCTAAGCATTTAGGGATTTCATATTTTCGTCCTCCCCTTTCTTGGGTGTCCCTCTGCCATCCAGGTTGGGTGTGTCTTTGACCGTTACATGCATAGATCGTCGAGGCAAGGAGGAAACTCCTTTTTGTAAGAGTTGGGCGTTAGTTGCGGGTTGCTATAGTTTTCCTCCTTCCATCATGATAGTTGTTGGCTCAGTCCGTCCCGACTCGGAGGACTCTAAAGGTTGTGGGGCGGGCTGGCTTGGTGGTAGGCCAGGACCCCCTTTATCCCCTCCTAAGGGACGAACATTGGGTTGTCGTTGCAGGTGTGTCTGTGTACCCAGGTTTATTTCGGTGTTGTTTTGGTTTCTGTGTGCACCGCTCCGGCCAGCATGTGGCCCCACTAGGGATTTGGATCAGTTGTGCATGGAACATAGGATTCGTGAAAACCCAACAAAAAAAAATGTTGGGTTTGAACGAAATTTATTTAAGATTATGAGAGTACAGTTTTTAGGCCTTCTATAGGAGCAAGATTATTTGCAAAGTAAAAAAAAAGCAAAAAAAAAGAATAAAAAAATAATTTTGAGAACCACTGGAAGTGGCGAGGAAAAAAGCAAAATTTTCCACAGTAAATTCTTACTAGGCGGAGTATCGTATATTTATAAATTAAAATATTTATTTTTTTAAATCTTAAAAGATAATGTGTATAATCCTATAAGTTGTGTATCACTACGAACATGTTCAAGGGTTTGACGAACGTGCGAACGTGTTATCTTGTTTGTTAATAGTACTTGATACGTTCGCCATAACATATTATCCCATCTGTGGGCAAACTTTTTTTTTTTAATGTTATTTTATTTTCTTTTGGTTTTTTATTTTTAACTTGCGTTTGACTAAGAATTTGAAGATGTCTCCGAGACAAAAGTTGTTTGTGTTATTATTCTACATAACATATATTTTTGACAAAGATTTTACTGTTAACTTCAAAATTGTTTTATAGAGTCTATAAATGTTGAAAACGACATATAGTCCTATATGCTAGAATTCACAAAAACTGTTTTTTTACAACTTTCGAGTTTGTTTTATTGGAGCTCTGCTTTTCTGCAAGTCCATTGAGAGAAAGTTAACAACAGTCGTATTTTTCATCACCACTTCAGGACACCCTTCACCACTTCAGGATGCAGTCTGCCTAAACAGGTGGTTTTCAAGGTCTTCGGACCTTTCACCACTTCAGGACCAGAAGGGTTGGGGACGGGGGGGGGGGGGAGGCAGTCCGATCCACGGTCTGATCCTCCCTCGGTCTCGATTTGTCTAGAAGTTGTCCGACCGCAGTTGTGCTCGCAGCAGTTTGTGGAGGTGCTCCTTGCACTCCGTCCGCTGCAGGTCTTGCATCTACCATTGATGGTAGGCCTATGCATATATGTGTTGCAACAGTTGAAAATGCATGTGTTACTGCTTCAGGAGTTCCTTTTACTTTTGTTGTTGCATCTGCATATGTGTTAATTGTTGGGCCTGCTCTGTTTGGGTCTGTTGTCGGTGTTGCAACCCGATTTGCCTCTTCCGAGTCTGTTGGCATTGTTTGTGCACAAGCTGTTAGCTTTGCAGCTGACCTTGGTGTTGGGGGTGTAGTGGTTGCACCACCAGTGCGTGTTGTTGGGCCTGTGGAAGGAGTTGCAATCCCATCCGCTTTCATTCTTGGCTTATAGACTAGGACGGAATATGGCGGAGGGGGATTTGCCAGAGCAGTTTTGGTTGAGGGGTTAACTCGGTCCAGATGAGCAACGGGTCAGTTATCATTATTAATTGTTGTCGGTCCATTGCTCATTCTGTTGTTCTTGTTTTCAAGGCCGTGGTTTCGCTATGGCTGCTTTTCCCTTTTTTTCGTTTCGTGTCGTTCCGGGGTAGCCCCCCTTCTACCCTTTTGTTTGGGGTCATTGTCAATTACGCATTTAGCTTCAACAGAAAAGGCCAATGTCCGACCGTTTCCCTGCCAGATCCACTTACCCGGACGACCATCTGCATATGCCCTGAGGGTCCAACCTTCGAGCTCTTTTTCCTTCGAGTACCACCTTTCCTCATCTAGGGGGTGGGGAACTACCAGCTTCTCAACCTTCATCCTCTGGTTTTTGGAGTGGCCTCTTTCCTTGCATGTGTAACACCACGGGTTTTGGGTGTGGCTGATTGGGACCGAAAATTCTCTCTCTGCGTGAGAGTATCTCCACTCTTCGTTGAAAGGGAAAGGCAGGACAAGTCCCAGCCCAATGCCACAAGCAGGGAGTTGTCTCTCCTGCCTAAAAATTGGGGCAAGTCAGTGATATATCCTTTGACATGGGCGATATTTTCCAAGTCAGTGAGGATTGTCCCCTGAACATACAGCTGGGAGAATCTGAACTCAACCCAAAAGTTGGATGCCATGAGGTACTCCCTCCTTTCATCAGTGGATTGTGGGTTGGTCGGGGACCATGCCCCCACTCACACCGGACTCCCTCTGAACTGCAATGTTTTGTTTTTCATCAGCAAATGTTTGTCTGTAGAATAAAGGGCTATTATGCACTCCTGGTTGTCCACTTCTATAAGAAAGTGGTCATTCACCAGTTGCTGTTCCGGTTTGATCGATTCCAATCTGACAATCTGTCCTTGGTCCATTTGACTTTTTCATTGATCGGCAGGGTGGAGTGTAGGGGTAGAAAAAAGAAGTGCACTGTTTTTTGTGCGTAGATCGTGTCCATTTTGACCCTTGCCTGTGTTGGGAAAATGGAATGCGGGTACATATAGCCATACCTAACTTGGAATTTCCTCTTTGGCTCCACATACAACTGTTGTATGATGTGGCTCTTGAGCGGGGCCATGGAGTATAGGGTGGTGGATCTTGTTCCCTCCGACTTGCTGGAGCTGAAAGTGCTTTCAGCAATTGGGGAGGCAGTTTTTTCGAGGCATCCGATGTGGGCGGGCTGTCATGGGATTGTAGGTCCGGGGGTACCAGTTTGTCCTTCCACGTGGTCTGTTTATTCGCCCCTATTGTTCCTTTTTCATTCAACCGTTTTTCTGTCTAGGCTTCTTCACCACCCTGTTGCCGACTTTTGGATGGAATGTGTTTCTTTGCTGTTGTGAGGCATCTGACCTAGCAGGGGGACGGGTCAGATTTTTTGATAACCCTGACAACGTGGTGCCCTTCTTTGGGGACGGGTCGACCAAACAACCTGCTCCATGGATGTGTTGTTTGTATGTCCTGTCGTTCTTCCCATATGCCTATTTTTCTCCCCCTTTCATGGTTCTTGTGGCCGTCTGGGCATGGTGGGGGGGGGGGGGGAAGACCGCCCCGATCAACATCATATAGCGCTGTTTAAGATGATTCCATAATTTATTTGGGTGCTACCATCCTAATCCGCACCGGGTGTAGGGGGCCATTTCTGATCCAGTTTTAGGTAGCCAAACCTATTGATTTATTATGGATTGTTTCAAGATATTTCGAGATATTATTCGATCCGTTGTGGCCGATGCGGCTGTTGTTTTGATCCTGGCTTAGGTCAATCAGGATAAAGCGAGGCGAGGGAGAGGAGAGAGGAGAGAGGGAGAGGGAGAGGTGCAAGTGAAATGTATGGGGGTTGGGGGCGGGTTTGGGGGTGATCGGGGGATTTCACCAGGATGGAAGACCTGACTTCCTCTGTAGACCAATCAAAATTTGCACCTCCTTGTGTGCATTGCCTTCGTGTTTGGTCTAGTGTCCAGCGCCACATCTACACATGTCTCTCCTTGTCGCCACCTTTTCCACCTCTTGTCATTTGCCTGTCCCCGCGGTCTCATCTCTCCCTCACTCGTTGCATGACCACCACCCGCCCGCCCCAATTCAATCTTCTAATATGCACATTGTACGTCCTCCTCACCTCTCCATAGATCCTTGGCTCCCTCGCGTATGCATTGTTTCCGTCCACTGTGTCCACTTCGAGTGTGTCTCGGTTAACTCTCTTCTCACTTTCCGATAACTTGTTTTCGGTCTGCTGTTCCTGCCACTTCATCGGAGTCGATGTCCACTGACCTGTTGGTGTCACTTTTTAGGCGTACGTTATCTTGTATCATGATACGATGTTTCACACAAACTCTATTTCTGCGACAGATGTGTGTCGTCGCCTCGCCGGTAACTCATCTCGCTAGCGTCACTACATCACCAACAACCTGCAAGGGACTATCCCCGCTTCAGGTCGGTGAGGCCTAGGTTGGCAATGCTCAAACCTGGTCCAGTTGGATAGGCACCATGGGCGCCATCTCTCCGTGGCTCGTGCGTGTCCTGACGGGCGGGCCGTGCCATCCGCGAGACTTCCCGTTTCGTTTCTTCTTGAGTGTGCTGACCGTGACAGACCTTTCTCAGTCTCATTGGGGGGGAGGGGTAGGGGAGTGTAGAACAAATGTGTAAAATGAATGTTGTAACCAGGGAGAGAACACCAACTTGCCCTCCAAGGTCACCGCTACTAGCTGGTTATCTTTGGCCCAAGTGACCAGAAACCATCTGAGGCTTTTCAATGATGTTCCGCTTGCCGCCCTTCACGCCCAATCCACGACGATCATGGTTCGGAGGAGTGCCTTGATTTTGGCATGATAGTTGTGTCGCCTGTCCACTGCCCCTCGAATCGGATGTTGTTCCTGTCTGACCAAGTGACCTAGAGGATGATTGCCCTCACAGTCTGTGCCACGTAGCCTCGGCTGCCTGCTGCTTTTAACCAGTGGCTGGGGTCCTGGGGATGACTCCGCCCAAAGCCCATTCCTTATTCCACGTAAGTGCCTGACCCACGAAGTTGTACCAATGTTGTGCCCACCATGCCCAGATACTAAAGGAGGTTGGGCATGCCCAGACGAGGTTTGATAATGTCTCCTCTGCTCTTACTCCACACCTGTTGCACTTGGTGTTTATATCCATTCCTCACTCGTATAGACATATTGTGCAGGGGACTACAGTGTGCGAGAGCGACCACAGACAGGCAGAGAACTTGAGGGACAGGTTCTCTGAGAGTTGGTTCCAAAAGCCGGTGATGCCGATTGCAGGAAACCACGGTCGTTTTACTACAGCAGCGTCCAGATTTCGATGATGAGTGGTAAATGGTGACACGTTTGGCCCATAGATAGCTTGTGAAATCAAAGACCATTAGCGCAGTGATGCGACACGTATTCGTGTTGGCCTTTCCTATCAATCGGGGTGCGTAAAAAATGAGACTTCTGCGTTTTTCTTTTCTTAGTTCACTGTAGCAGGGTAGTGTTTTTGCGAGTGGCATTGAGCAGAGACTGCGGATGTTCATAGGGAACGGGGACCAGAGGGGAGGCAGTGACTGACCCATTGAAGAAACTCGATCCTGATGCTACCGGCTGACCCCTGGCCGGTATCGCCCACCTGCTGATGGGTGCAACTCCCACATGTTCCCTCGCTTGAGGCTTGAGCACATATGTGGATGCTACAGGGTTCCCCGTAATAATATAATGACAATAAAGAAAAGCCTGAATGACCGTCCTGTCCAGATTCGACATGTATTTAACCTGTTTTTGCCGACCGTGAATTTCGCTGCGCTCCGAGTTTTGCCAAGTCTGGGTCCCACTCCATTTTGCCGAGTTGCAATCCTCTGAGGAAACACAACTCAAGCAAATCATGAATTCCCCCCTGCCTCGTTGGCAGGGGACTTATAACAAACAAATGAGAAAGAAAAAAAAGAAAACAACAAGTTTTAGAATGTGACCGTCTTTGCTGTAAGATGCATCATGTAGAGGAAGACTGTAAACACGACCTCCCAGACTACCCTGGCCGACATCATTGCAGTACAAAAAGTTTCTTTTTTCTTTTCCTTTTCCTTTCACACGTGAGCAAAAGAAAACTAAGATTTATGAAACTTGTCGACCCTGGCTCCCACCCCCGAAGTCTTCGGGTACAAGCTAAAAGTTATAATTTCCTAACACTGGCAAAGGTACAAGTGGCTTGAAATATTAGCCTTAAAAAAAAAAAAAAAAAAAAAAAGGTAAGGGGCGATATTACGATCGAAACAGTGAACGGTTCTTCGAGCAAGAGCAAAACAAAAAAAAACGAGGGTGGTGGTAAGAGAACCCTTCGCGAATAGGTATCGAAGGAGAAGATGGCTCCAATCATCTATTGATGGGGAGTTGCATCTGCTGGAAACCATGTCAAGCGTCCCAATTACAACATAGGAGCCTGTATTGATTTGTTGATAATGATGGGCAACATTGATTACCCTTATTGGGAGGGGATTAACTACCCATCTATACCTTAGGACAGTTGTACAATCTCATCTCAGCATATCAATCGACCCCCAACACGTGACGAGCCCCAACCCCCGAGTACCTGGCAGTGGTCAGGTGGGTAGGCAGTAAGAGTCATCCAAAGGCCCCATTACGGAGAAGGGGGGACAAACCAAACTAATTGCCGGAGTGAACATAGCGTAATCAAAGCAATGTGGGGACGCAATTTATCCCTCATTCGGGAATGAGCACGTTACAAGATCGTCTTTGCCCACATAAAGTGAGGTTTCGCCACACCCCTTCCACGTGGCGAAACTTTGGGCCCTTCAATGAAGAGGAGAAACAACCATATTGTACAAGCCCCTCACTCACAAATCTCAGTTATCCTTCCGTAATGCTTTTAAGTGGGTGTAGTCTTTCATAGGTTAAAACAACAGTCAATTGAAATGCGAAGAAGTATTGCAAACCACAACCGGTGAGAGAAATCATCCATCCACTTCTTCTTGTCATTCATCCAACAATCTGAGCTCATCATTCTGATACTCGATAACATACCATGCAGGACTATTCTGACTCTGATGTGATGAGCGTCGAGGAGTGGTATAATCCTTTCAAGGATAACACCCGGACATCAAGCCCCGCTTTAGATTCAAGCTTCACCACAATTCTCTCCGATTTCAGTCTTACGATTTTATCATTCCGCTGCCGATAGGGTAGGACAACCTTCTCCCACACAACCAGAGGTTGGTTAGACCTTAGCCGTGAATACAAGGTGACCCTGTTTACTTTAAAGTTAAGTGACCAACCCTACCTTCATAGTAAATCGTAGTCACCTACTCGACTGACAATGTCTTGATAAAATTGCAAAACCTTCCTCCCTTTTAATGGTAATGTAGCCACCGTCTTCCACAAGGCAGGTGACAACATCCCGTTATGGATCAGGAGCGAAACTCCCGCACAGTATCGAGCGCATCGGTCCTGCACCGTGCCAGGGCGGGACCCTCCCGACCGTGTCACGCAGGAGTTGGTCTGATCCTCGTCGCGAATACACATGAAGCTTCCTCAAGCCGCTCTGTCGAGTGCGCCAACCATACCTCTCGCGAGCCCCTACGAAAGGATAGGGCCAACGCGAGGTACAACTTACCTCCACCTTGCGGGAGTTGTCACCTTCCTTCGGTGGGCCTATCCCCGTCGAGCTACCTATCCACAGTACAAAGGTTAATCGACTGCAATCGCAAAGGTGGACCAGTCGAGGGCGTTTTTCGTTCGCTATAGCATAAGGGGTACGAGCGGTATCACGCCTCCTTCGAACCCGCACGCGAACCGAAGCACTGGGGGGGCAGAAGTCCCAAGCGCGACTCGTCATCGGTCGACTAGGACACATCTCACTTACCACACGTTACACAACTTCACTCACACTTACAGAACGACACAGAACAAACAACACAGCTACACTCCTAGTCCCTTTTGTAGTCCTCCCATAACCTTCCGACGTGGAAATTGGGTAGGTGAAGCGCGCGAGACTTAGTATAAAACCGTGCGGACGTAGAGCCTCCTCATATCGACTAGCAATGCATGAATACGCAAGCAGTCGCAATAATGGCGTACTATGTAGTGCCCATAATCACGCGGTCCCTCGGGGATCCGAGTACCTCGTATGAGTCGGTATGACAGTCAAGTGTCAAACTCGAAGTATCGTGAAGGTCAAACCCTTCACGATATTACACGACTGAAGGAATAGTCGTTCGACCCCCACGGCACCTTCGGTCCTTAGGCCGAGTGTCCCGGTGGGCAGGGCAAATAGGCTTTGCGCGGGGGGTGATCCCTTCCAAGCGAAGTCTAGTACCTGGAATGTCCTGGACAAGGACCTTGAATCCAGGCTCGGGCCCAACGTCCGAGTAAGAAATTTACAAGAAGCAAACAACAGTAAAAGAAGGGAGTTTCCCTTCCTTTATCAATTTCCACCCCAATTAAACTCCTAAACGTGGGCTCCTTAGGCCATGTGAACATCCAAATTTAGGTATATATATATATATACATATATATATATATATATATATACGAGAATAAATATGTGACGATCACTTCTCACAATCACTGTGAGACTCCTCTCAGGCATATATATGTATGTGATCGCATGCAGTCAAATCCAAAATCTGCACCGCAAAACATACTTGCGATCACATCAAAGAGTCAACAAAAGTCCACGCACTACAAGGGGTCAACTTCAACCACTCTCTATGCTTATACCCCTTGCTTTAGCCATGTAAGCCCCAACCTTTGTCCAACCTTCCAGAAATAAATACTCTGCACCTTCATTAAATGACCATTCAATAAAAGCCCGGGTGAAAACATTAACAAAACAATAGAAACCACCAGGGCTAAAGCCTTTTAGGTTGAGTATTAAGAATGGATTGAAGTTGAGTCGTAGACCAACGAATCGGCAACCGACTTGTTATCAGTGATAACATATGATGATCCTTGTAGGATCAAGCTGAATCTAACCAAAATCCTGAATCAAACGATCAAGAGGACCTGTAACACAGGACAGGCCAATCCCCAAGCTTAACCTATAAGTCCATGGAGATTAACCTCCATATCACGATCTCACTCAAACATTGTTCTTAATTAACTAAGTCTAAATTTATCCCTAAAGAGATACATAAAGAAAAGGTAGATCCTGACCGGATCTCCTCTATACAGAGTGAATCTCCAGAATCGTCACCTGTTAAAATATAACCTATTTCCTTTAAACTAAGAAAATTTTGGCAGCGCTTCCCGTAGGAAAAGTGCCTTTTCAGAATTTATACTAGCTCGAATATAAAGATTGAAATATTATCTAACTCTTGGAAGGTCAAATTTTGTCTAACTCCCTGAATTAGTAAAAATTTAGCCAGCACTCCCTTCAAAAACAAAGACTTCCCAGATTTATACTAAGTCAGGCAAGCTCAAAACAAAACTCGAGTTCAACTAAAACAATATTTAACTAACTCCTTAGATCTGTAAAAATTTGGGCATCACTCCCTTTATAAAATGAGACTTCTTATTTTGTAGAAATTTGGCAGTGTTTCCCATAGAGAAAGTGACTTACCAAGATTTATAGAAGACTAAGTATAACAAATGATCCTAGAAAATGCAGAAATCGACCTAAGTAAAATAAACTTAGCTCATAAAATGCAGGAATTGAAACTAACTCCTATGACTCTAGCACGTGGCGAGCATCTAAAGCAACTACCTGTCAACTGAAACTCAGACTAAGTAATAATTTCACTCAGCCACATGCAAGACCAAGTTACAAATGTAAGTACTCTCACTATCCCAAAGTCAATGTTATTAAATAATAGTTCATAGTTTTTTAATGATTTATCCCTTTATACTCAGCTTACATAAGGCATAAAGCTAGACTACCCAAACTTATGAAACATGTTTAGCTCAGTCATTAAATATACACAAACAGAGGGCACTACAACTTTTTTCTTCCTTGGGCACGTGACTAGGCCACCCTAATCGTCCTGAACTGTTTAAGTATCCAAGTTTTATATATTCATCTACACTTAGTCTTTTAAGGTAGCATATGACTGAACCGATCATTGTTAGCTCAAGGTTCAACCTGCCCCTTCTTACAATAAGTTTATTCTTAGTTAATACTTTTTTCAATTTGTGATAGGCTATAGTCAGACCACCCAAACTTATAGAACAATGTCTGACTAGCCTGTTCATAGATAAAGTAATAGTAAAATATAGCCAAATTATAACATTTTGGTTCCAACATGTGCGTGACATTGGACCAAGACCACCCAAACTTATGGAACATGTCTGGTCTTCTGCCTGAATTTTTTCCTTAACGGTAAAGCAAGAATAGGTTGAGCCACCCAAACTTATGGAACATGCTAAGACCCTCTTGTTCAAAACCAAAAGAAACTGACAAACCTCAAATAAGCAAGGCAACCAAGCCACCCAAACTTATGGGACAATGCTTGGCCCCCAAAAAGTCAACCACAGACAACCCTCACAAGTCAGAGCAACCAGACCACGCAAACTTGTGGAACATGTTTGGTTTTTCAAGAAACTAAAAAATAAACATAGCATTGGGCCTCCCCAAACTTATGGAGACTCGCCCAACCTTTGATTGACCGAGTCAGACACAAACAATACTGCCTTCCTCCCATCCTTCCCCCAAATGCAATCCCACAATTTACTTTTAGTCAGACAATAAAACTGAAACTGACATTACACATGCATTCCTTTACTTAAGTTTGAATCATGTCCTGAAAGTCAGACTGAAAGTCACCCAGATCCCTTCCCGCGATCTTGAATACTTGAGCTCTAGTTCCAAGTTTGAATTTTGCTGCGTACATTTTGGCCAGAGAGTGACGTAAAATAGTGGAAAAATACCAGAGTAGTAATGCATATAATATACTCAGTCAAAACGTAGTAAGAAATACGAATAGGGGTTATAACTGATTTATAAAAAGGGATGGAAGGTTACCGTGACCTCTGAGTTCCCTGCCTTCAAAACTCCTCTTGTGTTCCGGCAGAGCTCTCGCAATCGGTGGGCTGACTCCCCACAGAGTCTTGCTGCGGTTCTACGGGTTGCAATCCCGCCTGCCACCTTCCTCTCATAACCAATAGACTAGAGTTAGATTGAGAAGAGTAGAAAGAGAAACCTAAAGACTCTCAGATACAAGAAGGGTGCTTTCAGACTTGTGCGAGAGGGCCTTGGTTCCTTGACTCGCCTGAGGGCCCCGCAATGATGGTCAAATCGCAGTACAACGTTTTCAACCGTAGTTAACTCTTTCGGCTGTTTGACTTTCTGACTACCTTCCGATTCGCCGCAAACCTCCTCCTTTCTCAGTTCCTTTGCAGAACTCGTGATCCAAGGTAGATTGGCCACAACCTTAACTCACAGGTCGCGGGCTAAAACATAGTTTCCCCTCTCCTTGTAATGAAGCAACGGCGTGATATTAGTTGGCCATGCAGCAGGCGGGGTCTGCGCAGATACCGGCTATGCAGTCCTCACCAAGCCTTGTCAAACACCCTGCTCATGGTTGGGCCCCTGCTACTTCGCTCGATAAGGCAGGCAACGTACCAATCAACAAGCGGACCTCCAAGCCCCGCTGTCTGCTCCTCACTACTGGATACGTCGAGGACGCGCTGCACGCCGCCCAAAACAGGTAAGTTTGCCTCTTCGTTCAGCCTGTCTGTCGCTCTTTCACTTAATTAGAAGAAGTTAGCGTACCGATCAGCAGGTAAACTGTCAGCTCCCCTAACTAGCTCCTTTGCCCCCTTCAAACTGGTCAATCAATTGATCTGCTACCTTTCTACCTGGCCCGCTGCAACTTCAGTTGGCCGAATGAACAGCAAGTCGGCCAATAGGTAACTCTCCAACCTCGTACCGTGAATGGGTAATACTCAGGCCAAACGAGTAAGTCACCAAGCCCCACTGCCGGCTTCTTGCCGTTTCGGCTAGCAAGCTAGTCTCCTGGTCCCGTGGCTTGCTCCCTGACTTCTTCTGCCGGTCGAGGAGACAACAAACTGGCCAGCGGTAAAATCTCAGCCCGTTGCCGTGCCGCACACTATTGTCGCACTACTCGGAGTATCGAGCCACTCACTAGGTAAGTTGCCAACCTTATCCTCTTCGTTTCGACAAGTTTTAGCAAAAATCGGAATGAATGTACCACTAGGAACCCGTTAAGATACATTATTACTTGAATCCCCTCCGAGTGCAACCCTCTCTTCTCAATAAGATGAACGACGTCGACTCGAACCTACAACTGGGATATGGAAGCATTCGGCGTTGCGCTCTTATGTGCGCAAAAAGATGAAGTGTGCCTACTTCCGTGAATTCAATGCACAATTCCGAAATAAATCTATCGCTGAAACGTGGGTAGGTTCTTTCCCCTTCCTATTGTAACTTTCACACACAGCTCATAATGTTCTCAGCGTTGAACCCACCCACTAACTCCTTGACCCAACTTCACCGTTAAATTCATGATGGCCAAGAGCCCCTTTCCCACACCTCTCATCGACCGATCTTTGGAAGAATCAGTTGAGCTACTCATCTCCCACACCGCTCTTCCAACATCTCTGTGTAGTTCCTTTCTCCGCCTGAGTTCTATTCCTATTCAACTAGTCCCAAAGCTAATAACTCTACCGGATTCGCCTAGTCTAAAACTTCGGAATCCCACCTTCACCCGTTTGCCTTCGTAGTGAAACAAGCGCGCCGTATGGATTCCACTCTTCTTGCTCCTGCTCTTTCCTTTCCACCATAGCTCCTTTCATACTACCCTTTTTCGCGCCCTCCCTTTTCTCAATTAACCCTTTCTTCACTCACCTTTGTCACATTCTAACTGTAGGTACGTAGTCTTCCGGGGTCAAGAACCAAAAAGAACGCACCTCTACTCGAGTGATCTCATCGAGTACTGTGTGAGTTCGCATCTTTCCGTTTCTTCTCTTTTCTTCCTCTCGCACCTCTTTCTCCCCTTATCTCCTCATACGCAGCCCCATTCGCCGAACCAAACCTGTCATTCGTTTCGCCTGGGCCAGAGCACTCAGTTTACTATCTTCACCCACCTGTTCCCACCGAAAAATAAGCAGAATATGCACTTTTCACTTCCGCCATAGCACGTCTCCCGCTCCACCCCACCGCCTCTTCCTTCGAATGCTTCCGACGGCTATCCATGTCCAGCTTCTCCTTCTCCTTTGCTACGTCCGCTATATCATCTTTTTCGTAGACCCGCTCGCCCTCTTTCGACTCTTCGGAGCTAGCGCACCGACTCGTAGCGGCCGAGTTTTATGGTTAACGATCTGGTAGGCTGCTCGACTGCTCAGGCCGTACTGAAGAGTTTCTGAGAGACACCTCGCCTTACAACCTAGCTCGACGACAATTCATGTGTCTGTATCACTACGAGCTTCCACTGGGTTTTCCCTTACACGGATAGTGGCCACGAAAGCAGGGGCGCAGGCTTACTTCAGGCGTAAGGCTTATAAGAGTCGGGCCCCATACGGATCTATGTGGTAGTGGTAAATGTTCGGATGCAACTCTGAAGACCTTGTGGGTTGGGGGCTTTTCCTTGCAATCTGCAGCTTCCTGCAGCATTGCTGCGGTCTCCCCACCCGGTCCTCGCTACTGCCCCGAGGTATGACCCGCTCTCCTTAGCGCCCAACGAGCGTACTCACCGTCAAACTACCTATAACGGACTCGCGGTCGGCGGGCGGTGCCCCTGTGGAGGGCTCATGCCACCGAGGTATCTTCCACCTCGTGGGTTGAATCACCCACCGGCTCGTATGTACATTAATCCCGAACGTACCCGGTGTCGCGCCCTGCTTGAGGAGGTCAAACAATAATAAATTAATAATAAAAGGTAAAATAATGTTTTGGGAAGATAAAAATAAAACCATAAGGTAAGGAAAGAGTTTCGGCCTCGCGGCAGCAAAACCATAGGGGACAGCCTCGTCGGACCCTCAACCCCTCAACTTTCCTTCGAACTACATTCACACTCCCATGCTGCCGCTCGCTGGTCTCGATCCCTGAATCTCTTGGTTGGAAGTCCGATACCGTAACCAATAGTATTAGGCCCAATGTTGGGTCTAGTATTGACGAACACTTAAATAAACGAATACTGTGTGACCCGCAGATCTACCGAAACGTTCTCAAAATCATTCTGTTGTTGATGTCGTCCTTCGTACATACGCACAAGTCATAGGCAAGCGCTCCGTATGTACTCACAAGTCACAGACAAGCGCACCAATCAGGAGGCATAATCCTTTTAATTATAGTTTAATCAGAAATAAAAATATGGTCGACGACCACACCGACTCTTTAATCATCAACAACAAAAAGATCACGCGCGCCTTAAGTCTGCGCGCCCACACACTCTCTACTATAGTCAACCGTCCAGTCAACGCAAACCATAGACCCAGCCGCGCCTCACGAGGTAAACTTAAACTTTAAATCAACCTTATTTTCAGTCACTTGCAAAAAAAACAAGGCAGATACCCTTGTAAGGGTATTCGCACCGACAGCGGGTCTCACTACCATCTACAGGGCTCACATCTTTCAAAATTTTGTTACAACAGGATACGAGATAGGGTACCATCATGCCATACATCTCAATCCATCCACAAACATATTCATAAAAGACATACACATCAATCATTCACAAAAGAGTATTCACAATTACTCACAGGAGAAAGTCACAACTGAGAGTTCAGAGTTGTAATTGCTCTTATCATAACAAAAAATCCACAATAAATGTTAACAGTTGTACATAAAATAAAAAATACCTCTAATAGGAAAACAAAAAAAAGTTACAGCCTAAGTTATGTTTCAGTGTTTTCCTCTCAAATGAAAACTCAAAATTGTCATAATTTACAGAGATACTATTAATGAACTTCCGTAAATGAGAACCAGAAACCCAATTTCGACCACGTGGCCCATCCATTTCCTTTATTTCATATGTTCCATGATCCGTTTTTTTTACATTGCGATATTGTCCTAACCATCGACTGTTCAATTTCCTTGAATACTGTTTTTCCAGAGATGAATCGTAGAGGAGAACAATATCAGCAACTTCCAAAGACTCTTTATGGACTTGAGGTCGTTTATCCCATCTATCTTTGTCTGCCTGCATGCTTTCCGTCCTCGCGGCAGCAACCTCTTCAATTTTCTCCTTTGTTATCATTATCTGCCTTGCCCTAAGGTCAAGTAATTCTTCTGTGAAAATGTTAGTTTTCATATCTTGTTTTTTGCCAAGTAGTCAGAAAGCTTTCGATTGGGAATGTTGCATGTCGACCGAACTATAGAGTCACAGGAGCGTACCCAGTTGTTCGCTTGATTGTAATATTTTCCACGAACATTGTCGTCCTAAGATAAACATGTTATCTTGATGGATTACCTGCACACCACTTTGCCAATAAATTTGTCAGAGCAATGTGCCCTCGCTCAACTGGAGCGTTAGCCTGTTGATGAGTTCTGGTGGTCTTAATAAAATTTAAGCCAAACTTTTTCAAAACAGTTTGCACGTCATCAGCACAAAACTCCCCACCTCGATCCATCATGAATTCGTGAATGAACGGATATCGAAGATACAATTCCCCAATACATCCTGCTAGAACTTTACCAGTTCGTTCACGGATTGCACATCCATTGACGAAGCCGATTAAGTTATTTATGACATTGAAGATATATTTGTATCAGTTAATCCCTCGCGGCATTACCAATAGGTCGAGATAGACTACAACGTCTGGCTCAACCTCATAAAGAGGATTAAGTGACTCAACATACCAAGGATTCGAACGCTTCTGACAAAGGACGCATGAATTACAAAAATCAACGACCATTCTCCCCATCCCTTTCCAGAAGTAAAGATGTTGAATCTTCCATTAGGTGACTCGTGCCGATCTGTGACCACCTGCAACTTTATCATGTAGTGCGGCAATCACGTCAAGTTGTCTTGTTAATCCACACACGACTCTCTTTGGAATGCCATTGTTATATTTTTTAAAGAGATAGTCATACCTGACGATAAAATCCTTACTTCTCAAGCGAATTTGTGGATCCGCCTCACCTTTATTAATTTTCCCATTCAACCACAATCCAATTTTCTGGTAAATTTTGTTGTACTTATTTTTACGGAACCCTTCCTTGATTTCACTGCTCTCTCCTTCCTCTGACATCATCTTAAGACGATCTTCCTGAACCAAGAAATTCACGAGAAATACTAAACTCCCACAGGTTCTAGAGGCTTTATCAACTTACTCATGACCTCCTTCGATTATCAGAGATTCATCTGTGATGCTGACTGAGTCGAAAAATATCAAACTCATCGTTTGTTCCGCAATCCTCTCATCCCATGGATCCTCTTTAACAAAAGTTTCACCCATTACAAGTGCAGAATATACCTGATAAAAATTTGGTGCATTCCAAACAGATTTTCAGATCGAGGGGGGACATTTTTTAAGTAATTAACAAAATCAATACTTAGTTGATGTTCCTCTTTATCCAAGAAGCCGTCAACGGGGATTGAGTCTTTTGCCTGGTCCTTGGACGAGTCCCACTCAATCCGACTCAATCCATCTGCCCAGTTTTGAGTACCAAAAATACGCTCGATTTCAAATCAGACATCCAGATATATGTTAACCATTGAGCGATGGTTGAATCTGAAGGATAATATTTTCTTTGTGATTGAGTCAATGCTGTCGGATCCACCCGCATAACAAAATGTCTCCCAAATACACAGTTTCCGAATGTACGAAGACAATAAAGGATAATCATTGTTTTTTTCTTAAATTGGGAATAATTTCGTTCGACAATATTCAAGGTTCGACTTTCAAACCTCAACGGTCGTTCTCGTCCCTCCGTATCTTTCTAGATCAAAACTTCACCCAAAGTTGTGGGTCCTGCGTCCATTTCTACAATGAAGGGCCGATTCGGATCGTTATCAAAACAAGGAACGTCGATAATCATTCCACCTTGTCAGAACACGATCTTCGTGTCATCCACTGCTACCTGTTGCCTGGGTCCCCATTCCCAATCTTGGTTTTTGCATATCAATTTCCTTAGATATTCTACCCTTGTTTCAAACCTTCGGATAAAGATACGTCAAAACCCATAAGTCCCAAGAAAGCTTCGTACATCAGTAATGGATTTGAAAGGAGTTAACCATTCTAAAATTTTATTCGTCTTCTTTGTGTCTGGTCGATAACCCTTCTCATCGCATAATTGTCGCCTCCTGCATGCAGTGTCTCGATTTGACACCGCTAACTGTGAGGTTATACTTTTTCAGCTTTCGCAAAACTTTTTCCACATCATGAATTTATTTCTAGACAGACTTGTGAATACCTGACAACATCTTTGTATCGTCTTTCATACGAGGTCCTGGAATAACTAAATCGTCGATATAAAGTGAGGTCACATCTGGACAGAGAGGTTGCATGACCCTCATCATATATCGTTGTACAATAACTACGACATTCGGTCAGCCTTGAGGTGTCGAACACATGTGAATCAATCCCCTAAGCATATGCATTGTCGCCATTGGTCTGTCCGCTGTATACAAGGGAAATTGATCATAACACGAACACAAGCGGTTATTGGGTAGATGAAAATTCATAAATGAAAATTCTGAAGTGAGAGTTTTTGGAAGTTTGAAAATCTTCAATGGTCCTGAAGTGGTGAAAGGTCCGAAGATCCTAAAAACCACTTGTTTAGGCAGGCTGCATCCTGAAGTGGTGAAGGGTGTCCTGAAGTGGTCAAGTGAGAGTTTTACGCAGTCTGAAAATCCTGAATGGTCCTGAAGTGGTGGAAGGTCCGAAGACCATGAAAACCACCCTTCACCACTTGAGGATGCAGCTTGCCTAACAGATGGTTTTCAGGGTCTTCGGGGTTTTCACCACTTCATGACCATTCAGGATTTTCAGACCTGAATGGTCCTGAAGTGGTGAAAGGTCCGAAGACCCTGGAAACCACCTATTTAGGCAGGCTGCATTCTGAAGTGGTGAAGGGTGTCCTGAAGTGGTGATGAAAAATACGATTGTTGTTAACCTTCTCTCAACCCGCATACAAATCAATCAATGTTATGATGGATCTACCTACGCATGATTCCGACAGTTGATCTGCATTTGGGAGTCCACCCGCACCTCAAATTGTCACTGCATTCAAACTTTGCAGGTCCTGGACCCATCTGAGACTGTTGTTTGGTTTAATAAAACAAAACAAAGGAGATGTATACGGACCATAAGAATAATCTGCCACTTTCGTCTAAATCTTCTCATCCAGATATTCAATCACCTTGTGGTGATCGTCTGGGTTCGAATACCGTGAACCTCTTATATTTCAAGGTTTATGTGGTCTTGTCTGTATCCTGAATATTGAGATCATATCAACGTTTCACCTTCCTCGTTCGTTGTCATCAAAGGTATAAGTCATATGTATGTCCTCTAGAGTACTAACGAGGAAGTCAGTTTCCGCCTTAGTAAGAAATTTATCATATCCAATTATCATCTCCTTGATCCTATCTTCTGTCAATCGGCACGGCCCCTCTTCCTCTTTCATCTTCATTGTCTTGATCCACTTTCTTTCCTCTTTGTAATAATTTTTTTGGTCATGAGTGATCAAGACAAGCGCAGGCTGCGCTTTCACTCCTACTTTCTTATGTCCGCGCTTCGGCCTAGTGGCAAGCTTTTGTCCTCTAGAAAAGGACCCTGCCTTGATGCAAGCGTAACCAGTGCGATTACCTCCTGAGGCGCGTCTAATCGATAAGTCAAAGTCATGTCACCTGCATGTCCCACGTTAGATATCACATCGGTTAATGCTTGAACCAACCTAGGGTCAACAGAGGATTCTGTCGAAAGAAAATCTATTGTCTGTGATATATTTGGCACCGCAATAAAAAAATATATCGGTTTCTCATAACCATCATAAGATTATTTCTCTCTCCTTAGTCTTTCTGACACTGGGAAAGAGTAAGATCCGGGATTAAGCTGGTTCCTTGAATTTTCAAGCCCTGTGTTTTCGCACTTCCTTACTTCATCATATCCACACACAGAATTACACAAAGCGACAAACATCGAGCTATCGTGCTTATTGAAGATCAGCTTCTCTGTTCAGCACAAAAACGATCTACCCAACAAAACCTCATGCTCAACTTTCGGTAGGATATAAAAGTAGCTACGAGCTTTCACCTTCCGGACCGTGACTGTGGCATCGTTGGCCATGCCACTGAAGGGAGTCGATCCACTCGCAACTACCAGGAATCCGGTATTAGATCGATTGATTCATATCCCTGCCTAAATGACTTCTCTCTCTCGCATGATATTCATCTTCGCGCCATCATCAACCAAAACAGAGTACTCACCTTCTCCAACGTGTACCTTCAAGAGACCAGTGGCAACACTGTTGGTGCCCAATTGGTTTCTGGAGGAATACGATCTCTAGATTTGAGAATCACTACCTTTTTCCACGTCATTCTCTACATGAGTTCGTCACGGATCTTTGAAGATGTTGCAAAAAATTCCTTCAGTGTGACTAAGTCACGCTAACTTTTCAGAATGCGATCAATAATTTGTTCAATGTGAATTCCCTTTTCAATAAGAATTGTGTAAATATTCTTCTTACATCGAGGTTCTTCCTCATCGACCACCTGCTTTCCCTTCTCAGTGTTTTGCTCTGAAGCCTGTTGCTTTGCTTGTCGTTCATCTTCAACACGCAGTCTCTCATCCTCTTTTTCTTAATCACTTTCCTTGTCATCAGGGATAAAGATTTATTCCATTGGTTCCTTCGATCCACCTTCGGTCGTCGTCTTCTTACTCAAAGCCTTTCTGGTTCTACGTACCTGCGGTAATGTCGTTGGAGTCGTTCGCTTAAGTACAGATAGGGACACCAAAGTAGCAGTCATGGGTCGAGGACCAGATGAATATTCAGGTGCAGCCGGAGAAGTATTATCTAGTTTATCCGATCCTCCAGATAGATATACATTAGGTAGACCAGGCCACTCCTCATCCATGTCGAAACACAATTGGACGACCTCGTATCAGCATTGTCTCATTTTGTTTTTCACCTTCTGTGCTCGTAAAATGAGTGTCTCTCCTTATTCTGTCAGTTCATCAAGGTCAATCTTCGAATCATCAAATCTGCAGAGACTAAAATGCTTCTTTTATTTTGGAAGAATTTATCCTCCTCCTGCGATGCCATTCTAAAGGTGGCTGGCAAACTTCGCCCCATTCACCGGAAAGTCTCCCTCCTCATACCCCCTTAATATCCAGATCAATCAAATTTCCTTCAAAATCGAAGACTTTCACACGAATGGTAGTATATACGATTTTGTTAGTCTCGTCTTTGGTGAGGATTTGACAGAATCGCACAATGTGTCCCTTCTGGTCGCAGTACTTATATGTGAGGTCCTTCTCCCAATTACCACGCCCTTCGGAATTTCCTCGCCTTCGCCCAAAGCCTCCTCCAACTTGTTGCTGACTTGGGCCGGGTTGAGACTGCTTTGGTTGCGCCTGGATGTGTCCACCGTTTCCACCATTCTTTCCTTGTTTCTTAGAGGTCTCTTGTCCTCGCCGAATCAAATTCAAAGTCTTTCTCTCGACTTTTGTCAGTTTCCTAGGTGATTCCTCTTCCTCACTCTCGTTGTCGTTGCTGCTTTCAATAACAACTTCCCTTCCATTTCTCTTATTCCCCTTTGTCTTCAGCATCATAATTTCAAACTTCAATCGTTCTGCACGCTTGCCTGCTATCATTTTCTTAACACCTGACAAGGTTTTAAAAACTTCACGATCCTTGTCTTTACCGACATCCTCCTTCTCATTATCGTTTTTACACTCCTTCTACAGCAGGTAAAGCATTTGATGGAAACTCTCTGCCAAGAGATTGACCTTTATCTTTGGCCAATCATATCGCCCTGCATGTGTTTCATCAATTCTCTCTGCTCGAACTCTAAAAAGTTGTCAAGAAAGATACGACATTTGTCCTTATCTGGCAAATCATGTATCAGCCGAGCAACTCGCTCAAATTCTGTTAGGAATTGCTTGGCCGATCCAAACTTCCGCTGGACGACTTTCCGGAGATCGACTAAATCTAACAACTGATCCCCCAACGGATACTTATCAAACAATTTTTCCTTGAACTCAACCCAATCCCGTGATTTATTTACCAGGGCTATTGACTCCTCCTTATATTCCACCTTGCAATATCGCTTTACTTTCTGCAACATTTCTTTGTCAGTTCATTCTCGACAACTCGCGAGCTGCTCGAACTTCTCTGCCAAACCAGAGGTGTTGTTGCCATCGAACAAAGACACTTTCACCTTTAGGAGTTGATCCCTTTGAGTTGTCGACTCTTGGATTACCTTAGCGAACTCTCTGACATCATTTCTCCTCTCATCGCCATTATCGTCAGCTTAAGTCATATTACTATCACAGGAACAATAACATCACACATTTATATTTTAATCAATTATATTTTAATCAATTTTTTTTTGTCTTTCTAACACCGTAAAGTTTTTATTGTTTTTTCATCCGAAAACAAAACGAAAACAAGCTTAGATTATAACTCCTTGATATTTTCTTACCCGAGCGTCATTCCACCAGGGACAACGGTAGTTTGTCGTTATCCCCGGCAACGACGCCACCTATTGAGCGCATCAACCCCCCGCCTTTTCTCGCGAAGAGGAAGGAGCCCTCCCGACCATGTCACGCAAGAGTTAAAACAAAATAAACAAAATTAGAGACATCTTGGGGACGACGAGAAGTAATCCAGCGGACCACTGAGACGGTATCGGTGGCGTCGTCCCTTCCCCACTCTAGCCGGGTGCGCCAGCTGTACATCCCGCAGTCCCTCACGATAGGATAGGTTCCCGCGGGGCACAACTTGCTTCCCTAAGGGGTTGTCATCAACCTTAGGGGCGCATCCCTACCGAGCTATTGACCCACGTGAGAAAACTTTCAAATGCAATTGCAGAGGTAGGTCAGCCGAGGGCGTTTGCTCGCTCGTTGTAGTATAGGTACACGCGATTAAAACACCTATTGAACCCGCACGTCGCTCGTCACTTAGGGCTTTGATCTCCTAAGGATGAAACGTACGTCGGTCGACTATGGTGGTTTCAACCAAGCATGAAAACCACAACTTAACCCTAGTCTCATACATAAAATTCATATATATATATATATATATATAACTTATCAAGGCGAAACACACATATGCCCTTAATAAAACAATACATATATATAAAAAGTCATCATTTCAGTCCCTCATCTCAACAATCACAGCCGTAAAAACTCAACACAATTTTTAATATAATTGATTTGGTCTAATGAAAAGATCATGCTAACGCAATTCCTCCTAATCCTTGATATTAAACAACATAAAACTTTCTTGTTGAAAACGTAAAAAGAAAATATTTTCAATCCTTTAATTTGACGTTTATAGTCAGAGCATTTTATATCGGATTTCATAATTACGTTTCAGGTTGCTCTATAAGACATAACTTAAAATTTTTTCCTATTTGTTTCCTGCAAAAACGACTAAAGGTAACTTCAGACCGATGAAACGTATTTATTTATTTTTCCTCTCTTATGTATTTACCCCTCAATGCAAAAGCATGATAGTAAAATCATCGGGGTAATTCGGATACTATCCATTCGGCGATCCTATCTACATGAAGTGTTTTTGTTTTTGTTTTTGAGATTACCACGTGAAACCATAAGTCATATGACTTCCTCAACGGGATTAGTCTACGCGAGGTGTTTTCCGGAATCCGAGTAAAATTTCCAGAAAACGGTGTCTAACCCCGGTAAATTTGTCGTCCTCTTCGCACTTTAGCCTCCAATAAATCCAATCGTGCAAGTTCGTCATCATCGAATACCAGGGTCGGCATCCGTCCACCGCACATAACTCTAACTATTTGAGTACCATAGAGGGAGGTTTTTTGCGAGGCTACTCTCCACACCAGGGTTGCCAGGCCGAACGTACGGAGACCCTTAAGATGACCCCCGAACGTTCGGGCGTTCGGGTCCCTGCCCGACTAAGTCCAAATAAGTGTCGCGTCTCTGTGTCCCGGATCCGGACAACGCCTAAACGTATACCGGACGAGGTATTCTTATACTCATAATGACTCGAGAGAGACATTGGAGGTTACTTGCGCGGTGGAAATACAAGGTATAACCATAAAACTCCTCAGGAGTCCGAGCCGTATTGAACCAGAAATCCACGCAAGTGGTAGTGAAAAATTCCTTGTCATTTCGGAATGTCCCGATGAAATCGATCCACTCGGTAGGAGAGTCATCTCGAACCCGCAAAAGCCCATCCGCTCCTCTGATTAGATTGTCCTCGTGTGTGTCTCGAACAAGAAGAAATTTCGCCATGGTAAGATCTCGTCGTCCGCCGTCCATCTGCTCACAAAAAAGAACCACAATTAAGAGTTGATCAGCAAAAAAAATCGGTGTTCCTCGCGCTTGAACTCTTCCACAGAGACAACAATCCGTATGAAGTGTCGAAATCTGCCATCTAGAGTCCGACGATAATGATGAACATAATCGAAGGGTTCATGCAGCTCATTGAAACGTAGCAGAATAATTATAAAGAACGATTTCACTTCAGGAATATTCTCGACGTATCGCCTCGATCCTTCGTTGTGTTGAACCATCAGATATGCGGGGTCGTCGAGGGACGAATCCATATCGAATAATGTTTCATCCGTAGGCAGTGCTAATTAGATAACTCCTTGAAGGTCGTCTCAAGTTTCCTCGCCAGAATCGTGGTCTATCTCTCTCAGAAAACACGATAGATGTATCGTATACAAGTCGTTCCGTCTGCATCAAGCCAATCTCGTTTTCTCCAGTGCTTGATATCCATTCACTTGCCTCCTCACATGTGTGAACAAGAGTTACTATCACCGTCTCGCACGTCATCTGTAAAATTCGAATAAACTTTCGTCAGAAAAGATTGCAACTCGACCAAAGTATTTGAAGTTGTTTTTATTTATTTATGAAAACTGGTCTATTCTATGCACCAAGGAGTCGTCGCAGATAACCTAGCCGGTTCCAATAGGTGGCTATGTCAAACCTTTCTCTCCCTGAACTTTCGAAACGGTTGGCTCCTATTCGCTCCATGAACTCAATTTCGTCAAACAGACCTACGAGAGCATTGTAATACAAAACGAGTCGCAGATACATCAATCTTATCTCATGATTGAAATGGACACGCAACTCATTATCCTCGTATCCAAATACTATGCGTAGGTTATCCCAGCCTGACTGTCAAATTTTGATGTAGTTTGGCTCAATAATATCAATAGAAAAAATTTCCAGAATTAAATAATCATTTTGTAGTAAAATTACATTCTAAATTTTAAATTTTCATTCCATCTTTAAAATTTTATGTCTTACTTTAAAATTTGTCTTCCAAGAATGAGATGTCCCGTCTCATTTGAACTGCATGCTAGAGATGGAATGAAAGTCTGGATGAATTCATGAAATATTTTAATAAGACTGTCATTCTAAGTAAGGATTTTCAGTTGTAAATGGGTTAATCCAATCTAAATTAGAAGATATTTGTTGTAGTAGAATGAAAGTTTAATCAAAAATTTTCATAAACTCGTTCAGACTATTATTTCATCTTGAACGAATAGATGTAGTTGGAAGAGAAAACTCATATTTAAACGGGAACTTATCAAATAAAACTGAAAATTTTAGAATTGGATGGACATTGGAATGATAATTTATAAATATTAAGGATTTTTTTTTCATGGAATATTTTTTGAACTTTCATTTCTCGTTGAATTTTGTCTGTTGATGTTGATAAGTCGAGGTGATAAATAAAAAAGTTCACGGTGGATTCCTTGTCGTGTCACGATCCGTCCGCAATTTCCATCCTGGAGAAAACACGACAATTGGATCGTAGACCATTCGACCGACTTGTTCTAAAATCATTCATCACCTTCTTGCCTACAGTTTATATATTGCGACAACTTCCTTGCTTGGAAAGAGCATGATGATGGTGACTACCATAGACATTTGAAAAATAAAAATTAGGAGCAGTTTTTAAGAGAACATAGCATAATTCCTCGGATATTTATTTTTCTAATTCTCTTTCATTGACCAGTTTCTAATTACACAAAACGTTATTCACGCAGATGTTCCCCGATTTCGTACCCCTCATCGTCGAATGTGTCGATAAAAAACAGTTCAGAATGCGTCGATCGAAAAAGTTCAGAGTAAGGGATATTGAACATATTGGCATAAATCCGCCTCACATTATAAAGCAAGCAGAAAAGTCTTTGCCGATCGTTTAACCATAGAAGAATAGGAAGGAACATTTTTATAACATCCAGAGCGTCCTCCCTATTGGGATTCGCTTCATGAATTACTAAGAGATTTATATCCTCAAAAATCTTGTATCGGAAAAAGAGGCATGAAATCGTATCGTACCATATGAAGTTCATGTTTTGCCCTAAATACATAACTTCGTGGATGATTTCTCAAACTTCCGTCTCAAAATTGCGGTTCGTCCCGATTCAAAAAAATTGTCAGCGGTTTGTAGACTATACGTCTTTCCTGCATCATGTCCGTGCGGGATCATCTTGGCACAACTATTCAGTTTAACGTCGTCTCTCGTGTTTGAAAAAAACGAATGATCACCGCCCGGGTAGGCATCTAAATGATAAGTAATAACCTTGTCAATGTAAATTTACTTGTACAAATCTCTTTATCCTTATCCCCCTTTTTTGCACCATGATTCTTATGCCACGATCCAACTACGAAAAAATAGTGTTCATTCGCACTCCTTTAAACATTAGTAGGTACATGAACTGAGTTTTTTTTTACACCAGTTCCCCATGCGTTAGTGGCACCTAAGGTGGCCTCTCAAAAGGGTATTAATTTTTAGTTTTTTTCCCTGTATAAAGATACAAGGGAAAACTAATTTCAATCTTTTAATTGTCGTGTATGTCACCCTCTAGGAAGTGGTCTGAAGTACTCCTCCTCGCCCGAGTCGAAAACTCAGATCTTAGAAGTCGGGTCGTCTCCACCAAATCGACAAAATACTCCGTTTTTTTGTCTGAAGTACTCCTCCTCGCCCGAGTCGAAAACTCAGATCTTTGAAGTCGGGTCGTCTCCACCGAATCGACAAAATACTCCCCAGTAAAAACGGTCCACTCCAGGTCGATAACAGGGTCGGCTCCTAAGGCAAGGAACCCCGCCTCGAACTTCCTCCTAGAATGAGAGAGCCCTCAGACTCATAATCTGATTGACTACCCTGGACCTCAACACGAGGGAAATAACTTAGACGAATCAGAAATGTAGAGGAGGAATAAGATATAGTCGAGACTCGTTCGGACGAGAAGTTGGTCGAGATGGTAATTCAAGATAGAAAGAGAACCTTAGGGATAACTAAGTTTATTCATTCCCTTATTCAGGATGGAAAGAGAATCTTAGGGATAATAAGTTTATTCACTCCCTTTCCTTTATATTCCGCATTTCTTTTTCAACCCTTGATAATATTACTTTCCCCATTCATACTTTGACTGTTACTTTATCGGACAGGTGAAGACATCACAGAGAAAAAGGTGAAGAAACATTCAACGGTTTCACCATCTCAATCAGTAAAACTTGAATTTTTCCTTCTCAATACTTTCCCTTTTCACACACCTGCATGCAAAGCAAAGTCAATATTCAACGAGTTCAACGACGAGAGCATCACCCAAGTCAGACCCAGAGTCCAACACAAGCATGCCCCGTCACACTTTGTTTCCTTTCAGTCTTTCTCTGATCGCAAAAAAAAAAAAAAAAAGGGTCATACATCGTGAGGGTACACACAGGTGTGAGGGATCCATGCCAACCACTGACCTTGAGTAGCGAAAAGTCTGACTGTAACCTCGTACAAGAATTCAAGTAACTGGCGCACCTCGTCGAAGAAACTTTTGCTTTAGGTATAAACTGCACGTGTTACTAGTCATGGTCGACACCCGACTCATTAGTATTTCTTGCGGTAGTCTCAAATGCAAAGACGACAAGTCCCATGAGTCCCACTTAACTCCAGGCGGTCCCACGTTTTTGCCAAATAATTCCAAGTGATCCACGTTGGTACCAACTGGTACCGAGTGATTCGCGGCAATGCTCACTAATGTCAAGTGGTCTCAGGCAGTCCCATGTCTTCTTTTTTCACTTTCAGATGATGCAGCTTGTCAAAACAGCCTCCCCTGGTTCTCACAAATATTAAAAGACCACTCTCCCCTTGCCAGTACCGCTTGATCTACTCACAAGTCACACTGGTCCCACAGGTCTCACCTGGACAATGCATGACGTTCCGCCCTCTTGCTGATGCAAAGAAAAAGAAAAAAAAAATTGTCAGCTCCCCGCTGATTCTCACTCAAAACCGGTAATTACTGACGTCGTCGCCGACGACCAGCACTTCCCTTCCACTTAATTTATCCAGACGACCTTGAATTTCGGCAGCATAACGCCACCAAAATTATCACCGTTGGTGTTAAAAATTTTATGCAGTACTCTCCCACAGAAGTGGTGGAAATAACTTGCCGCAAATTTACTCAACCGGGTGCCGCCGCCAACAGCCTGGCCGCCCGGCACTCACTACCTTAAAAATTTGGCAGCACCTCCCCACGCAAGTGAAAAAATAGCTTGCCTACAGAAGTGGAAAAAATGGCTGGCCACTCATGAGTCTCACCGGTCCCACTGGTCCCATCTGGACAATGCACGACGTTCCGCCCTCTTGCTGATGCAAAGAAAAGAAAAAAAAAAATTGTCACCTCCCCACTGATTCTCACTCAAAAGCGGTAATTATTTACGTCGTCACCAACAACCAGCACTTCCCTTCCACTTAATTCATCCCGACGGCCTTGAATTTCGACAGCATAACGCCACCAAAATTATCACCGTTGGCGTTAAAAATTTTCGACAGTACTCTCCCACAAAAGTGGGGGAAATAACTTGCCGCAAATTTGCTCAGCCTGGTGCCGCCGCCGACAGCCTAGCCGCCGCTTATCTGTCGCTGTAAAATTTTGGTTTCATCTCCCTACTAAAGTGGAAAAAATGGTTGGCCAAAATTAATCAAATTTGGGCCCCAACCCCAAATTTCTCAGTGTTGTAGTACCGCCATAGTCCCGCCTCGTCCATGGATCAGTCCCGTGGGACCAGCACCTACCAGAGTGGAGGGAAGTAGAGTGCTCCCTGCCTTGGCTATGGCTGCCCAACTCCTCTCCTTGCGCTCCTCTGCAGATCTCCAGCCTTCTCCCACGTTGCCTCAGGCAGCACCTCCAGCAGGCAGCAACACTAAAATGTGCTCGTCACACACTGGCAGCACGAGTGTTTTGTGTGGCAGCTGGGGACAACTGCCTGTTTTATAGTGGCTGAGGAGGGTTGGACGTCACTCCAACCCCCAGGCAAAATCGCGGGCTCACAGTGAGCCCTTGATCTGTCCAAGATCCACAGCTAATTGTGGCCGCACCACAGCCACAACCTTAGTGAGGGCAGTTTCTTTCACTGCCCTCATTTTCTTTTTCTTTTCTTTTTCTCAACTATCTCGAAATTTCACGAGGTAGCTGGGCTTTTGTCATTTCCAAAAGTGTTTTTCTTTTACTTTTATAATAAAGGGTTGGGAAGATACGACCCCTTTTAGTTTGATGTATTTGGACTCTTTTCCAGGGCAGATACATCAGGGAAAGGTTGTACTTAGCCTTTTTTTTAATGATCCCTTAGATTTCAGGCTCCCTCTAAAATTGGGAGTCTGACAGTTATTTGTGACAGCTTCTGCCAGAGGTAGCACCACGTGAAGACAAGTGTCCTCACAAGAATAAAGAAAATAAACTTAAAAAAAAAAAAACAATCCTAACTATACTGCACCTGGCCGATACCTCCGCCAGGTGCATGCTGTTGCATGCAACAACCCTCTCACTTTTTGCTCTGCCCTCCCTTGAAAACGGGGAGGGCAGCTGTCAGGCTGGGAGGAGTAGGACCTCCTCCTCCCAACTCTCACGTTCTCCCTCTCTCTCTCTTTAACTTTTTCCAGCCAACTCCCTCAATCCCTCCTTCACGTGCGCCATCGTGAGCCACGAGATTTCAGATCTCGCGGCAACGAATATTCGCATTGTTCAGAGTAGGGAGGTGAGCTTGTTCCCACACAGTTTGAAAATGTTGTTCTCCTTACTTTGGTTTCCACGAGGCAGTTGCCTCATTACTTTTTTTTCTTTTCAGGTTTACTTTGTTTTCACTTACTCAAAATTTCTAGTTCCGTAACGGCCACTGGAGGAAAACAGGAAACAACAAAAGCAAAACGTTAAAACTAAAAAAAATGAAAAGAAAAACAAACTTACCTTTCTTGCCTTCAGACTGTAACAATGGATCTCCCCTTGTCCCAGGGGCAAATTCACTCGATTTGGCTCATCCTATAGGCTATTGGGGTTGCAACCCCCTGATGAGTCGGTGAAAACCCGACGAAACAGTTTGCCTTGTCCTACAACCCGTTTCTAACGGGCGCAACAGACTGTATGATTGTATACTCTCATAATATGAGGGTAGATCCATTCGATTTTGCCCATTCAGCCCACTCATACCTTCCTCCTGACTATCGAGGTTTTCAACCTCCTAATAAGTCGGTGAAAGCCCGACGAAATAGTCGAGCAAAAGTCTTGCAACCCATTTCGGTGGGCACAACACGTAGGGACAAAGAATAGAAGAAAATGTAAAAATCTAAATTAAATGAATTTAAAAAAAGATACAAAAAAAAAGAAACTCAACTTACCTAAAAAAAAGAAAATGGCAGTCCGTTTCAAACGGCCGTCTGTTGTCTTCCATGGGAATTGTAGTCCCCAACCACATCTCCGAGCGTCATGTGACGCTGTCTATTTGTCCCCCTTTTTTTTATACCGTTGGCATAAGTTGGCATAAGCCAACGGTCACATTAGATTGCTTCACGCCTAGCTGGCGCCTCCCCCCTCTCTTGCCGATGTGAAGACCCGAGTTTGATTCCCTACGGGGAATCAAAAAAGAAAAATTTTGGGTCATTTCTCGATTTATGTTAGTCGTCCTTGCGTATGGGCCATGTTGTATAAGCGCGACCGTTTTTTGGTCGTGAGATCCGATGATCGTGCAACCGAAAATTACCGCATTTTCCTGCTTATAAGATGGGCAGCTCCAAAAAGGAGCTAGCCCAGGTAGTGCCTCGTAAGGCTCGATCCCAATATTTGTTGGGTAAAAGTTCGAATGTGGTACCTACTGGCTAACTCTTCTCACGGGAGTTATCCCTGACGCCCTTCTATTTGAAGGGTTTCGACTCCGTAGGCCACCCACCTCCTGGCCTACGCAGGTGTTGTCTGCCTATCCCCTCCAAAGGTAGGCTGCCCCGCCATCCTGGCAGTTGAGGCTTGGTTTGATAGGCTTAGCAATCCCACCTTTCTGTCATGGATTTGCCACCGGACTCCTGACGGTCCGTTCTTTTAGGAATGACACGGCACTTTGGCCATGTTAGCCTTTTCATTCGTCGCCACACCCCGGGCACGGCTAATTTTTTGTCTTTCTACTCCCGAATCGCACGGCTGTTTGATCAAAACGATATTTATTTAAGTCTTTTCACCGTCGTCTCTTTCTTTCCGACCTTATTTCAACGTGAGAGTGTCTGGTTATACTGTCCACCCTTGTCGTTATGTCTGTCGACAGATAGACGACTACATAAATTATATTTTCTTTAATCACGGACAAGTCGAAATATATTTCAACAACATTTTTATTTCATCAGACCAAATCTTTTGAAAACAAAACTTTACTTCAGAATTCGGATGACAGGGCAGAAACCCTTGTCAGGGTTTCTGTCCCGACACCGTTCCCCGCAACCGAAAGACCTTCAAAGTGGATACAACTTTCATCATCCCCTAAACTTGATGACTCACCTCCATGTATAATGTCGTCAAATAACATCCATGTCAACTGGTATGTATGTCGCTGCACAACTATGAGTTTTCTTTCAGTGTCCTCGAATCGTGTGCGGGTCTGCTCCCTCTCTCACGTGCAAGACACAATTCTTTATTATTGTTTGAGTCTTAAAGTCATATCTTACTTTCCTCTCACATTCGTCTTGAGTCGTTGTTGCCCCGCCTGATGTGCAAATTACAAGCTATAAGGTCGTCGCAGCAATGTTGCACGCGTTGTCTTTTCGTCACGAAACTTTCTCATCTCCTCACATGGACATTCTTTTGCGTAATATCGCTCTCATGCACAGCAAGTCCATGTCGCATAGATATGGTTATGCTGCTTCCTCACTCCACTAACCTGTGTAGAAATTCGACCTCCCAGTGTATACCTCACGTATGGGAACGAGTCGGACGGACTTCCTTAGGACCGTACGTACGGCCCCTCAGGGTCCGTACGGACTTCGGACTCTTCTTACATAGTTGTCTCGGGGGGGGTCAGGGGACGAGGGGCAGGGGGGGTGCGGATGTTGGGGGGGAGGTCCCCCCCCCCCCCTCACCCCCCCATCGAGAAAAAATATAAACTTCGGTCGTGGTATTGCATATTGATATATATATTTTATATATATATATATATATATATATATATATTCATTGGTTGATTGGTTGTTTGTTTTATTTATTTATTGATTGATTGATTGATTGGTTGAAAACCATCATATGGTGTATTTAAGGCTAGAAAATGTACAGAAAGTTGTACAAGGTGGGTCACCGACAACAAACCTGACATCGTGGATGTAAATCAATTATCAAAACAAACATCTCTCAAAAAATCGATATTATGGCCACACACACATGAAAGAAAGATCATTGGTCACCTAGAGCAAGAAACACAAAGAAGGGGTTTAAAAAGATTGGGCGAATGTATCAAACTCGACCTCAACAGGATGATGTGTTTTATCTCTGAATTTTTTTGACACAAGAGCACTCAAGAGGTGCAAAATCCTTCAAATACTTTAAAACTGTAAATGGGATCACGTACGATACTTAACAAGAAACTTGTCAAGCTTTTGGTCTTCTAAATGACGATAAAAAATAGAATTAGCACATGAATAGTATGACACATTATGCAATGTCGCGTTCGTGAACAGGTGGTCAAACTTCTTATATTTTGCGAAAAGTAAAGTGTCCAACAAATTATTGCATTGTCCAAAGATGTGGGATGATTACACACGAGAATTCACCGTAGATGTCCTGGAGCTGGTATTGTGAGCATTAATGATTTTGAACATCGAGTGATTGTTTCAATAAAGGGGCTTTCAATTGGAAACATTCAACCTCGAACGATCATGTTACTTGGATATGAAGCTCGCCCGACAATTGAACTCCCAAAGGAGTCTCAACAATCAGCCATGAAAACTGCGAGACAAAATGACCTACGACACGTCCATTATGAAAAACATATGGGAAACACAAACTGCATGTCTCCGACCATCCCTACAAAGTTTGTGCATGAGGTAGTAGATGCTATTAAAATTCACGCCCGTTGGGTATTTTTTTATATGCCCCTGCAGACAATAAGAAGCCATACTGTATTAACATAATATTGGTTGACGTCCGATTGGAAAAAAAAAAGTCGCCTTAATTATTGCGTTCAGCGGGATTGCAACCACATTGCTAGACGGCGGACGTATTTTTTGTTCTCGGTTTCGTGCTCCTATACAACTAGCTGACAACACAGTTTTGAAAATACCAAAACAGTCTAGTCTTGCACAGGTAATAAAAAAGTTCGACCTTCTTGTGTGGGATGAGGCCTCGATAAGCCATAAGCACCTCTTGGAAGCGTCAGACCGAACGTTGAGAGACCTCTGTGATTCAAATTTATCATTTGCGCACAAAGTGGTGGTTTTAGCGGGGCATTTTAGACAAATACTCCATGTTCTCCCGTGCAGTACGAGAGCACAGCAAGTCAAAGCATGTTCCCTGTAGATATTTATCTTGAAGGTATCGAGGAATACGTTATAAAATTAATATTCCCTAACCTCGCATACCATGCCTTTGACAGGGAGTGTCTCACGAAAAGAATGATCCTTTGCCCCAAAAATTATGAAACTAAGGACATGAACAATGTCTTGCTAAACCAATTTCTTCGAGAATAAATTTTGTGTTGTGGAGTCGACCAATGTATGGAGGAAAATGATAAACTCAAGGTTTCTGTGAAATTCCTCAACTCTATTGAGAAGTCTGGTTTGCCGCCGCAAAATATGAGGTTGAAAAAAGGGTTGCCAATCATGTCGCTAAGAAATTTGGACTGTCTAAACGACCTCTGCAAGGACAACAAATTGGTTGTTAGTGAGGTTGTTGGGAACCATCTCCTCGACTCGAAGGTTGTCCATTTAGTCACTTGATAGGAAATGACAATACCCAGAAGAGTAATGAAGAGTGGGGCACAAGGAAAAACAAGATTGCATTGGAAACGTAAACAATTTACAGTTTCTTTTGCACAAAACGTGTTTTTTTTCACATGGTCCGAGTCAACTTTATGTTGCACTCTCTTGCACAGGACATCCTTCGAACGTTCGGGTATGCTTGTCTGACAATTCAAGAAGGACAAGGAATGTTGTATATAAAAATATTTTGTTTGGACACTAATTGTTATTTGTGGGTTTGTCAATTTCCATGAAGATGAGACTCTTACTACACCAATCAAGGCGGGATAATCACAAAAGTGCAGAAGGTTTGAGCCAACAAATCCTGCAAAGGCGTTCATGTGTCATAAGATCTCGCAGAACACTTGGCCAAACAAAAGATAAAAGAAAATACAAAAAATCACAAACAATTATAAATGTTGCAGATAATTCCGAAGATAATACAACCCAAACAAATTGGTTTCTGCCATCCCTCCCCCTTGCATCTCACACATTCGAAAACTCTCGGCGATCACGAAAAAAAGAAGTGATACACCAACAGGCACACCATCCCTTCCATAACAGGTTGTAAACCCAATTAATATTCAAACAATCTCAGATGACGAAATCGTAGTGTTTGATATGGATGTCATTAGTGAATTACAGAGAAAACTCCAACAGACAGTCATTATCACCCTGTCCTCTCAATGTCAGCATTCCACACCCTCAGCCACGAAATCGGAACTGTGTAACAACGCATCAGATGTATCTGCGCCAAAGAAGATTGTGCGGCAAAAAACATTTCGCCAAAGAAGTTTGCAATTCGCTGACCAAAATGTACCTCCTCAACCTCTTACCTCTTTTATGCTCTTTGAATGACACAAACTCGCGGTCGAGATTGGTATCCTCAATCTCATTCATTTTCTACTTTGGCATAACTTCGCCGCTCAATCCCTTCCTGCAACAGATATACATTTGCAGTTTGAGGACTACAAATCTGGAAGAATCATAACTCTATTGCCTAGAGGGGTGCCAAGCTACACCCATGCTGACCAGAAACACAACCAAACAATTTTGAACAACTTGCTGGTTGAAGATCACAAGCAACTCAACAATGGGATTCCACTGTCAAAATACAGATAAGAAAAGATTCATAAGATTTACCAAAAACTCACAGCACAATCAACTCCCAAACGAACTCCCTATTCGATCAACATCGGCCCTTGGTATGATCTTTTACACTCCTTTAGACCGACAAAAGTGGTCCACGCACTCTTAAAAATCACTTACTCGCAACACCTTCAGTATCACCACATACCGTTTGATGAGTACAAGGAGATGATTGTGTGACGGATTGGCACAAAGCTCACTTTAGAACAAGAGTGGTTCTACACAAGGAACCTCAAACGACACATCTTAGGTAAAACAGCGCTTGCGACCAGATGTGAGAACACTCAACAGGTATGACACCAGCAGAATAGGGTCCTCGGCCCCTTTTCTCCATCCCCCTCCCCTGACCACGCCCCTCTTAATTAATGTCATGCAACGTTGTCGTAGCAAACACCCTTACATGGGTATCTGTCGTTCTTTTTACAAGGCGCACAGGGTGCGTCCTTGATCAACGTAGCACGCAGATGGGGCAAATCCCGTAAGGACGCTCACCTTGGCAACCTCGCTCTTGGCGAGACTCCGAATCGAATACGACCGAATAAGAGAGTGTGTGGGGCACATATTATTGCGTTATACTGTGAAGTGACCGTTAGTCCTTGGTGGTATCAGGGTGGCGGAAGACGTCAAAGCCATAGGGTCCGGTTACCTTCTTTATGGTTTTCAATTTGGTTATATATATATATATATATATATATATATATATTTTAATTTTATAAAGACTAACTTTACTACGGGAACCGGCTCAGCCTCTGGAGGGATGTGTCTCTAGGAAGATAAAGACCTTACCTTGTGCACGCATAGGAAGATTGTGTTTGGCGACGCATGGAAAGGCGCGGCATTGGCAAACCTAGCATGGGGGAAAGTCGGGAAGTTCGACAAAGTTTATCGTGCGCCTGATAACCAGGATACCAGATAGCTACGATTCTAGGCACAGACGGCGTCTTCTGACGACCAGGAGGTTGGCCGGTAGGCCAAGGCAGAGACCTGGTTTGTGCGGGTAGGACCAATCACGGTCCCGCGACTATATGCAGGTCCGCACTTACCTAGCTCAACCTTGGGCCTAGTTCTATCGCTTACGGTACTGGACTTTCAAGCGATGGGTTCGAGGTTCGAAACCAGCAGAAGCAATGGAGAAAAGAAGCGCGACCGACGGAGATTGAGGGGTCGAGGGTCTTAAGGGATTATCCCTCTTGGTTTTGCCGAATGGGCCCGAGCCTGGGTCCGATTGGCAAGACCAAGAGGGTGTCGACAGGTCCTCGTCCTCTTCAACTCTTCTATTTTTATTTTTGTTGATTTATTTTTATTTTTCCTCATTCTTAAGGTCCCGTCTGTTAACCAGGACAGAAACTGGCTCCGAGACCGATTATGAAGGAGTGCCACGAGGGAAGGAATGAAAATAACTTTGAAAAAGAGTTAAAGAATGCTTAAAATTGTTGAGCGAAGAAGCGGACGGAGGGTTGGTGCATTCCCACCTAGGCAGGGGTGGACGGTGACTGCATCGCCACTATCCATGACTGAACATGGGTTGCCTGCCAGCATAGGTTGTTATGACTGACATTGCAGTAGGGAGTGATTGAAACCCCTCCCCACGGGTGGTTATCATGACAGTGGATGACCTTGAGCACGAGCCATTTTGAGCGGGCCCGTGCGGGTTCCCTCGTATGTGAGATGCAAAGGAAATTCATCTAACCTATCTATCTTGAAACAACAGACTGACGAGGCTAATGTGCATCTGAGCCCGTATGTGTATGGCCCATGAGGCTGAAGAAACCTGGTAAGGACCGCCTACAGTTGCACCGTCCGCCAACCGCGATCTACTTTCGGAAGACTAGAATGTGAGTTTGCTCTTTAGGGCCCGATAGATGGTGAACTCTGCCTGAACAGGGTGAGGACAGAGAAAACTCTGGCGGGGGTTTGCAACGATGCTGGCGCAATAGATCATAGTTGGGCGAACCCGGTAATTTGCTGGTTCCCTATGAAGTGGTGCATAGAGGGCTGGCGTGCAAATCGTTCCTCGGACGTGCTTATGGGGTCGAGAGTCTAACCGGACCGTCTTCCAGCCGGTCCCCTCTGAACTTGCACGTAGAGGTGCTGACGTGCAAATCATTTGTCGGAATTGGGTAAGTGGGACGAAAGACTAATCGAACTAGTAACTAGCGGCTGACTCTCTCTGAAGTTTCACTTAGTTTAAGTTAGAGCTGTAGGACAAGTTAGAGCTGTAGGACGGACTGGGTTGTTGAGGAGTGTTGTCGGGAAGGAAACGATGGTGGAATTGAGAAAGAGGTGAGCATGGCAGAGTTGAAAACGCCGATATCTGTCATTCCTTGAAGTGAACGGGTGAGGGAGGAGGCGAAGTCATGGTTTTTGCCTATTGTGAGATGATTGGTGAGGTAAGTTTGGGAGTTGGGTTAGTAGGATGCGAGTTAGTGAAGAAAAGGGGGTACGCAAAGTAATCAGAGAAGGGAAGGAGAGTCGGGGTTAAAACGATGTATCTCACCGATTTTCTAATGAAATCGAGCGAGTAAAGAATCTAACTGGGGGTTTTGAGGCAGTTCGGATCGAATGGTTGCGCCAGATTTTCAATCTGGTTTCAATCTGGGCAACGGTTCAGCCGATCCGAGTACCAGAAACTGCGCATAGGAGAGGTAAAAGTGTTTTGAAAATACGGTAATGAATCATTATGTGTTCCAGCGGAAGATTCATTCACGTTTTTTATTTTGATGAGTCGTTGAACGCGTGCTAACTGGGACTTCACTCTGCAGAGAGGGAAGGGAGGGACTCACCTGTCGTTCGCAGCCTAATGAAGGTCGACCTCGCATACAGCTTTGTGGTGTTCGTTCAAGGGATCGTCACCATCAGGGTCTTCGGGGAGACCATAATGTGCGAGTCGCGGTTAGTGCGCACCTAAATTTGGATGCGATGAGGTAAAATGCGTCATTAGATGTTGCGATCAGATTGACTACGAGAGGGGGATTAAAGCGAGTTAAGAAGAAAAGGGAGAAGTCGGGGAAAACTAACCTCAACTTGGTCGTAAACTTGACAAGAGAGACAAAAATAGAAAGAAAGAGGAAGAAGAGAGGGTGGGAGACGAGAAGTTGAGAACTGCTTACTTCGTGAGAATTTTTTCATGTCCTAGTGAAAGATTTGTTCTCGTCTTGCACATCTGACGAAGCGCAAGAGTGGGACTGCAGTCGTTGCCCGCCTTCATCCTGGCCGTTTTTTACCATCGTTATTGGGGTCACGATTCCAGTCGGGCTGCTCGTCATCGTCATCGTATTCATCGAGTTGTTGGCATTGTCATCGTATTCATTGAGTTATTGCTCCTCGTGATGGTCGCCATCGCCTTCACGGTAGTAGTTATTCCTCTACACCGCCGTGACACCTCCTCCATGGTCGAAAATGTTTCGACAGTGAACGCACCTAGTTGAGATCTGTGTCAGGTTCATTCGGAATCAAATGCTAAAGATTGATGGGAAAGAAAATATAGTTTGGGCGCAGGCAGGAAGAGAGGGAAGAATATTAAAGAAGTGAAGGATTTTCTGCTTTTTTAGTCTGGTCACTACTCGCAGCCAAATACAGATAGGTGAAAGATGCTTCTGAGGGCGAAGTAACAGCGAGGGTGTCAAGCGGATACAGAGCGCATGAAGAGGGAGAGAATGCTTACATGCGTTATTTATATGTCAGGCTCGGCGGAGGAAGAAGGCCAATGTGGTAGCAAGCAACATGCATGAGGGGGGTCGACATTTTGATAGGGTACCTCCTCATGTTTTAGCGGGAGATTCATTCTCAAACTCGCATGTTGGTGGGCAACGGAGTTCAACCCGCTCGGTTTGACATGGTCGTACAGCTGGATTAACTGGATAAACTCACCCATTATGTTTGCCAACGTCAAGAGGGTTATCTTCACTACCATTCGGCAACGATCGTGCTTGTATGCCCTGCGTCTGCATAGTTACGTTACCATGATGCTATCCTGAACATACGGCTCGTTATTGTTAGTAACTGGATAAACTCACCCGTTATGTTTGCCTACAGTCAGTCGTGCTCCTATATATAGGAGAGCTATCCTGAACATGTGACGATTCAAGGCACGCTCATGCTCGTTATGCCCCGTCAATAGGGTTATCTTCGCTACCATTCGATTACGATCGTGCTTGTCTTTCCTACATCTGCATAGTTACGTTACCATGATGTTATCCTGAACATATGGTCGTTGGAATGCGCTACTACTAAGTTGTTGAAAGTCGTATCGACCAGACCAGGAATGCTGGCCGGGTGTACTATATAATAGGAAGTGCGGGAGCAAGATTTGTATTTAAACGAGGGTGGTTCCGGCTTGAGAATTGGATTGGTTGTAATCTAGACATACGGTCTTGCCTCGTGCACATTCAAATACTGGTGTGAACATGGCAATGCACATATGCGCGTTCTGTCGGCAGATCCTTTCCTAGTTTAGTTAACATATTTCTCCATGATTTGGTAGAGCTTTCAATCCCATTTAGTACTTATCATGAGTAATGGAATGAGTCTCATAGCTACAAATTGAATTGTCGTTATCCTATATCCAATTCCTACTCAATGTCTTGCGCAGCCTGTATTCGTCATAATGGAATACCAGGCTGCATAAACACCAACCACGGATCCGACCAGATATGCACTCGTTGTTGAGCCTACAGCAGCCTCTTGGCCCAGGTCAAGGTTGTGGCTCCAGGGAAATCAAGGTCGGACGAAGTAGGAGGAAGGACTTTGAATACTTATGATTGATGGTGGCGAGAATATCCTCTCATTAACATTCAAAATTTGAGACTTTGGTTCTCCATTGGTGATATATCGATGCAGTTCTGCTGTTGGACAATGCGTTGCTCAGCCGATCAGACCAGCAACGAGATTGGAGGCTTACCTGTTGGAATGGGCGTTGCTCGTCCGATCCAAAAAAACAGCGTGAGACCAATAGTGAGACTGATTCACTGATATCGAGTCGTGTTGTCAATACAAGAGACTGCTGATGTTGTTGCCATCCTCAGAACGTCATTGTTGACACAATTGATCTATGTGCTACCGACGTTGTGGTGCGTTGCTGCTGCCTGAGCGCTATTGTTTTTCACGGTAGGGTGTTGTTGCAAGAAGTCGCTGCTCTCAACAACAAACGGGATTGTTGTTGAGCTGATAATAATTTTTGGGCAGCAACAATTGTGGACTCAAGGAGCTGCTAGTTTATTTTTGAGAGATTGCGGTTGCAGGGGTGGATTGGAGGTTGTCGTTACTGTTGTGCAGAGAGGTGATGCTTCTATAAGGAACCGGTTACTACCGATGGTCAGGCCTCGAACTATAGTGGCTTTCGTGAAGAGTGGACTGTTGCTGACCTTCTCGACAAATCTTTGTTGCTGAAGAGACAAGTGTTGTTAAAAGGTGTGTTACAGCGGACGCTGCTCAACATTACTGCTGCACGCTGCTGCGGTGTGTTGCTGCGTTTATAACCGCACTCGAATAAAACACGAGGGTTATGCTCTATTCCAACGCAGTTTCCAGACTACGTAGAGGTTGTTGGTTAGAGGTAAGGCACTGAGGCTTCAGAGGTGTGATCAGGCTCTGCAACAAGAGTGTTGCAACAACTTGGAGGCGTGACATGAGGCTGTTGCTCTGCACTTTTTAGCCGCCCTTGCGGGGCCCTCAAGATCTGAATGCACCAAGGCCCTCTCGTGTGAGTTGAGTTGGCCTCTTCTCGTATCTCGAACGTCTAACTTCTCTTCTTCTTTCCTTTTTCATCTAAGTCTAATCTGTGTTCGGAGAGGAAGGCGGCAGGCGGGATTGCAACCCGTAGGACCGCATCAAGGTTTTGTGGGGGTTCACCCACCGATTGAGGGAGCTCTACCGGAGCCCAGGCGGGACTCTGGAGGCAGGGAACTCAGAGGTAGGCCAACATTATACCATTAAAATTATAATAAACCCCTACCTATACAAACCTGACGTTTGGCTTGTTTTGATTTTGACATGTATATATGTTGTTTTCTTCTTCAAGACTTTAACTAGATCAAAAGGGGAACCTACTCTGCATGTTTAAGTCATTCGTTTGTGGTAAAAATCATGATTTTCGCGTGCGATAATTTGAAATAGGGTTGGAGATGAGATTCCCCTGATCGATCCAGTCGCTTTGTCATTTGTTGTGTAACACTCCGTACGACATACGGGGGGTTTATCGTACGAGGAAAAAAAAA
>BFEA01000229.1:2187573-2199371 GCA_003427395.1 Chara braunii
GAGAGAGAGAGAGAGAGAGAGAGAGAGAGAGAGAGAGAGAGAGAGAGAGAGAGAGAGAGAGAGAGAGAGAGATTAGCAGTCCAGTGATTGGTTCCACCTGTTTGGGGGAAGTAGATAAGGAAAAGAGGTTATGTATTGTAGATTGTTCTTTGAGTTTTGTCAAAGTGTTTCCACTTGTTCTTTGACGTTTGCCAAGCTGATTCCACTGTTGTCGTAGTCAGGGTAGTCAGGTTAGTTCAATACAATCTAATCAGTCTACAGGAGAGATAGCTTGGACTTCGTGCAACTCTGAAGGTCTGGAAATGGATCAGTCTAAATCAGTCTTAGACTTGTTTAGTCAGTCTTCTTTGTAAATTCACAAACTGAGACGTTTAGTCAGTCTTCTTTGTAAATTCACAAACTGTCTCAGTTTGTCTTTCTACTTAGGCCCCTTCCTGGTCTAGGTTGAGTTATTTACGGGTCGGACTGGTTCCAGCTGCATTCACATCCTCTGCTTACATTTCCCTTTTGTCCAGCTATATGCTATTATGCGTGCAGGGCATTCATTCCTGACTTCTATATTCTTTGAAATTCAAAATTTCAAAGAATATAATATATAATATATAATATATATTGTATTGTTGTGTACCTAGAGAAAGAGGAAATTTGGTTATCTCACCCTTCTCACGCATCAGCCGTGGGGGCAAGCTGGGCGCCAAAGTAGGTTGGAGATTTTGCGGAAGGCCGTGGGATGAGAGCGATCTGTGGCTGGGAGTTCGGGCTAAGGGTTTCGTCAACGAAGTGTTCGCTGCGCACCAGCGAACGAGAGAATGAAAGGAGGAAACAGAGCTGATCTGGGGTGTAGATCGGCGTGATTATCTCATCACGCTGATCATCGAATTGTGGTTGGTAGTCGTTATGCATTGCTATGGTCGGATTGTGGTTGGTAGTTGCATCTGAACTTGTTATAGGTATAACACCTTTCCCATACGTCAGCCGCTGGCAGTCTCGGAGGCCAGAAACGAAAAACGGGCCGCCGATCCAATTTATCGACAGGGGCCCCGTCGTTATGTGTTGCTGCATCTGAAGTTGTTATAGGCAGTACCTTTCCCATACATCGGCCGCGGGCAGTCTCGGTGTCCAGAAACTAAAAACGGTCCGCCGAGTCGATTGCTCGTCGGCAGCCCTCCCCCGCTTGGCCCCCGCGTTACCCGGCGCATCTCAGCAAAATGGCTGCCGACGAGCAATCGACTCGGCGGACCGTTTTTCGTTTCTGGACACCGAGACTGCCCTCGGCCGATGTATGGGAAAGGTACTGGTGGTTTAAGTTCTCTTTTGAGGTCTCACCGGGTAGGACTGGGTACTTCAGGTAGTCTCCAGCTGTCCGAAAAGTCCCAGCGTGAGCCGCATTTGTAATTGAAGTCATTGCACCTACTACAGGGTATCTGACAACGACTGTGTCCACAGCTGACTTCCAGTGCGAGTATGCCCTCAGCCGCATCTGTTATTGTGGTCATTGCGTCTACTATAAGTGTATCTGACCACAATTGCGTCCACAGCTGAGTCCAAAAAGTCCCAGTGTGCATATGCTCTTAGCCGCATTTGTTATCGTGCGTTGCGGTCAATTGCGTCCAGAGCTGAGGGCATTACTCACACGAGCACTTTCTTTACTGCGCTCTTGACGTGATTGCGGGATGCATCCAAGCCAGGCCCTAATTGTGGTCAGATACATTCAGGAAAGTGATTGTGTGAGTATGCGGGGGGCAGTGAATCCAATGATGATATCTAAAGGCAGTCGCCATTTGACAAACGAAAAAGACAAAAAGGTCCCACAAAAAAACAAAACAAAAAGGTCCCACAAAAAACAAAACAAAAGTTCCCCCCAAAAAAACAAAACAAAACGTCCTACAAAAAAAAACAAAACAAAAAGGTCCCCCAAAAAGAAGTTAAGCAATTTTTCTTATCATTTTCAAATTGGAATATTTCTCGATTTAATAATTTATATCATTCTTGGAGAACCCGTTAACAGAGCCCTAAACTTTCAGGATTTTTTCAGGGTCTTTTAAAAATGCCAACCAAGTCGTTATGAGATCTCTCTGATTGAATGGGACCGCAGTTCTCAGCCTCAATCCCAAGGAAAAGAGGAGGATGTTAAACAACAAAGGGGGGGTGGGGGAAGAAGAGAACCTCAGAATAGACTTCGAGGTAGATGGGGTTGACCTTGCTAAGGACATCCTGCAGCCTTCTGGCCCTCCCCAAGGGAGGCCTGTTCTGATCGAGTCCACAAGTAAGAGACAGAAATTGAGAACTAAATTAGAATCATCCTCTCTTCCTCTCTTCCTCTTTCAAAAGCTGGAATTGTTTTCCTCTCTGTCAGATTTAAGGCCTCCTCTTCTTTTTCAAGGAAGAGGAGGAGGAAGAGAGGATGACCTGGTTGAAGGAAGGACATTGGGAGGCAGGTCTCTCGGAAGTAAGAGACTCGCAGTATGGGGGGATTACCATTCACGGAACATCATCGTCAGTTTTGAGAACTTTTGACCCTCCTCAATATTACAAAAGGAAAAAGCAGGCGAAACCTTATTTAACCTGGCCTCATCTAGGTTTATTAAAGACCATTTCCCCTCGGGAGGTTGGGCCACACTCACTCTCATCTCAGAACGAGAGCAGATTGTGGACTGGGATGTATATTTGAGATACAAGGCTACTGACCCAGTTAACTTGAGATGGATGGGAGTGGAAACATAAAGAGATCTGCAAATTCTCAAAATAAAGGCTACTCATTTTTGGTCTGAGGATGATGTAATCACCCTGCTCCTTAGATTGTTGCAGAAGACTGCCCTTTAGAAAGGAGGGATTCTTGACAGATCATTGTGGAAGAATCTGTAAATCCAGCTGATGATCGGTCAAGCCAGTGGAACGGGATTATAGAATACGGAGGAAAGAAGCGATGTAGTGAATTTGATAGACTTGTTGTACAATAAGGACAAAAGTTGGAAGCTCCTTAAGAGAAATGCGGACCTCGATATAAGAAGTCTTAATGTCAATTGTCTTGCCTCAGCAAAGAAAAACAAACGGCAAGCCATACTAGAGCAGCTCAAAGGAGTAGGGGGAAAGGTATGGCTGGACGTAATCTGCATTCAGGAAACACGTTTAATGGACACACCATCCCATAACCATAGCCGTAAAGAAATATGGCCCCATACGGCGTATAGAGCACATGATCCCAAACCAGGGAGTGCAGGAATCACCATTTGGATTCCGCCAGAATCCAACATTGAGGTGCTTAATTGGGAGGCAGATCAACAGGAGGGGAAATGGGTTTACATTTTGGCCACGCTGGAATTGAAAGTAGTCAGTATACTGATTGTGTATGGCCCCAATGATCCTGGCGATCGACAAGTCTTTTACAGTAGGGGGATTATTTTTGGGAGCATTCTCCCACGACTCCCTGAAGGAATCCCCCTCATCATGGTAGGTGACTTCAATGCAGCACTGGATCGCAATCTAGATCGATTATCAATCCCCTCCCCGTGTTCAACTTATATAGGAACTGATGAGCAAATAATATCCAACTTATGTCATACGTCCTCTCTTTTTTACTCCTTCAGGAGACTTAACCCATCAGCTAGGTCCTTTTCTTGTATCAGGAAAAATCAATCAAATAAAATCACAAAATCCAGAATTTACCTTATTCTAGTATTAGAAGAAATACAAGGAGCTCTACAGTTCGCTAGCATCCTTTCGTGCAGCCCCCCCCCGGGTTTGGACCATGCTATGGGGATGGCAGTATTCGCCTTCAGAAAAAAAGTCGGACCAAGGGAAATGATACTACAAACACGACACATCTCACCTAAAAAATATGAGTTTTAAACACTACATAAAAAATGACTGGGATTTTTGGAAAAAACAAAGATTCAATATTAACAATGATATTAATTGGTTCAACATCGGTCTAGTTTTTTTGGGCCGTAAATGCATTGAATATTTCAAAGTTTTGGCTAAACAAAGACGTCTTCAGGAAACAGATCTACATAAACGTATATATGATCTTTAAGAAAGAGTAACTAATCAGGAAGAGCAACAAACCCTACTCTAGCATATGAAATTCATAATTTGGAAAAAAAATTACTCAAACATATGGAGTACAGATGGCAAGGCTTCAAAATTATGGGTAAGCTTAGAAAACACCAAATGGAGGGGGCTATGGATAACAGATTTTTTGCCATGGCTAGTGTGAGGACTGGAAAATTAACAATCGATGCACTGATTGATCCCTTTAAAATAAATGAACCCCTAGCTACTTCTACGACAGCCTGTACCAAAATAGCCACGAATTTCTACAAAGATCTATTCACATCTCATAACACTTAAACTCCTGAAACCCACAGACTAACTGAATAGCTGAATTTTTACTACCCCTTAAAAGATGTATAACAGATATTTAACGAAAGGAGTTAGAAAAAACACTAACAAAATAGGAAATATGGAAGACCTTAATGCTAATGGAGGAAGAAAAAACACTAGGTATGGATGACCTTCCTAAATAATTTTGGAAAACAATGTGGGAATCCTTATCTCAGGATCTAACGGATTACTATCAGTCAGTATGAAATTCAAGGTCAAATGGGGGAGATTGTTAGTCAAGGTGTACTCACTCTACTCTACAAGAAAGGAGAAAAATCCAACATTAAAAATTATAGACCCACCACTCTTTTCACGGTAGTATATAAACTATTAGCTAAAGCACTAGCATACAGAATGTTGAATGTCATTGTCGACATCATTCATCCGGCGCAATCAGGGTTTATCATAGACAGAAACATCTAAGATAATATACTGCCGATAAATAGACTCGTTAAAATTACTCGTCATTCCAAACATAATGCAGCATTAATTTTCATTGATTTCGAAAAAGCCTATGATCATGTTGACCGACTCTTTCTAGACAAATGCCTTGAAAAAATGAACTTTGGACCATGCTTTAGGAGATGGGTTGAAATCATGCATAATAGGGCTACTACTAGGGTCATGATAAATGGTAATGTGGCCCCTCCCATAAATTTACAGAGATCCGTTCGCCAAGGGGACCCCCTTGCTCCTTTTCTTTTTATCATTATGATGGAAGCACTTCTAGCTGCAAACATTAGGTGTCATAAGGACATACAAAAAAAAAAAAAAAAAAAAAAAGATATTATTTATCCCATAGGAGGTAATTTCGATATGTTCCTTTGTTGATGATGATCTCTAACGGTGGATGCCTTTGTAGGAAATATGGAAGCAATTCACATACGCATGATTCAATTTTGCAGATTATCTGATATGAAAGTTCATTGGGGAAATAAGACCTTAGGATGGTGGATTCATCATCAGGGAGGAAGAGCACCAGAATTATCTCGCATAAATTGGGTAACCAATAGTACACAAATTAGAATTATCGACATTTTTCTATCAGTAGAAGAAAAACCCAAAACCAATAATGAGTAGATTATTCAATGTGCACAAACTAAATTAAATATGTGGAAAGACAAACGTACTTCAATTATAGGTCGATCGTTAGCCATTAACAATGCTATTCTAGCATCCACATGGTATAAATCCGACATATGGGCACTAGATAACCCATCCATCAAATACCTCCAACAACAACTCAGGGCATTTTTATGGAGGGGTAATCATGATTGCAAAAATGTCATTAGTAGGGTTATCTGGTCTGCTATAATCCAATTTAAGTCTAAAGGAGGGTTGGACATCATAGATTCGGTCACCCAAGTCATAACACTCTCAATACAATGGATTAAAAAACTTCTCTTTAATCCACGAACTCCATGGAGTGCTCTGGCTTGGGAACAAATAAAGAGACTTGCCCCCTTACTGAGGGCACTACTGACCCAACAATTTGGTTAGAAAATCGATCATGGCCCATCCCAAGACATGCACCAAAAAGTCGAAATATGCTAGAGCAATCAGACAGGGTGACAGTAAAACAAGACATCCACAAAGATCCCCTCTGGCTAAATCTACTCCGAACATGGAGAAAATTCCCCCTGCCGGATAAACACGCCCCACTGAGTTGGGAGGAAGTCATGCGGCAACCCCTTTTCAATAATGAATGGATACGAGACCCTCAAGGCTATTCTCTACATTGTAATACATGGGATAGCAATTTCATGGACTGGATACCCCCTAATTCACTACTCATTAAACTTCCCCGCTGCCACCATGTGGAGGAAAGTCTAGAAACCATTATAAATCTAATTCCTCTAGATTGGGTTCGTATCGTAAAAAAAGGTAAGAACATTCAGGAAAGTGATTGGGTAGGTCTAAGAAATGAGCCTCAAATGGTTGAAAATGTAATAACCCTCTCCACAGACTTAAAGACTCTAGTCTCCCTCTTCACTTTAAATGAAGACAATATAGTTGTCCCACATCTGGAAAACAAGGCGATATGGGTTTCAAAGGAACAAATTTATAGAATTAGAGTGTTAAGTAAAGACTCCTCATCGTGGTTGGCCTTCAAACCCGATATAGATATCTCTCAATTACCGTTTGATCTGGCTAATTGGACATGGGGGGGAGTCAAGGAAGCAAGATCGAAACTACACTAGATCCTTACACAATTTATCTGTTAAGTCTACCTATCGGATGCTTAAACCTAGAATCAACCTTAGAGATAGAGTTTCACAGAGATGGATGCAACAACTGAGCATAAGTAGAGAAGACATAAATCAGGTTAAATGGTTTAAATTGGTAAGAACAAAACCTTAAAAACTAGCATCTCTTCAATCGCAAATCGAACATCGCTATCTCCCCACAAATGACTGGTTAATTGACAGGTCCTCCCTGGAAAAAAGTGGTATAGCTGAACAGTGGTGTAAACTCTGTTTATCAACTTTCCCTAGTAGGAAAATTCCGGAAACCATAGAACATATCTTTTGGCATGCCCAGGTGCAGTCTGGCTATGGAGATGGTGGGATCATGTCTGGAGCCAACTGGGTACAAAGATACAATGGCCATGGGGCTGGAAACAATCTTACTGGAAGTATGGCCTACAGATCAGACACATGACTTTACTCAGAACCTATTTATCCAGCAACTATACAAGTGCAAAGTGAGTGGTAAACCTAATGACTTTAAATCTTCGTATAATGACACCTAATCGAATTGTTTGGAGCTCCCAAACTGAACAAATTATTTTATCGACCAATAGTGGACAGATTGGTGTTCTTAAAGACCATACTCCTCTTTTAACCGCATTAGATATTGGAGTTATTAAAATACGTATTGATAGTAGATGGACTACGATGGCTCTTATGGGTGGTTTTGCAATAATAGACAATGCTTGTTATATCAAATTCGCACCATGGATTTTGTCAGAAATGTTTGATGCTTCTGGGTAGGAGGGCGATCCTCTGGGGCATATGGCAAAAAAGATGCACCGATGAATGGGAAGGTGCTAGATTGGATGGTCCAGAGTTTACCGAAGGTATCAGACAACAAATACAAACGGATATCTTGTACCATTGGGAAATAGTCAAGGAAAAAATTCATTATAACACTTTCAAGAAAGATATAATCAAGACCCTTCAATCATTCAACAAAGTCTGGCTGGGGGGGGAAAGGGAGGAAAGATAGGGAAGGTGGTGTGGGCTGGTGAGTCGGGTGAGGAAGGAGAAAGATTAAAAAGGAATTACAAGTTAGTATTTAATGAATGGACTGAGATAGATCCCTTAATTCCCCTCCGCCCAATGGGGGAATTCCCTAATCCCTTCCCACCCCCTTTTGAATGCTATTCTCCCATTATCTATGGCCTGGATGAGTAGCAGGGCTAGTGCTTTATGTTCATCTGGCACCCAAGTCTGGGTGAAGAGGCTCAACACTCATTTCCTACCTCCTCAAGATTATGTATTTAAATTTTAAAGGGACGTTGGACCCGGTTTCCAGCAGGTGCAACTCCCCACCAATAGATGGAGTGACATGTACAGGTTTACTAGTTGGGGGTGCTCATATCACCTCAACTAGTATTTCCTGCAAAGTCATTAAAAAAAAAAAAAGTCCCACAGTGCCCCACACCTTTTTTTATCTTTTATTTTATTATTATTATTAAAGGAAGCAGCCTCTGTCGGCGTGATCCTGGCACTCCAGCCCGATTCAACCCGTGGTCATCATTTCATTATAACAGCTGGAAAGTGGGTCCAGCATCCCTCGCATCAAGAAAACCACAGTATTCCACAGGTATTCGAAGGAGAGGAATGCAATGAACACAAGTATCAACGTCAGCCCCAACTCGCCACCAACAATGATGTATCCATTGTCGCTCTTCTCATCTGGTGCCCAGCACCTAGCCTATACCTACTCGATAGTCAATATACCTATACTAGCCTACAACTACGACATGCAACCAGGAAACACCCCAGTCGAAGACCAATGTACATGCCGAAGTCACCCATGCAGACCATCCCATACACATCATTTATATGTCTCTCCTCCCTCTCCCTCACCACCTTCCTTCCCACTGTCCTCTTCTCCCCATGCCAAGGACCACCAACATCCACACCTGTCTCTTATACACATCTAGATGTGTATAAGAGACAGCATCCACACCAGCTCTCCACCGCCGAAGACCAATGCACATGCTGAAGTCACCCATGCAAACCATCTCGTACACATCAGGTACGTGTCTCTCCTCCCTCTCCCTCACCACCTTCCTTCCAACGGTGTCCTCCCCATTCCAAGGACCACCATCATCCACACTGGCTCTCCACACGTGCAGCCTGGCTATGGGCGCTGCGTGTACGTCAAATCCAAATGTTTTAAAAATCATCCAAACTATGGAGAAATGTTAGTGTGAAGTTAGAAAGGCCTTCAAAGAGGAAATAACACTCAGGCTCAACCCGAAGCAACTCCATACAAGCCAACCCCTGCAAGTGGATACAACAACGGCCATTGTTTTGTTACTTTCCGTCTAAGTGTGGTGCAACCACATGACTCCCGATGACTATAAATGTCCTCATGAAATACAAAGTGTGACATGATCATAGAAGAACATAGTGGAAGCATCATCCATAGTAATCAGATTCAAAGTCTTCAGAACGGATGTCATCATAGAAGAACATAGTGGAAGCATCATCCTTAAGCTGCCAGTACTTGGCCCATACATCGGTTGTGGGAAATTGCCCTGCGTGGCACAAAAAAATGATCTCATGTGGATATACCTGCCCGCAGCCGCCAGTCATCTCACGACGGGCATGCAGCTCCGTGTGTACAGTAGCACTTTTCATTTTCAAGCAAGCAAAGTTACTGGTGGTTTAAACCACCAGTACTCGACCCAGCTATCGGCCGTGAAAAATAATAGAGTAGAAACATTTCTAGTTGGATGAATTTGGGCGCTCCTGTAGTAGCCCGTACGTTTCCTAAAATCGTGGCGCGTTAACGGGCACGAGTCTAAGAAGTACTGGTGGTTTAATGGTGTGATAGTACATCCAAGCACGTAAAATTACATAGGGGCAAATCCAAGTGCAAGTAGCTTTTTAGTACGATGGGTGGAAAAACAGGGTGGGAGAAAGATATTCGCAGCCCGTTGGGTTCCTTTTATACACCTGAGTCATTTCGTCTTTGCTCCTTATACCGGTTGTCCATACGGGCCCAATGGCCATTGGAAGGGTGTTAAAATTGCAGGCAGTGGCTTCTAGGGGGGTGGGCAGTCCTTGCAGGGATTGGCTTATCGTGAGGGCAGGGGTGCACAACTCGTCGTTTGTTTGTTGATGTGGTTGGGGAAGGGTAAGGTAGTGATTATGATGTATGTATGTTTTGTCATGTTCTCTATACACAACTCGAAGAGTGTGTGTGTGTGGGGCGGGTCCTGGTTGGTGCTTTATTCACGATGTTCATGTGACGCTGGACCCAGTTTTCAGCATGTGGTGCTCTCCACCAATAGACGAGAGAACTTATGTTTGAGTGTGTGCACGTGTGTATGTGAGAGTATGTGTGTGTGTGTGTGTGTGTGTGTGTGTGTGTGTGTGTGTGTGTGTGTGTGTGTGAGAGAGAGAGAGAGAGAGAGAGAGAGAGAGAGAGAGAGAGAGAGAGAGAGAGAGAGAGAGAGAGAGAGAGAGAGAGAGAGAGAGAGAGAGAGAGAGAGAGAGAGAGAGAGAGAGAGAGAGAGAGAGAGAGAGAGAGAGAGCATGCAGCATGTCAGTGACGGGGAGTACAAGGGCAGACACTGACCTAAAAAAAAAAAAAAAAATTAGTGTTGTATTGGAATACAAGAGCTTGTTCTTTTCGAAATTCGAATAGAAAATACCTGTATTCAAATACAATGTTTCTAATCAAAGTTTTTTTTTTTTTTTTTTTAACACAACTGAAGTCATTAGGAATGGTGATAAGAGCAGTCATTCCTAACCACCCAGTTGAGACTCCAGTCTATTGATGTGGAGTATCACCTGCTGAAAACCGGGTTCAGCGTCCCTTATACAGAAAAATGTCCAGTGTTACAGCTTGATAAGACTCAAAAGGATCAAAACCACCTCTTCAGTCCTAATCAAACCGCCATATAGAACATGCACCTCTAGCAGTTTTAATCCTCCTAATGATGATTAATCATTCTTCATTATCTGACCCCCTCCCACCAAACCATTGGTTTTCTACTAAAGCTAACTCTGAGGGAGGGAACAATTCAAAAAAACATGCAGCATCTCTCAGGAATTCCCCTAGCTGAATATCAAACCAGTCATAAAAATGTAGCAAGCAACTCTTCTTGAGAGGCATCCCAGACTCATTCTCACCAGGCCATACCAAATGTCCAATTCCTTGCTCCTGAGAACCCCCTAGCCAGTCCATTGTGAATTTGAGAATAGATTTTTGGATGTCTTTCTTCTGAGTTAGAGATTTTAATTTAACTTTAAGATTAGCCCATTGAACCCGAATTTATGTTTCCACAAATTGTTTGATATTCTGAGAACATTCCCTCCCTTCCATACTTACCTCCTCCATCGCATATACACACCTCCTTTGCCATATGGCCCATATGATAGCTTTCCTACCGAGGCAACATAGATTTGACTGAAAGGTGGAGAGGGACAGATCACCCAGATTCCATTGTCTTAGTAAAAGGGCTCTCCAATCCCAAGGCCACTCAAGGCCCGTTAGTCTTCGCCAAATACAGGCCCAACGTCGCCACATAGGGATGGACTCTGGACACTGAGTAAAAATGTGTTCAATCGTTTCTCTATATTTACATGAGGGAAATGCCATGTGACAAAAAGTGCTCTTCTATTTGAGAAAAGTGGATCCATGCCGTTTCGATTTCAAAATGTTAAAAACTCATGGACCGCGGCCTCCAACGCAAGGATTGCGGCCTCCTCGGCCTCCTACAGCTAGCTACTACGCCCTCACCTCAAAATTGCCCACCCTCCCGAACGACCACCAACGTTGAAAGTTGAATTGACGTTGAAGGTCTCAAGTGCATAAAACGCAACCCGGACAGACTGCGAACAAGACCACTATTGGCCGCGGTTCTCCAAAAACATTGACTTACCGTGAGGGCACGGGTGCGCAGCCCGTTGTTTGTTTGTTGATGTGGTTGGGGAAGGGTAACGTAGTGATTATGCTGTGTGTATGTTTTGCCATGTTTGCTACACACAACTCAAAGAGTGTATGTGTGGGGTCCTGGTTGGTGCTTTATTCACAATGTTCATGAGATGCTGGACCCAGTTTCCAGCAAGTGCCGCTCCCCACCAATAGACAAGAGAATGTGTGTGTGCGTGTGTGCGTGTGTGCGTGTGTGCACGTGTGTATGTGAGTGTGTGTGTGTGTGTGTGTGTGTG
>BFEA01000229.1:2227670-2257703 GCA_003427395.1 Chara braunii
GGCCTTTGAAATAACCACCATTGCAGGTGGGGAACTATCCAAACACTCCAATCACAAAGCACAACTCTACCTAGATTTGTCGTACGCTTATTTGTCCGCCAGACTCCAGGTACACTCCAATTTCAGGATGCCATTGTTCTTTCCGCAGAGGGCCTTTGAAATAACCGCCATTGCAGGCGGGGAACTATCCAATGTTGGCGGTTATTTCAAAGGCCCTCCGCGGAAAGAACGGTGGCATCCTGTAAATGGAACTATCCAATGTTGGCGAGTGCATTTGTAGAGCCAATTCTGACAACTATCCGCAAGTTTGCCAACTCGTGTAATTGGATAGTAGTGGAGCGATGCTACCATTCAAAACCGGACGGTAGGATTGCAGGCTTGGTGTGAGTAAAGTCGACCACTTTCTCTCTAAGGGATTGGTATCGCTAACTCTGGGCAACGAGGTGAGTCCTTATCCATCAGTCAAATGCATTCGGAGCAGACTGTCGGGCTTCTACCTACTGACGAGCCGGTGAAAGTCCGACGAAACAGTTTGGCACAGTCATGCTGTTTTTTTTTTCAATGGAGTTGTGTATAGCGAACATGACAGCATACACACACACACACACACACACACGAGATCGGACACACCTGCAAGACAAAACAGTCGTTGGCTCTGTTTTGTCCCTCCCCCCCCCTTCAATGCATTGCAGTCGCTTCCGCTGATGGAAGTGCACCGTGCTTCACATGCATTGCACAGCCATCAGCGGACATCATCGGATGGCCACCAGACTGCCCACTTCATCCATTCCACAGCTGTAGATTTTCTCGATGAGTCGATGACAGTCATTTTTTCCGTTTGTCTCTTTTCTTTGTTTGTTTCAACCAGGAGGCTCCAGCCATGGTGCAATGTTGAACCCCAGCGCACGGAGCACGCGCATCCGTGTCAGGGGATGGCGCATGCTTTGCCAGTTGATCAACTGTGTTGTGCCCGCTGAGGGACCCTGTGTGATAGGCCTCGCTCCACCACTCACCAAACTCGATTTTTGCGCGGTGAGTACTCACCACGACACTCTTCTCACCAAAATGCCGCCTCGCTCCACCACTGACCACTCTTGTTCCCTCACCAGTGTCACCACACCACAAGACACGACCGGCGCTGGTTGACTGGGCCCGGCCTTGTCTTGTAGTGTCCACACCACAAGACACGACCGCCGCTGGTTAAGACTGGCCCCGGCCTTGTCTTGTAGTGTGACGAGCTCACCACTTTTGGTGAGAAGGTGAGAGGTTCCACCACAACTGCCGTTTCAGGCGGGGAAATCCAATGCCGTGGTGCCGCGTTGAGTGCTCACCACAGCCCACTCACCACCAGATATCGTCATCGAACTTACCTACCCTAGGTAATATTCTGCTCATCTGCTGCCAGGGCAGTTTGAACTCAGGTCTGTATTTCAACAGTTCAAGTGTGTACCAACTGAGCTAGAGGAGTTTGGGTATAAATACAGAGAATATTAGCATGGCCCTGGGTGAGGATGTACCAACTGAATAGCCTTCTCCCAGATTCTCTCAATTCACCTTTTCATTAACTACCTACCACTACTCCTAAGGCTATTCAGGGGATCCCTCAGCTGCAAGCGTAGCTACCTCACAAAAAAAACAAAGGGATTGTATGTTGCCACCTGCCCTAACAATGCTAGTCAGGGGGTAGGGTGGGGCCTCTGGTGGGGGCCTGGCTAACACAAAGAGACGCAGCATTCTGCCAGTAGCTGCACCTCCCTTTTCATGTTTCCCCCCAGCCCCATTGTTGATAGGACCCCACCCAACTATTGAAATTTGAAACCGAGCCTGACAATGCCCTGCGCACCAGAAAAAAACAAAGGCGCGGGCTTCATTATGGCTGGTGCCGCGAGTCATTTTGGTCACGTACCCCGACCCCTGAAAGTTGTGGCCGCATACAGCAGCATATTTGTTTTTCAAAGGGGGAAAGATACTGGTGATTTACATGCAATCCTCAATGTCGTCAGCTTCATCCGTGCAACGATGAAAACACCAGTCAGAGTTACAAGCTCTTCGATCCAGAGTGAATGACAAAGAAAGCAGGAGAAAAAAGAAGGAAGAGGAAGAGGAAAAAAAGCAGCATCAGAAGAAGGGGGGGGGGAATTTCAAAAAATGGAAGAATAGATACTACGCTGGATATGGCGATGAAAAACATCTCCCGCATGCGACTTGAAATGAAGGATATGACAATTATAGCATGCCGGTGTGGACCAAACTACAGTCTTCCCCCGAACACTAGCTTGTATACATTCCTTATACAGGTACCTGGACCAGAAACATAGCTTGTATACATTCCGCATGCAGGTACAATCATACCCTCAGTACGATTGTACCTGGACCAGAAACATAGCTTGTATACATTCCTTATCAAGTTGTGTTGTGTTCGGGGCCAGACCGTAGTTTTGTATGGTGCGCACACGGGAGACGAAAACAATAAATGAAGGCGTGTATATCTACGAAGCTCCACCGACCTACAAAGGGACAGATAGCCTACGCACAACTTCGCCGTGAGAAACATATACACAAAAGTCGGCAGTTCAAGAACAGTTCCAATCTACAGTCACAAACAATCCTATATATCAACAATTAGAAACTTCCTTCGGGGTAGAACCCATAACCGAACCCCTCCTACTCCACCTTCCCCTTGTCTGTACAGCACTTGCTCAGAGAGACTAGATCTGGTGCCACACAGCATGGCGAGAGGTGCTGAAACAGGCAAATGGCAGTAAAAGATGGAATAGACTATATCCTATCTCTAGAACAATCACCAGTACTACACATGGGCTTCGCACGCTGCTGAATAGATCTACTACCTGTCAAGTTTCACTCAACGTAGATAAATTATGCAGCTTGCTATCAAAGTAATCATATGTCTGTCCAAACAATCCAAACAATCAACTACAATGTTCAGGGACGTTGGACCCGCTGCTTTCCAGCAGGTGCGGCTCCCCACCAATAGATGGAACCTTCCCGGGAGTGCTAGTGGGTGCCTGCTCTTATCAGCAGCACCCCTAGCATCCCCTCGCTTTTTTTTTTCTTCTTCTTTTTTTTCTTTCTTTTTTTTGCCTGCTCTTATCAGCACCCCCAAGGGATCTAAAAACTTTAGTGATCAAACCCGACGTCACTACAAATATTTCCAAACAGCGTATCAAGCCCACGGCCTAATGTCCAACCAAAACTGTCTTATTCAGAATTTACCAACGCTGATGTCGATCTAAAAGGGTTCAATAATCCCATGAATCGAACGGGAATTCTATAAACGATGCATCCCCAGTACAAGGAAAAACCTGCATCGAAATTGATGATAAAACTTATCATAAAAGCCCTGTCTGGTGTTCTCCAACTTCTCCCTCATTTTCAAACAGGCATCACCAGTTGGTCAAGAGACTCGAAACAAAAATCCAATGATCCCAGCATCCACCAAACTTCCGATAAAAAAACTATTAGGGCCGGAAGCAAAGTAACCTTTAAAGTACACCCTCGTAAGCGTAAACAAAGTTAATTCTTGAGTGTGAACAGAAAGGTCAATCCAGTTCCTGGAATAGAAGAAAAAGTCCTGAGTGCGGTTTAGAAACGACCCAATATTAACCGACTTATGTTTCTTGCTAGAATACGATAAGACATCCTGTATTTTTTGAAAAAGAGTACTTTATCGAAATTGACACACCGTCACCGACTCGTCGACAATTCTAAAATTCCATAGACAAGTTTCTGATCAACACCAAGAGATCTAAGAAACATGAATTCGTAGAATGAATTAGCACAAAAGACAGGCAAGTGCCGGGTTGGCCGGGTTGGCGGACTTTCCTATTGATATTGATATCCCCACCGTTTGTCTCACCAACCTTCCAGTAGCTTTGATGTATCTATTATCGAGGTTGGAGGAGATGTATAGAAATCTATGAAACAAGGAGATGAGAAAAACCCAACCGTCCTCGCCTTTTTCCTTGGTCGATTATCTAGTATACTTTTTGCGCGTTCCGATTAGAAAGCCTCTATAAGACTATAACCCTCGACTTGCCAAATATCAATCACCCATCATAAGGCATTCAGAATGGATGATGTGGTAAGTTGGAAAACATTGTTTCACGTACAATGAAGCCCCTAGACTAAAATAGTAAAATCCTTCAAGCTCAATTCCTTATTAATACGAGAAATGCCCAGCATGAGATGGACAGTACTACGAAGACTGAAGCGGGGTAGCTTTTCGGCAACTTCCGTCGTGGGTCGTACAAAGTGGAAGCTACACGGCGACCACTCGCCGCCCCTCCTTCAAGATAAGATGGGCAAATCAATCTCCACCCAAGTATCGTCTTTGTGTTTCGGTATGCAGTAAGCGTCACCAAACTGGCCAGCAGCATTCCATCGTCCAATCTTTACGGATTTCTTACATCGATTCTCTGACTTTCAGCGATTCAAGACAACGGATACTTCATTAAAACAGAACAGGTAGAAACGATGAGTTGCTAAGAAAAGAGTCCGTTCATCCCAGAGGCATAAAAACCATCAATCCGTCGGATACCGAATGAAAGAATGACTAGATTTCTGCTCCAACGGTCGTCTGCAAACAAATCCTTGAAGGCTTAAAAGTTTATCCTCATAACTCATCAACATCAGAGAACACGGAAGACGAATGTATTTATTGGATAAAAGGCCGATCTGGGCTTGCCCGCTGTCGCGGCGAATCATGGTGACCTGTTGAATCACATGGCCTTTGAGCCGGCGATCATCCATTCAAGTTTCTGCCCTATTAACTTTCGACGGTACGATAGAGGCCTACCATGGTGGTTTAGGGTAACGGAGAATTACGGTTCAATTCCGGAGAGGTACGAAGACAGAGTGGGAGTCAGTCCATCAAACTTTCATTAGACACTTCGTCAATACGTCAGCCATGGTGCCCAGTTGAACCACGGCACTCCCCAAGAGCTACGCAGCATGCACGCCGCAACTCTGAAAAAATGGCTGGGAAACGCACTGGTGGCTTAAAAGCTCGAAACTCGGCTACCGATCCAAGGGAATCGGGAGCGTACACAACCCTTATGGAGATCGAGGACCACGCCATCATGGCGGCCAGGGACATCTATGTACAGTAAGATGGGCATAAGGAGGTCGGACTCCGCTGGCACACCCATGCAACCTCAATGAACATGCAGCAAATGAAAGTCAAGTCCCAGTGTCCAGTGGTTTGCTGTTGAGGTTACAACCTGTCCTTGTCCGCTCGTTTGCCACGGGAAGTTGCAAATCACCTCATACCTGGAATCCAAGATTTGGGTCCCAGTCATACCAAAAAAAAAAAAAAAAAAAAAAAAAAGAACCAAAAACACAATGACAGCGCGTGAGACCATCAAACTGCAAACCCCGATCATGACAGCACTCAATGCAGTTTATGGGAGGGACAAAGGGTGGCAGGCTGGCAGCGAGCTGCACAAACCTCAGACTTGGATCTGTGCACACTGCACATTGAACATTGACGGCCTGACTTCTGCTGCACCACCATGCCGTAATCGAACAACTTTGGGGAGTGGGGGGCAGAACATGGCCAGACCTGATCTGCATTCAGGAAACCCACCTGACCCACTCTCCAGAGCACAGCAGGGCACACAACCAAGCCTGGCCCTTCACTAAGTATTGTCCAAAATGTCTCCGCTGGAGTGGCGCTGTGGATTCCCCCCGGCTCCCAGGTTGATGTTATCTAGTGGCCGCCGATGAGGAGCGACGATGGGTGTCAGCCCTACTCATGATGGAACAAGAGGTAGTGTGTGCCCTCAACATTTACGCACCGAATGGGGTAAGAGAACGCAAAGCCAGCAGACATCCCCCTAAAACTGGCGGGAGACTTTAATGCCACCCTAGGTCAATGGCTGGACCATTGGCACATCTGATCCCCATGTCCAGATTATATAGCGGAAGATGAGGCCATGATTCACATCATATGTGAACCAGAGAAGCTTTTCAATGCTTTTCAGAGGTCCCACCTACAAAAGTGCCTATACCCTGCATACGCAACAGTGCAACCTCACTATTCCCGGTCCCAAATCAATATAACCCTCTATCTCAGGACTTGAGTCGGGCCCTACACGCCGCAACCATCTTCTCCTGGAACCCATGGCCTGGGGCGGATTTTTTTTTTTTTTTTTTTTTTTTTTTAAACGAAGGCTCCATCTATTGGTGGGGAGCAACACCTGCTGGAAATCAGGTCCAGCGTCCCTATACATTGATATGTTGATAAATGGAAATGCAAAAATGTGACAATGAGAAACGTATAGAAAAATATAGAAAAGCCCCGTGGCCAATCACTACAGGCAGAGGCATTGATTACTCCCCCATACCGGAGGAGGATTGACCAACTGCACGAAAAACCATAGGGTTTCGAAGCACACTTCAAAAAGCCACGCCGAGTGGCTAACAATGGGCAACTAATACAAGCGATAGGAATGCATGCCATAGCTAACAGTACCTGATGCAAAACGTTACTTCAATATCCTACCCGTCGCCTCTCATTCACCGAAACCTAAATGAGGCAGCAGCAAAAGAGGGGGGGGGAAAGGCAAGCAGCACAGGGGTAAGGTAATCAAGCAGCATTCCTGAGTCAAATGAAAATGAAGAGCAAGCTGAGGAAGCGAAACTCCAACCCGATGAATGATATTGCTGGCCGGGCAATAGCATACATCCCCAACTAGCCAACCCCTATACGCCACCATAGCCCACAGAAGAACCCCGCAGGAAGAGTGGGGAAGAAGAAAACCCCATCCCAGACAACCGAAAGAAACGCAGCCACCCTGCTGCAAATACCCAACCCGCTCCTCCCGGGAGACGCATCATCATCAAGAGCATCTTCAWTATCATCATCCGCAGCATCGTCATCATCATCAGTAGCATTAGTAGCATCGTCATCATCATAAACATCATCTACAGCAGCAGCATCKGCCTCACCGRTATCATCACGCGCGCCATYGTCAGGCCCAGCCACATCATCGATAAGACCACCATTGTCATCATCAGCGGCAATAGCAGCTTCGTCATGAATATCATCAATTCCAGCTTCATCATCACCAGCAGCATCAACCGCATCATCATCATCATCATCATCAATAGCATGAGTATCATCATCATCAGCGTCATCGTTATCAACAGCGGCATCATCAAGAGCATCAGCAGCAGCATCAAGATCATCATCATCGGCACCTGCCACGTCAGCGATAAGGCCGCCACTATCTTCATCATCCACATCAGTAGCAACCACAGCATCATCAACAGCAGCTGCAGTAGTATCATCAGCATCAACATTATCATGAGTGCTGACGTAAACAGAAAGGTCGTTGACAGCACTAACGAGGAGTACTCCATTGCTCCCGTGACCAAAGACGCCGTCGGTAGCCACATCGCCAAAGTCGCCGTCCACGTCAGCAGCAGAAATATTGAGCTGTTTGTTGTTGTTGTTGTTGTTGTTGTTGTTGTTGATGTTGTTGTTGTTGTTGTTGTTGTCGCTGTTGTTGTTGAAAATGTTATCGTCATTGCCGCCGTTTTCATCGATGTTCTCACCACCTCCAACGACGATCCCTCTGCTAGCGATGTCACCTCCACAGTTGTCGTTCAAGACACCAAGAGAGCTATAGTTAATAGTCTCGAGCTCGTTGTTGTTGTTGTTGTTGTTGTTGTTGTTGATGTGTTTTTCGTTTTTATTGTCGTTGTCATTACTGTCGTTGCAGTCGATGTTGGTGCTGAAGCTGTTGCCGCCTCTGCTGTCTTCAATTGTTGTCGCAGGCGACAATCCCGCCTCCAAAGCAGCCCAGCGATCCTGGCCGTTCCTAAAGACGTCGTAGCATCGATGCATGAGCAAGTCAGCTTGATCCCAATCAACAAACTCCTCCAGCGAAGGAGCCGGCCCCTCCTCCAACTCCCAAATGATATCAAGCATGCTCTGCATCATGACCTCCAGCCATGGCGCAAGTGTGACTGTCCCCCCTACAGCCTCCCTCTGATCACCATGGCTCGAAGACAAAATATCCACAACCTCCTGCAAACGGCGGCCGCCATCTTCTATGTCACCAACCATTCAGCCGCACCCCTTCGTAATTCTTCATTAGGAACCATTTCGTCCAAAAAAAACGCGCCGTCGGAGCCCGCAAATCAGACGCCTTACACCGACGTACCGTCCCTGGTGTATCCGGTGGGAATACCACCATCGCCTGGACAGAGCGACCAAGCAAACACCACGATGACCAAGAACACCTATGGAACCACAGCTGTCCCAGTCCACGGAGTATGGCTGGACCTCGCCAGCCGGTCCGTAGCGCAGGTTAGCGCTAAGCGTCAGCGCGTTTTTTTATTACAGGAACCGATGTGCTCTTGATCTAGGAGGCGTCTGGCCTGGGGCGGATCTTAAGACAAACGAGGGGCTGTGACAAACTGTTTCGTCGGAGTTTCACCGACTCACCAGGAGGCTGAACCCTCAACAGTCTGCAGAATCCCCTAACTGATTACRCTGTAAGTGATAATCCACCTTAACCCCGGTTGTGGTTAAGCATCAACGACTGCCCGACGACTGATATCCTGAGGTGGGCACCAACAACTTCCCTCAAGGTACCTGTGACGAAAATCAAAGCAGACTATCACTCACCCACCCCAGATGGAAAACTCTACAGACTGTCGGTTCACACCCCATCACAAGCCAGCAGAACACCCACGAAACAAAGAAAGGTCTGTCACAGCCAAAAATTGAAAAAATACACTCCAGACACGCCGCTGGCACTAGAGGCACAGCATGGCCGCATGGTAACGGCCCCAACCACTGCCGCTCTACCTGACCGGAGAAAACCGTAGCAGGGTCCTAGCAAAGTCGTGGTATATATCGTCAAACAGAGACGCCCGGTAAACCGTAGGCAGAGAGGGAGAAGAGGATAACAAACAAGGGTCTGTGACCAACTGTTTCGTAGTGCTCCTCATCTTCCGCAAGAAAAAACGGGACCAGGGGCCAGGCTTCTACAAACTCAACACCTCCCTCCTCCGCATGAACCAATTTAAGCAATACATTACTGATGTATGGCATTATTGGCAATGTGCGTCACCCGAGCACGCTACCCCCATCCATTGGTTCATTAGCAGGTTAGCCTTCTTGGCCCGGAAGTGCAATGACTTTTCTAAAAGCTTCTACTCTCAAGAATTAGAAATTCAACACCAAATTCTTCAGCATGGAGAGCAAGATCCGCACGGTCCCCATTTCATCTCACTTGCCCCCATTCAAGCGCTCAAAGCACGACTGTTAGCTCATGTAAAAACGGTGATACGACCATATGCTGCATGAAAAACTTTCCAGACTTCTCATTGAAGGACAAATGGACTCCACCTTTTTCGCCCTGGCAAGGACTATGGAAGGTCGGTCCACGGTTCAAGCCCTCTTTGACCCCGGATGTGGTCAATGGGGTTACCTCATTCTCTTCAAGCCACTAGTCTGAAGACAGCCCGAGACTTCTTCCAGAAGCTCCTCATATCATCTAAAGGGGTACAGTGCGCAGCCAGTGACAACGAACTTGAAGCGATCAACACCTTTCTGTCCCCCTTGACGCAATGCCTCATGGAGCCACAACGAGCCATCCTAGAAAGCCCCCTCAGCAAAGAGGAAATTTGGACAACCCTCCTCGAAATGGCAGAGGACGAAACCTCCGGGGTGGATGGCTTCCGCAACGAATTTTGGGAGTAAATGTGAGGAGTGATGGCGCCAGACCTAATGGACTACTACCAGCAAGTAAAGGCGATGGGCAACCCATTGGAGACTTGGCCAGGCAAGGGCTTTTTACCATACTATACAAGAAAGGACATAAAACTAACATCAAGAACTCCCGACCAATCACCCTATTAAAATTGGTCTACAAAATGGTCTCTAAGCCGGCAGCTAATCGCATGGTCCCAGTCATGGAGGGACTAATCCATCCCACGCAAATAGAGTTCATGCACAATCAGCCCATCCAAGATAACGTCCTTTTAGTCAATGAGATAATTAAGCTCACCCTGCAGTCCCAAAGCAATGCAACCCTCATATTTGTCGATGTTGAGAAGGCAGATGACCATATGGACTGGTGGTTCCTCCACAAGCGTCTGGCGAAACTTAACTTCAGAGAAGACTTCCAGAACTGGGTCTGCATCTTGCATCAGAACGCTACCACCCGGGTCCAAATCAACACGCCAGGGCGACCCTCTGGCACCCTTTCCTTTTTTGACACCCTTTCTGTTTTTGATAGTGATGGAAGCTTTAGGTGCCAAACAACTCAGCCACATCAAAATTGCGCACATCGTAGGAGGCAATCTCGATGTCCTCCATGTTCGTCGATGACCTCACGCTCATGATGGAGGCTTCGCCGGCCAATATGGAGGAATCGTGCAAACTCATGGACGAATTCATGGATGTGTCTCACATGGTGGTCAACTGGGGCATCAAGACCCAAGGCTGGTGGATCCACTCTCAAGGCGGTCTGCCCGCGGAGAAACCAAGGGTCAAATGGTTCCCCTTGAAGGCGCACACATTCAGGTCCTCAGGGCGGTCGAGCGGTCGGTCAGCCAATCGTTAGTTAGCAGACAGCCGTGGCATATCTGCCATTGAAGGGAGGCAAATTTAGCAACGGTCTGTCACTCGTCTAAACCATTGGATGCATCGAAGGTTGTCCTAACTAAGGCTTCAGTGGTGCATCCAACGGACAATGAGAACGGCTTTCACATCCACCCCGGGATCCGAGCATACAATATGTGGCTTCGATTGTGAGGGGCTAGAGCGTGAGTGGTCTACAGGGCTGTCGGCTGCTGAGGGACGGCCACTGCCACTCCCTTGGGTCCAAAGCAAGCGTCACCGGCGGAGTATCTGGGCAGTGGGCTTGCCATCACGTCCCATCAGCGAAGCGCAGGACCCAAATGTGGTGAAGGTGGTCCTTTGCATGGTCTGGATGAACCCTACTCAGTCGGTACATCCCATCAGCGAAGCGCAGGACCCAAATGTGGTGAAGGTGGTCCTTTGCATGGTCTGGATGAACCCTACTCAGTTGGTGGTCGGTGTGCAACTGATACTGATCAACGAGGGTTCCATCAGGTCAGACCTCCACAATGTTGCCTATACTAACAGGCCGGGTGTCTCCATATCGCACCACAACCCAATCCGACTCTCACAGGGAGGGGCCTTGTCCCAGGATAACCACCTAGGCCAAGGGGACTGAGAAAACAAGCTACCCTCTGGCACCCTTTCTTTTTTTGATAGTGATGGAAGCTTTAGGTGCCAAACACCTCAGCCACATCAAAATTGCAGGCATCCCAGAGGAGGCAATCTCAATTTCCTCCATGTTCGCCGATGACCTCACACTCATGATGGAGGCTTCATCGGACAATATAGAGGAATTGTGCGAACTCATGGACGGATTCGTGGATGTCTCACATGGTGGTCAACTGGGGCAGCAAGACCCAAGGCTGGTGGATCCACTCTCAAGGGGATTTTCCCCTGGAGAAACCAAGGATCACATGGTGGTCATCTCAGCGCAAGCCAAGCAAGCGGGCGGGACAAGGGCCCTTCCTGAGCGAGTCAGACTGAGTTGTGGTACGATATGGAGACACCCGGCTTGCTAGCATAGGCAACATTGTGGAGGTCCAACCTGATGGAGCGCCCTCGTTAATCAGTATCAGACTATCAGTTGCACACCGACCACCGGCTGAGTAAGGTTCATCCAGACCATGTAAAGCGGCATGCAAAGGACCACCTTCACCGCATTCGAGTCCCGCGCTCCGCCGATGGGATGTGCTGGCAAGCCCACCGCCCAGATACTCCGCCGGTTACGCTCGCTCTGGACCCAAGGGAGTGGCAGTGGTCATCCCTCAGCAGCCAACAGCCCTGTAGACCACTCATGCTCCAGCCCCTCACAATCAAAGCCACCTATCGTATGCTCAGACCTCGGTGGACGTGAAAGCCGTTCTCATTGACCTTTGCATGCGCCACTTAAACCTTACTTAGGACAACCTTCATCGCATTCAATCGTTTAGAGGAGCGAAGGACCGCCTAGCTAAATTTGCTACCCTCCAATCGCAGATATGCTACCGCTGTCTACCAACTAACGATTGGCAGATCGACCAGTCCTCTCCGAAACAAAAGCGTTCCTTCCCATGGTGCAAAGCCTGTCAGGAAAACTTTCCTTATCGCAGGTGCCGAGAGACCATTGAACACCTATTCCTACAATGCCCAGGCATTGTGCTGACATGGTGATGGTGGGGCCGCATTTCGCGGCAACCGGGCACGCATAGATTGGCAATGGGACCGGAAAGCCCTCCTCCTGGGCACCTGGCATCAACCCCAGCCATCCGACCGGGCCAAAATTGGTTATTGTGGGCATTATGGTGGCAACGCTCTGTCCACAACCTGGAAAACGTTCGGGTGGATAGGGCAGAGGTCACAGACATGATCCGGCAGTTCATACACACTGAGCTTCAGGCCAATGGGCTCAAACCAAATCCAAGCTCGAGCACTAACACACAACACAAAGACGTTCACGAATGCATTAAACAATTCTCAGTGGACTGGCTGCGGGGGAACAAGGGGGATGGATGGCATATGTGAGTTGGTTAGGGGGTGAGGAGAGAGAGGGGAGAGAGGGGGAGGGCGAGAGTGCAGAAAGACTACTGTGAAAGGACTTCTCCTTCGTCTTTCATGATTGGACACAGACAGACCCCAGTATCCCATTGAGACCCCCAATAGATTTCCCAAACAAGTTTCCCCCTATGTCCAATGCCATGGTACACCTTCAGTGGTACGGAGGGTAGGAGGGGGCCACGTGACGAGAGTATAGTTTTGACGGCCTGTCACAGGCTGGAGAGGCTCCTCCTCACCCTTGCAAGCTCGGTACTGGACCCGCTTTCCACCACATGCTGCTCCCCACCTATAGATGGAGCGCCACCCGTGGATGCTGGAGGTGGCTGCTCTTATCAGCACTTCCAGCACCCCAGAGGGTGTTCGGGAAAAATAAAAATAAAAATAAAAATAAAAAAGAAGATCCAAGGGCAAGGGTTGGCATACCCTGATTGTGATCAGTTGTCCATTCTCATTTTCCACAGATTTTTGGTTGTCTCAAAGAGGCCCGTCGATCTCAAAGGTAAGCTTGCTTCTCTCTCTACTCTTTCTTCCAGGTTCTTCTCCAGATAATGGCATCCCTTCACAATACATCTCTTTCATCTCAATTCTTCAGTCTTTTGAACTTCTTTCTTTTTCCAATTTATTATCAAAGATGCAATGGTGCATCCAATCTTCTTTGGACCTGCCCTTTCTTGTTTGTTGAACTTTGTTTCGATTATGCCTGCCTTTTGTTGTTGTTCACAGGAGCAGCTGATTCAGCTGCAGCAGTTATGGGTCACAACACACCGGACTGGATCACGTAATTGTTCTTTTTCGGCAGGGATCATCAGATGTTCATACAAATGACATGAATCCTCCTCTCATATAATGTTTTCAGTTTTTGACTGAATGACATGGTGTGCTGGTAGCCTGCACTTTCTCCTCCAATGAAAATGGAGAAAAATTGTAAGGAGATGGACACAATCAACGGATAAGGGACATAAGGCTCTTGATGCTGTGACTGATTGTCAAGACCAGGAGGTTCACATATAATAGCAGCACACAGAGCGCGACTGTGCTGGTTTACTCGTCAGATTTCTAAGTCTTGACTTTGTAGAAGTGTGAAGAATCTGAAGATCGTAGTTTGATGCCTTGAGGGATTTTGATTGATTGATCAACTGATTGGCTTGGCTCATCGACTGTCGCTCAAGCTCAGCAGGTGCTAAAATAATTACATTCACCTGCATTAACTGCTCTCGAACCAGTCCGACACATTAAGCAAAGGCAGAGCATGAGAATCTGATGCTGGTACAGTCCAGGACTGTGACACACACACACACACACACACACACACACACACACACACAGAGACAGAGATAGACAGAGCGCGCGCGTGCGCGCTCGCAAGAGAGAGAGAGAGAGAGAGAGAGAGAGAGAGAGAGAGAGAGAGAGAGAGAGAGAGAGAGAGAGAGAGAGAGAGAGATGGGGGAGGGGTTGGTGGAAGAGTGGAGAGGGTAGAGGGGGCAGGAGTTGTGAAAGGGAAGAGGTGATTTGCTCACTGCGCCGAAGACAGCTGGAAGCTGTAGAGGAGGAGAAGGGGTGTGATAATGATGGCTGCAAAAGTTGGGTCGATGAAGGAGAATGGCGATGTTGTGGGATTAGGTTGCGAAGTGTTTGGTGAAGAGAGGGTAGATCACCGTCATGACATTGAGAATGCATCATTTTGGGACACAGCAGAGTGCAATGGTAACCATCCAGGAGTCACTGTGCTGCAGGAGCTGCCACAGGTTGATGATGTTCAAAAGGCCCTCTCCGCAGCGAGCATCAACTCTGACGACGTTGAGGTTTTCGACAGCTTCGTAGTCGCCAACAGGGTCAGTGAGAGAGGCGCGTGGGCGCGGATTGTTGATGGCAAAAAGGGGTCTGGGGGGGGGGGAGAGAACGAAGAGGCGGTCATTCTGGCTGAAACAGACACAGATGCTCCCACTGCCCCTGTGAATCATCACCACCAGCCGCAGGAGCATGGGGGGGGGAAAGTGAAGGTGCAGGTCATGGAAAGAGATGTCCCCAGAGGATGGCGGCTAGTGATGGATGGGACAGAAGACAGCAAGGCATGGGAGAGCAGTGAGAGCAGCGAGAACAGTAAGGCGGAAGAAGAGAAGGGGCCAGACGGCATTGGTGGAAGCGATGATGGTGAAGAATGGATCCGAGTCGATGGAAGGGGAGGAGGAAAGAATCAATCGCGCGGGAGGAACCGTAATGGCATCCGACAGCTTTCGTCAACAGGCGCTGGAGGAAAGGAGAACTTTTTTATCGGGTCCATTCGAAAGGAGGAAGATATGAGGGGCCTACGTAGGATAAGAAATGTCGAGAACCATCAACTCCAGGGCCTTACCCCTTCTTGTATGCAAGATGCATTGTGCAACAAAATGGGTCTTGTGGGCTTAGCAGGGTCCAATAATACGATGATGAATAAGCTGGACAGGAAGAAAGCGGTGATAAACCAGCCACGGGGGAAGGAGGCACTCTGCAAAAGAACCAAGTTAAAGAGCGCTGCTGTTAGAGATCAGCCCCAGACATGCGAGCGGCCCGGGAAGGCCCCTCCTGGGGAGGCAACATCATGGATCAGGGCTCTACTCAAGGGCCAGAAATCGGACTCGGAGATTGAAGGGGTTGCCAGTTGCTCTCCGATTGACGGAAAGCAAGGAGGGGAGAACTTCAAGGAGCATGAAAGAAGCGCAGGGGTGGTCCCCCTGCCACTGACTCAGAGGGGCCAATGCCCATCTGATGCATTTAAAAGTGCAGTGGTGGGTGTCGGCCATCCCATGGCCGGTAAGGTGTGCCTGTTGCAAGGTGGTTCCACAAGCGGCGAGGTCGAGAAGCATGGTGATGTTCGAAGAATGGAACCGACCATGGAGATTGAAGAAGCGAAGGGCCTGAGGGAGAAACTGATGCAGGCTGAGGTCGAGAGCGAGGAGCTGCGTGTGAAGATCGAAGGCCTGTTTGAAAAACTCGAGCGGTCGTGCAAAGAGGGGGAAGATCGGGAGAAAGAGATGCAGAAGAAAGTCGAGGAAGCGGAGATCGCAGCAGAAAAGCAACGATTGTTGTCGGAGCAAGCCACGGCAGAGATTGTCAAGCTTAGGAGTCTCATGCGAGACAGGGAACGGGAAAGGGAGAGGGAGTGCCTACGTCTGCGAGCAAGGGTGGAGGAACTCGAGGTTGCGGCAGGGGCACAGAGAAGGGAGATCGAGGCATCTCAGGAGGAGATCAGGGGGCTGAGACAGGTGCTGTCGAGTAGAGATCGCAATTGCTTGGATATGGTTGCAAGCCAACGTAAGGAGATAGCTGCTGCAGCCGCTGCTATCGCTGTGTTGGTTGCTGCAGGTCGATGGGGGCATGGGCCTGATGAGAGTGTGAATGCCTCGGGTGGTGTTGCCCCTGGATCGGCATTGGCACTGCACCGATGTGCTGCTGCAGCTAACAGGAATGTGACTACTAGTGTGCAGAGTAACCTGAAGGAAGAATTGATGGATGGTGGTGGCATTACGAGCAATGTCGATTCGAGTAATGCAAAGGGGAACTTTGTTATTGATAAAGAGGCAACCAGGCATATGCGAGAGATAATGAGACAACTGGGGGAGGAAGGTCATAGTAGTACCGGTCTCACAGACAGAGATAGAGCTGCCATAGCCGATGACTGGAAGCGAACAACAAGTAACAGGTGGGAGAACGGAGGAGATGCTCCAAGCTATGCAAGCAGTCCCTCATGCAGGAAAGGCAGTCGTGCGTGCTTCTCCATGCCAGCAACTCAGAAACCTTCTGCGACTGAGAATAACAACAATAACAACAACAACAACAACAACAACAACAACAACAACAATAGCAATCATAATAATAATAAACTCAAGCAAGAGCGTCAATGTTTACCCTTGCAATCTCTTGAAAACTCTAATGCAGCTTTACGGTCATTGGTCCACAAGTATTGGGGAGACGGCAGCAGCTCTCACCACAAGGATGTCTTGGATGCTGCAGTCGCCACTGCGACCGTTGCTGCATCTATGGCCTTCCGAGTTTCAAGCCTGAAAGATGATCCAGGAAATCATCTGCAAACACAACAACAGCACCAACCTCCACAGCAAGCACCGCCACCGCCGCCACCCCCACCGCCGCCGCCACCACCACCGCCATCAGCACCACCACAGCAACAGCAACCTCCGTGCACCATCTCCAAACCGCTTACAGCAATTGCAGCAATGTCCAATCCACCCACCAGTCACAACGCCACAGATACCCCTGGTAATGCAGCAGCTGTTGCAAAGGCGAACAATCGAGCAGATAACAATCTTGTAGTTCCCCACTCTCTCATCGTCGCAGCTGGCAGCAGGGAGGGCACAAACCCATCAGCACGGGGTGGAGGGGTGTCGCCGATCCCAGCAGTTCAGATGCATCACCCTGGTGTGAATGTGCCATCTTCTGTGTGCTCAAGCTCGCCCTTCCGAGATGTACTGCGGCCAGTTGGGGGGTCTACGGGCTATGGGCCCCGGGCGGCCCACTGTCCTCATCCATCGTTCCCCATGCACTCCACTTCAATGGGCACTGCGGGTCCTATCAGCCTTCTAACATTCAACACATCAGCAGTGGGGGGACCACCACCGTCAGCAGCTGCAGCAGCAGCACCCCCGCCACCGCCACCACCATCTGCTGCTAGATCAGGCACTCAACTGCAGCTACATCCCCCAGGAGTGCCATGTGGAATGTCTGACGAGGTACAGCAAATGCCACCACCACCCCCTCTCCCGTCTCTTGGATCTTTCCCGGTTGCCGTTCCCTCGCCAGGAGTTATGGGAACGGTTCTGGCAGAGTCGATCCCTCGTTCCTCGAACTCTGGATCGATGCTCCACTCTGCTTCTCCTATGGCCCCAGGATCTGGGATCATCCATTCAGGCCATCTCATCCAGCAACCGCTGACCACTGTCGGGTTGCCTGTACAGCAACAGCAACACCGAGACAGTCGTCGCGGCCCTGCCAATGGACTATTTGGACTAGCAGCACAATGTCATCCAACTCCTGGTTCCGTCCAACCTGGCGTAGCTGCCTTGCCTACCAGCTTGCAGGCTGGAATGCGCACAGGCCTCTCCACAGGGATGCAAGGCATTCCAGTCCAATCATCGGTGGGATCAGGTCCTGGAGGATTACCCCAGATGACATGTAGGAGTGCAAGTAATGGCATGCAAGGCTGCATGCGCGTCAATTACCCCCCTCATGACCACCATAGTGACACCTCGACTCGGTTCTGCACGTCGGATGCAAATACCAATCCATCTGCTGCTGCTGCAGCAGCAGCAGCAAATCACACCCCACGGGGCACGACAACGCAGAGTGAAACAGCACCCACGCTTGAAGGACGCAGCTGGATCTGGGAGACAACCTCGCGAACATGGTGTGCAAGTTTAGGAAACGGCGGGGGACTAGGAATTGCAGCGGGAGCAATGACAAGGTCCTCAACCGAAGGGAGCCTAAACCTTCTGGGCTTGGATGACAGTCGGAACTTCCTCTCCTTCATGCCTTGGGCAGGTCCAAAGGCGACACCCGAGGGCGGCTGGTTTAGCCTAGTTCCAAGTCCTGCAAGCGAAGAAGTTCGGTGATCACGATCAGGCCAAGAACCGCAACAAACACACTACAATCGCGAGGGGATTCTCACCTGCTGAAGGGACCCAAGCAGAAACGATTCATGAACTCGCCCTATCGTCTTCCTATCAGCTATGGTGGCATGGTTGTGCACCTGCTTTCTGTCAGTCCTGCGACTTCCCCATGCAGCTACGATCTCGTCGGCACGGAGACTTCAACCTTGTCACCGATGACGGATAACCGATCGACCAATCAATCAATCAATCAATCAATCATGGCTGTCATCTCGCACACAACGTGGCGTCGACAGAGAAACTTGACAAACCAATAACTGACCTGATACGATGATCAAAATCAGGCAGCAAGTCAGCAAGAACCAAAAAAACTCGAACACAGTCACCGTCTTCCGCCTACATAGGGTTTTTTACAGCGTGGTTAGTTTTGTCACAGAAGGGTTTTCACAGCGTGGTTAGTTTTGTCACAGAGGGGGTTTTACAGCATGGTTAGTTTTGTCACAGAGGGGGTTTTACAGCGTGGTTAGTTTTGTCACAGAGCGGTTTTTACAGCATGGTTAGTTGTGTCACAGAGGACTCCAGAGAATACGAGGAGAATGAGATAAATGGAACAAATCAGAAACCCAGGGGCGGGGTGATTGATGCCTGCTTGGCGGGCCCCTTCTCACTGACGACGATCTCCTAATTGCTCTCATTGATAAACTGTGATGACCCACACAGTAAGGGACTGTGGTGGACAATACCAGCAGAGACTTCATCTAACAAACATCCTACTTAGTCCGGTCAGGGAGAGAGAGAGACGCTCACAGCTGCAACCCGGCAGGCAGGCAATCAGCAACGCCCGCCTCCAATGATGCCAAAAAAAAACACGTTTTCCACTTCGGAAGATCGGAGTGCATTTGCAGCAGCACAGGAAAAAAAGGCGGAAAAACATAATAAACCATTACATCATGACTGACGCCAACTGCCAAGCCAGATGTCGTGCAAGTTGTGCAACAGCTTTCTTTTTTAACCATTTTCTTTCAGGTCACCGATCAAACAACATCAATCAATCGAGTGATCACTCATGGTGTGATAGAACCTGAGGCTGGCAATATTGCACAAGTAAGCAGGTGACCTTATTGAGGCTTATTCATCCCCAAGAATTTCCCTTACATATTACATATACTACATACTTCATATACGACATACTACATTTACTTTGAAGCTAGCTCAAGCAGGTTTGAACTTTGAAGATGCCAATCATACTCTTCTACACACACAATCCAGTTGAACGAGGTGTCATGACGCATCGTCAATTGCCTTCAGACCATTCCTCCGCCATGGCTCACACACATTGCAGCATATGTGTGTGTGTGTGTGTGTGTGTGTGTGTGTGTGTGTGTGTGTGTGTGAGAGAGAGAGAGAGAGAGAGAGAGAGAGAGAGAGAGAGAGAGANAGAGAGAGAGAGAGAGAGAGAGAGAGAGAGAGAGAGAGAGAGAGAGAGAGAGAGAGAGAGAGAGAGAGAGAGAGAGAGGTGTTTTCAGGTCATTCAGAGTTGGTGATCGAGGAAGTTTTTGGACCATTTGGAGTTGGCAAGGAGCTCCACAGGAAGGGTTGGAGGAGGAGGAGGAGGAGGAGGAGGAGGAGGTTCAAAGATGGGAAGGAAAGTTCGCCTCTTATACCCTCTGGCCTCTTAGAGTTCATTGCGCTTTTGAGTGGTGGATAGTTTGCGAACCCAACCCGTCTACTTTGTCAGGAAGAAGAAACATGAGGAGAAGGGATTCTGTGAGCAACACTTACGGTCGAGCACGACTGTAGTAATATCTTGTTACAAACTCGGCGGAAAACAGGCACAATGCTGCGGCTACAATGTCGTTAACCTTTTGGACCACAGGGAAATGCCAAACCGAACAGAAATACAAAGTACAAAGTACACAAACACAAAGTTCAGAAACACATTGAGAAAAAAAAAACAAATGAGTGCTAACATACAGGCTTCCACAAGTCGGCAATCCATCTCCGTTCCACTCCATCATTCTTTTTTCTGCTAGTGGATGACAATGATCGACCTCATCCCCCCCACATGCAACCACAGCCTGTCTCTTATACACATCTAGATGTGTATAAGAGACAGGAGAATGCTCGTGCCAAGTTGAGAACAGTGCCATCTTGTCCTCATGTCGACCACTAGTAGGAGGATCCTTAGACTGAATCTGTCCTAATTGTGATCAGATACATCACATATAGTTCTAGTGTGGCTATGAGGTAAGACTCTATTCCTTTGCCTTGTGGCATTTCTCGTCTCGGATGGTCTGCGGTGGCCCTGGGCCTCAATGAGCCGCTGCACCGAAATGCCAGATATCAGAGAGCAGGTGGTCAGCGCGGGAAACAGTGAACGACACGATGCATGGCAATGACGAAAAAAGACTTGTCGTCAGAGCAGAGACTTTTTGAGATCACGGATGAGGGTTGGTTCACCTTGAAGTTGGGTTCGGTTGCACCGTAGCCTCGCCTAATCGGCGGAACCGTTTGATTCTGGCAGCAAATTGTGTGACCTCTCTCCTACGGCTCATGTTTACGGAGTCTCGGTGAGTCGTGGCTTTGCTATGATTGCCAGCCTGACTGTTTTTCCCTCTGCAGTGCACCTAGGAGGCTAAAGAGGGAGTTTGGTTTAGATAGAAAAGAAAGAAAAGTTGGAACGCACGGTGGTGGATCGGCAGTCTCACTATTTTGTCCTTCCTCTCTAGATGGGCTCCATGACATAATCTGCCTCAAAAAAAAAATTCCTTTTTTTCCGAACCCTCACACAAACATGCCCCATCGATTCCGGGGGACGTCGGTTCGGTTGCTTATTACCAGCAAGCATCAAGAACAGTTTTCTGAGACGAGACGAAGAAGAGTAAAGACAGAAAAGACGACAACGGGAAGAGCAGACGAAGAGCCAAGCACAGCAAACACCGTATTGCCTGCGGTACTACATAGCCACCAGACCAGGGGAGGCGACCGGTCTAGCTGCTGTCTGGCGCCGCCATGTCCAGTATGTGCCTCGATTTTTCAGATGCATGACTGAGTGAACCTTTACTTTATCTGAGGGCATAGACACACTAGGAACTTTTATACTTCAAATTTATGGACGTAAAAATTGCGGTCAGACACATCTAGGTCTGCCCATGAATGCGGTCATATTCATTTACGGTAGAGCCAGCGTGAGTACGGCCGGAGAATGTGAGAGACTATCTGCCAAGCAGTAGAAGACTGGGGAAGCACTCCGATTGACAACAACCTCTTTATGGACACAAAAAATTGTGGCCAGATACGTCCAGGTCCACCCGTGACTGCGGTCAGTTCCATTCAAGGTAGAGCCCAGTGTGAGTACAGCCTGAGAATGTGAGAGCGATTATCTTCGAAGCAGTAGAAGACTGGTGAAACGCTCCGATTGATAAGGACCTCTGTCTGTGCTCAAGATGAGAAGTATGGGATTGTGACAATATGCCCACCCCCAACCTCCAAGAAGACCAATTAGATCATTTACATGATCAACATGTAGCTTTGATGAACAGTGCAAGGACTCGCCGTCGGGGACGCATCTGCACACTCGCCGAGGGTGGGGCCACATTTGCGCATTTCTGAAGTTCCGCACTGTCGGCAGGGGTCTGAAAAATGCCGGGCCCTATCCGCTGCTGCATTGACTTAGTCGCGGATAGGAGCCGACATTTTTGAGAGACAATGGTAGATATGGACAGGAAAGTTGCGGAAAGTTCCGGAAACAGCATTGGGGTCTGTACGTTCATCCTCATTTCCTCGTTTTTTTTTGTTTGTCCAGAAACGAACCAGTGCCTTCACTTCATGATGCAGGGGCATAGAAGTTATTTAAAAACTACAGCGTACGCAAATATGATGAGTCCATAGTACTCATACACACTTGGAGAAAAAGGAAAAGGGAAAAAAAAAAGGAGAAGGGACTCTCTCTCTTTCTAGGTGGAGTTCTCCCCTGTCTATATGCCTGAAGGCAAGACTTTCGTGGCTTTTTTTTTTTTTTTTTTTTTTTTTTTTTTTTTTTTTTTTTTTTTTTTTTTTCGTTTGTTTTTTCTTGTTGCTTTATGGACATCTGCTTTTTTCTATGAAGGTAAGAATTAGGAAAAGGACCTTGCACCCAGGTGGGCCCTTGTTGGAGAATTAAGTGGAAGTTTCAGAATGAACTTCTGAATTCTGTGGCGAAGGAGGATAGATTATCTATCTGTATCCCAGAAAGAGATAGATTTGCGCTGGATAGATAATCGTTCGACAAAAAATATTCAAGACTCTCTTTCCTTAATAAGGACACAAATTACCATGATAACCGCGGACCCGGACGCCAGACACTTTCCGGACACTTTCCGGACACTTTCCGGACTGTATTCCGGACGTATGTCTGGACTCTGAACTGGTCCGGACAGTCCGGTGATCCGAACACCACCAGACACCCAGACATCACCGGACCTGGACAGTCTGCACTGATGTCAGAGGGTCCCAAAATGTCCGGACCGGGGAAAAAAAAAAGGGGGGGGGGGTTGGACAGCAGACACTCACCGGCACTGCACTTCGGAGTTCAAACAGTGGAGCACCTGTCTTGCAGCAAACCAAGAAAAAAGTACATTCAATTAACAGACATGCAAAGTTGTAAACAGTGCAAAGCTGGCAAAAGACACAAGAAACAAGGAGAAAAAAGAACTTCAAAAGAGTTGAGAAAACAGACTCAAACAGGGTCGTGATATAAGTTTGAACAGTGAACTTCACAGTCTTCAGACTGGCAGTGCTCGAGAGAGAGAGAGAGAGAGAGAGAGAGAGAGAGAGAGAGAGCACGTGTCAGTGGGATGTCTTGAGCCATTTGCCAGCTAGCGGGTGGGACTTCCAAATGGGCAGCGGCAGCGGGCGGGATTTCCAAAACGGGCGATTCAAAATTGCGCGCCCTCCCGCCCGCCACCCAACCTCAGACAGCTCTGTGAGGTGTGACTGTGTCTAGACCTGTAGGCCCTGTCTGGTAGGCCGAAAAGAGGCCAAAAAATGGCCCCGGTATTTTTTTGGGGGCAGCCCAGGACCCTAAAAACGTCCTGGGCAGCTCCTTTTTCTTTTACGATTTTTTGGTTGGGAGGGTGTTTCCAGACATCCTGGACCGGACACCGGACACCGGACCCCTACAAATTGTTCCAGACGTCCAGCCGGTTACCATGCGAATTACACAAAAGCAAAATCCCCTGCTCAATCTGCAGGGGAAGCAGCACTATCATATTGGCATCCATAGCACTGTGTAGCCAAATACACACAAAACCCAGTGTCCGTCAAACAGAAGATGCACATAAACAGGAATGCATATAGGCAGGAAGAGAGACAGGCGGGGCGAGAGAGAGAGAGAGAGAGAGAGAGAGTTGCCACACAATGGACTGCTGAAGGCTGACTTTGAAAATTCCAGTGGCCGAAGGAGGGGAGGGGAGGGCGCAAGAGAAGGGAGAGAGGTTAATAATGCATGCAAAAGGGTGTTGTTGAAGAGTACCATCCTTTGCATTGAGGCAAGCAATCACTTCTTTTGTTCTCTAGGCAGACCTTTGTTATTAACCAGTCAGCAAATCCCAAATGCTGGATGCTAATTTACATTGTCAGACCAGATCTCCATCTGATCTGGCTTTTCTTTCGGGCAGAAGGGCGATACTGTAGCATCCTTCGGGTTTCTGCAGTTTTTTTTCTACTTGCACATTGTATCCTCCGCGAGAGTAAAGCCTCACACAATGCGCTACTTTTTACATTCAAGTGTGCTGAAGTGTGTTTTCTTTTTGGGGCCCTAGAACTATTCACATGAGAGAGACTTTATTCCAAAGTGTGTGGAATGCATCCGTTCCACATTCGATACTTTATTCCAAAGTGTAGTACGCATCTGAGAGGAACGGTCCCTGCTGCTTTCCAGTTTGGTGGAGCCCCTCAAGCAATACATGGCTGGTTCCCTCAGGAATATAATAGTGTTGTTTTTCAACTTTTCATTGCCTTCAGCGACATTAATTGGTCCCTCAGGATTATGATAGTGATAGTGCTGGTTCCTCAAATCAAATCATGGTGTGTGTAATTTGCTGTTGTGTAATTGACTTCACCGACATGTGCAAACACTGCAAAGGAAGAAGAAATGGGTTCTGTAACTTCTGTCAAATCATGGTCTGTTGAGTCTGTTGACGGTTTTTCCAAGTGCATCACCTTCATTCCTCTACCATCCCATGCACCAACGAACCTGGTCATAGCTCCCGACTCCATGTGGCCCACTCCCCACACCGCGATTTACATTCCGTTTTAACTTTTAAATTCTAAAATCATTTAGATTCCTAATTGAATCAGAGATAAAGGGAAAAAAAAAGAAAAGAAAAAAAACAAACTAAGGCACCCCTTTCAACCCCTTCAAGCCCCCTTTAATAACCCCCCTTTCCCCCACCCACAGACAACACTGAAAAACAAAAGAAGAGCCTGGTTTTGGGCTGTGCTTTTCCGCGGGCTCAGAAAAATCCCACCGACCAGAGGGGAGGGGGGTTGGGGGGAATCGTCAGATGGGTGTTCCACGCAGGAACTGATGCTAAGGTGTCGTTGCACCTGACCATGTATGGGAGGAGGGAGTGATGAGCCTAGAGCTGCATGCAATTCAAGTGTACCGAACCGAAAGGTAAACCAAATCAGAGCACTCTTGGCCATCATAAACAGCAATTTAACATTAACAGCATCAGACAACAAACCACAATGACATGGCATTCACTCACACAGTGGTCTTAGGCTACAGCCCCAGATGACATCAACAATCAAGTCAGGAAACAATAGACAGAGACCTCTCTCTCTCTCTCTCTCTCTCTCTCTCTCTCTCTCTCTCTCTCTCTCTCTCTCTCTCTCTCTCTNTTGGAGAAAAATAGTTGGGCGAGGTCCTTGTGGTTTGAACAACGAAGGAAAAAAAATCGAAGAAGACAGGGGGGTCAAAAATTTTGGAACCTCCCCGCATTTTGTCGTTTTTTTAGACTTTTTTTCCTTTTTTTCGGGTTCATTTGTGATATTTTGAATCGATCAATCAACCAAAAGCTGACTGATTAATTGATTCATTGCTCTCTCTCTCTCTCTCTCTCTCTCTCTCTCACACACACACACACACACACACACACACACACACACACACACACACACACACACACACACACCACACACACACACACACACACACGCAGAGAAGTGGAGGTAATGGATCGAGTACACACCAAGAAGAAGGTAAGACAGACACAAGTCCATAAACTCTAAAACTGAGAATTTTTCAATCCCTTGCAAAGAGTCTGTGGAATCTCACCTCAAAGAACACATCCAATTCTCTTCAAACCCAGATGGATCAACCGCCGAGGTACAAACAAAACGAAACTTGTCTCTCGTCTCTCTTCTCTCCCTTTTCAGCAGCATAAAGACGGTGGAAGAAGAGAGAGGGTGGAAGAAGAAGGTAGGTTCTGTTTTGATGTCAACCTCTAACCTCCCCCTTTCGCTCATAAGATCGACCGTTGTGGGTTCGGCAGCTACAGGGGCCCGGAAATTGCAGAAGACGGAACATCAGTCAGCATCGCCACTTGGAAACGATGAGCCATGGCCACTCAGCAGCACAGCAGCAATCTTCTCTCAAGTCTCCTCGTCACCAATCGAGCCGTGTTTCCCACTCAGCTGTCGCCTGCTAATCTCCCAGCAACCTCTCCCTCCAAACTCCTGGCTATGGCAGCCATGCTCCATTCGTCTCTCTGCTCTTATCGTCAACCACAATACCATCATTTTGTCAGAACCCCAACCGTTGGGCCGTGGAGGAGAACAGGAAATTGCGTCTGGTGTTGACCCCTCTTTCAAATGTCCACCGTCTGGATCCGATACTGACCATCAACCCTGAAGCAGGTATAGTTCGCTTTGGCAGTGAGCTGAGCGGATGTGCTCGACAGCTGTCGAGTCCCGACAAAAGAGAAGTGCGGATAGTTCGCTTTGGCAGTGAGCTGAGCGGATGTGCTCGACAGCTGTCGAGTCCCGACAAAAGAGAAGTGCGGCCGGGCGACGACGATACAGCCAAGCTAAGCACTTACAGGCGATGCTACCGAACATCCCAGCTGAGGGACAAATGAAAGACCACCAACCGGCGTACGGCTGGATGGACAGTGCAGCCCCGCACTGCACATGGACTCTGCCCCTGAGATCTAGACCAGACTAGCTAGTGCACCAGAGCAAATGGGACAGAAAGCAATGTGAGAAATGGCGCAAATCACTCCCACAACAAAGTAAGGAGCATTAAGGACAAGCAAAAAGAATCTCCCACAGCGCCTGTCCGAACGTAAAAGGCAAAACTCTCATAGGAACCGGGGCACTCACATAGGAACCGGGGCACATCTGGGGACGTGCTTTCTGTGCGTATGCCCTCGCAAATAATCATAGGAAAACGTGAGAATTAGCGGTGGGAAAACGTGAGAATAGAGTCAATAGACTAAACTCACTCAATATAGTCTTTTATAGACAACTGGAGCTAGCTAGCAAGTGTCCGTAATAGACTCTCTATAGATTAGGTTGTACTGTGTGACCTATATAGTATGTACCTAAGGAACTACGCGAACAACCAATACCTGTATCCGACAAAACAGGGCCAAAAATGGTGTATCTTCGGACAGGAAACCAATAATAAACCAACCTCCAACTCTTCCAATTATAAGGTCCTACTAAATCTATCCTTTCAACAGTTTTCAGGCCAGCCCAACCCCACCAACCCATGCAGTGAGTGAGCAGTAACATGGCGCCCGTCGACTTTGCCGTGGGGGATTCCAGCTGCGCGCCAAGCTTTGCCGAACGGCCAGCGGCATTTTTTTCTTTTTCTTTCTTGTCTGGCTAGTACTACCAGCCATTGTCACCGGCCAGGTTGCGTATAGCCCTAGACCCCGTAGAAAAGCACGCAACAAAAACCTTCGGTCAACAACTCCTCTTGCTCTATTGCAGACACACCCACCACCGTTGTAGCCATCACATTATCGACAGCGTCTTTTGGTGTGCGACACACGATGTGCATGGGCACAAAGTTGCAAAGTAATGGCGGAGAAAAACAGTGCTGGGCGCACTCGACCTCACACTCTTCACATCACGCGCTTCCCGGCCTCGAAACAAACAGAAGTGTTTGTTGATGAGCTGCACACTGCAGTTTCTGCTGTTTCGTCGTCTACCAGTCCGACAAGAGACTTCGAGACTTCGCAACAGATGCCAGTGCTCTGCAGCTCATCGAAGTGGCTCACAGTCCTAACTTACTTGGCCTTTCCTGGAGGAGGGGGAAAAAAAAAAAAAAAAAAAAAAGCCGCAGAGGGGTTTGCATGAACAGCTGACTGCAGTATACCCTCTCCTGCAAAGGAAGGACAGACGGTGCTCTCTATCAGATCCCATCATGAGAAAAGGAGTTTGACGACTTGATAAAGTGTAAAGTTAAAACCACCAGTAGTACTTCCTAAAGTCGTGCCCGTTAACAAGCCACGATTTTAGGAAATGTACGGGCCACTACAGGAGCGCCCAAATTCATCCGACTAGAGACATTTCTACTCTATTTTTTCCCCTGGCCGATAGCGGGGCCAAGTACGTCCCTGAGCTCTCTTGCATCCTTGCAGTGCTGATCAGGAAGAACCAGGTCGAGTAACGACGAATTAGGGGAGCGGCAGGGGGGCGGGGGAGGAGCATATTTTACACCCCCCTCCCCCTCCCTGCCTCCTTCCTTTGACCAGGTGCAGGGTATGCACGATCAAGCAGACTGCATGAGCGGTATTGCCCTCCATCCCTGTTCCTTGCCTTGGTGGTTTGCATGGCTGCCTCCGCTTACAAAGCCAGCTTGAACGCGTCAACAAAAAGGCCACAGGTGAAGCCAAGCTTGAAGAGGTTAAGAAGAGTCAGGAAAAACGCCCTGCTATGTGCCAAACGAAAAGCACACCACACACAAAATGGAGGCGGAGGAGGAGAACGCCATGTTTGTCAGGCATATGGGAACAGAGGCGAGCCGTGCTGTCAAGAATATGAGACATCATATGAGACAGCAGAGGAATGTGCTTTCAAGAAACCTAAAATCAACACTACAACCGGACCGGACCGGCCCTGAAGTACCGAGACTAATGAGCCCAGGTACAATACAGGTTTCTGGCCGTCCAGCAAGGGAAAATCCAGGCGTATTGCAGTCAATGCCTGGGGGAAAAGGAGGCCCCTTCCAGGTAGTGGTGGTTTAAATAAGGTGCTCGCCTGATCCCTTCTGCTTCTCCTAGCCAATTCTCTCTCTCTCTGCGTGATCCCTTCTCCTTCTCCCAGCCAACTCTCTCTCTCTCTCTCTCTCTCTCTCTCTCTCTCTCTCTCTCTCTCTCTCTCTCTCTCTCTCTCTCTCTCTCTCTCTCTCTCTCTCTCTCTCTCTCTCTGTGGTTGTTAGTCTGTTTGCTTTCGCTGTTGGCAATGGCAAACGCGCAATTCATGCTCTTTGTATGTTTGAAAAAAGAAAAAAAAGGGGGAAAAAATAATTCCTGGCGGTGCGGTGCCAGCAGCCGCGGTAAGATGGGAGGCGAGAGTGTTTTTTACATGCCCAGGATACCCCGAGCAGATGGACAGCCGGACTACCTGCATGAGTGCCCGCGGTGGCTGCCCTTGGTAAGCCTAGAAGAGAAGTCTTTTTTTGCTTCTTTTTATTTTTTTCACCGCCTGTACGTCTCCCAGGCAAACTTTGTCGACGAATTTGTCCACCGTCGCATTCTCCGGGGCATGGCCTGCCTTGGCCTCCTGGACCTTTTCGGCTGGCAGCACCCGCCAAAAAGGGAAAAAAAGACTGCCACGCTGGTTCGTTTCGGAATTGGCCCGCAGCAGAAATCCACCACGGGAAAAAACAATTCCATCCGGCCAACACACAAAACAGTGTCTAAGGCCAACACTCTCCCAACACTGGTTTGAGTGGGTTGTGTGTGGTGTGTGGGAGAGTGTTGGCCTTAGAAACTGCTGTTATTCGGTTGGGGGTGGGGGACGATGAAAATCCAGGCTCGGCTACTGGCAAAATGCTCGGTCTTTGCGTTAGCCGGACCCCCACCGGCGGCCCCACCCCATCCTTGACCACCATGGTTGGGGCGGGCGCCAACATGCATCCCCTCTGATGGCTGGAGGGAGACAAAGCTATGTTCCCAGGGGTCCCCTGTAAACATACGCCTTAGGAGAAGAGGTAGGTAGGTAGGTGGTGAAGGTGAATTAAAAGAATTCGAAAGATGATGATGAAAGATTTGAGAGAAAGAATATAGCGTACTTTTCAACAAGAACAAAAACAACAAAAACCAGAAAGGGGGAAACTACACGGGAGTCACAAAAATGAGTTATACTTCCACTACGGGCCAACATACAGTTTCGAATTGCAGTTTGGGCAATGTATACAACCCAGCTTTCTGGCCAGGTAAGGTCCCCGAAGTCCAATTGCAAACTGTATCTTGGCCCATAGTGCAATTATAACTCGTTTTTGTGACTCTACTGACGTTACCCCAACAAAAAAAGAGTCGTCGTTTCTAACGTACCTGCCAAGTGGCAGAATGGTTTTCAACTTTCCACATGTAAACGACTGACCGTTGATAGACAGATCATGAGCTCCAATCCTGCGACAAACACATCTCTCAGGCATAGCTGCTGCAAAAAATTCATTCAAACGCACCAACAGGAGTTTATCTGTTGCGTTTCCTGTGTGTCGTTGTGGTGCACATGTTCTTCTCTACTAGCTTTGCTTGCGTAGAGGGGGGAGAGGGG
>BFEA01000229.1:2285506-2298925 GCA_003427395.1 Chara braunii
GACCCTCGAGATTAACGAGGACCGCGTGAGTATGGGTACTACATAGTACGCCATCACTGCGACCGCTTGCGTACGCTTGCATTGCGAGTCGACATAAGTTAGCCCTGCGTCCGCGCGGTTTTATATTGAGCCTCGCGCGCGATGCCTATTCGATTTCCGCATCGGAAAGTTATGGGATGGTTACCGAGGGGCTAGGAGCGTTGTCGCGTTGTTTGTGTTGTGTCGTTTCGTGTGCGTGTGTGTGCGTTTTATTTTTGTGTTCGTAAAGTGGTGTGCGCGTGGTGTGTGGGATGCATCCTAGTCGACCGACGACGAGTCGCGCTTGGGACCTCAGCCCCCCCAAGATGTCGGTTCGCGTGCGGGTCCGATAGACGTATTACCGCGCGTACCCCCTATGCTACAGCGAACGAGAAACGCCCTCGGCTGGTCCACCTCTGCGATTGCAACTGAGTAGCTTTCGTACTGTGGATTGGTAGCTCGACGGGGATACGCCCACCGAAGGGAGGTGACAACTCCCGTAAGGTGGAGGTAAGTTGTGCCTCGCGTAGGCCCTATCCTGTCGTAGGGGCTCGCGAGAGGTATGGCTGGCGCACTCGGCCGGAGCGGCCTAAGGAAGCTCCATTTGTGTGTTCGTGACGAGGTTGGTCCAACTCCTGCGTGACGCGGCCGAGAGGGTCCCGCGCTGCCTCGTGCGGTGCCGTACCGATGCGCCCGACAGGTGGCGCCGTTGTCGGGGATGACAGCTGCCTACCGTTGTCCCTGGTGGAACGACATCCGGGTATGCGATTGAGAGAACTAGGCAAAAAGGGAAGGTCTTCTTTGAACGTACATGGTCGATTGCTTGATAGTTTGGCCATCGTTGGGAATGTTTTAGGGTTGTGGTCTAAGTGTTGGAAGCTGACTATAAGCGTATGCGCGCTTTGCTTAAGGAAGGAAGTGCTGAGTTGTACGTCTATGTATTTGGACACGTGTAGCAGCTGCTTCAGGGAGCATTTTGCTATCCTGAGTATTTTTTTAAGTGATTGGGCGATACGTGACACGTATGATGCGGCCTAGGTTGAGTTGAGGCAGCGACAACATTGCTGGTTATGTCTGCTATTGAGGCAAGTTTTATTAATGACCGCCAAAGCCACGAGGCTAGTTGACTTATTAGGCGAATATTGAACTAAGCCTGCTTTGGGAAGTAGAGGTGTTAAGTTAAGGCGTCCTCCCCTGGTCGATAGAGCCTCGCTTTGGAAGAAACTTTTGGGATGTAAGCGATGCAAATGAGGGGATGACTGGTGAGAGCGGAATTAGAGGGATTTAATTGTCGAAGTCGTCCCATAGGGCACAGATTAAGTTGTGATATGAGGGGTACTGTGGCGAGTATCGAGCCTAGACCCCCAATGGTATCGGTTGGCGGTAAGGTGAGTCATCTGGGGGATTGTCTAGGCATGGTTATCGGTAGAGTTTGAGAGGTAGGGGTTATTTGGTTAGTGGTGTGACCGATCCGAAGTGAGACCTATGTTTAAGTATTTGTGATATATGTATAATTGTTTTATGATGGCTTATTTGGGTTGGCTGGGTATGTGTGCTTTCATTCTATGTTGCTTTGGTGGTTGATTAATGGTGTATATATGGACTTGTCTTCCAAAGAGGACACAAACTTTGCATGAAACCCACGTCTGGCACGGAAGCTGAGGTGAATGGGGTGGCTCATTTCTGAGGAAGGTGGTTCTTCTTGAAGGGAGTCAGTCAGCATGTATAATGTGTCCTCAATGGAAGTGTGTTCTTGAGTTGTTACTCCCTTGTTGGGGCTTAAGGAAGCAGATTATCAGTCTCAAGGATGATAGTGAGACCCACGCCGAAATGATGTTCCTGGTCCATTAGTGGGGTGTTGTTGTCTTTCCTGTAATGGGAGAGTAACTACACTATCTGTTGAGAGAGGAGGAAAGGGCTTGCTACCTCGCTGAGGCTGAGATGGTCAGGTGGAACAATTACTGCTTAGTGAGAGAGGTCCGGGAGTAGCGATCTGGGTTCGTCTCGCATTAAGCAGGGTCACCGTATTTGTAAGGGCACGGACTCGTTATCCGTTGTCCTGACAGGTATGAATGAGGCTGACCATCTGACCATGATTAAGCTCAGTGAGGTGCAAGCGCTGAAATCAGAGAGGGCCGCGGTGAGGCTTGATCTTTAGAGCGGGGCTCGGGAATCAAGATGTTATCTCAAGAGGATCACACCGCCCCTCTGTATTATATGCTTCGCTTGAGAAATGAAAGGGGGTAACAATTATATCATGCTAATTACTCATTGTCAGTCTTATTCTGTCTTGTATAAACTAAGATACGTTTTGAGAGCTATCTTGTTATATGGCTGACAGTTGGGTTGGTTTCATGTTGTCATGTATAAAGCATATCGTGCGCTTCAGTTACAACCCCTGCAATTAAGTTGCACCTCCTATGTTGTGATCGTGACTACGAGTATATTCTAGTTACTGAGGGTTGTACTGCATTTGAGCTCATGGTTGGAGTACCTGCTTATATGACGGGCATATTGTGTCGTTTCTGGGTGATAAAGGTGGTATTTGACTATTGTTTTAGTTATAACTCGAGGGTTTTATTGATGGGTATTTGGTGCTTCATTTCAGATAAATATCTGTGCAAAAGACTCTCTTCGGTATAATCGTTCGTTTTGAATAGACTCCTCTACGCGTGTGGGTGATGAGTACCGGGATAATCTGAGTAGGATATTATTGGTATCCGCTACTTAGGTAACATACCATTCCTTATGAGTAACCACTATTAGGAGGTGGGGGGCTGAGAGAGTGTTATTACCATGGTATATTACCATTGATAATTTTCTTAAGTTGGGCGGTCGTAAACGCTGGAAGTGAATGATTTTTGGGAAATATGCTATGAGGATAAGGGTTAGAAATAAGGAGATGGGGTATGATTGCCAATAGAATAACGGAATGCGCATACTGGACGTTTTTTCTGTGATGGGCATAACCCAGACCGGAGCAAAGGCAACTCAGGATGCCTTACGCAAAAGAAGATCCCAGTATGACCCTGCCTATCAAAGGGGAAGATGGGCTTGAGATTTCTTTGTCGAGGCGAGTCAGGGAGGGAGAGTACATCTCTTCCTGGTGGGGCGCACCGATAGGCAAGGGTATTTTTGCCTCGATCGAGTCCGGCTTTGATGATGGGCAGGGTTGTGCGATCGTAAGGGTGACTTTGTATGCGTCCTCTTCGTTTTGGGCCCTACATGAAATTGAGTTGGCGCTTGGGTATGGGAGCCTGTTGGCAGGACCTTTGAGGGTAGTTGAGCAAGCTGCAGCAAAGTGGACGAATGACAGGGTCCAGGAAGGAGAGGAGCAGGTGGAGGCCCGTGTAGAGGTCAAGCATGTTGAAGAGTTTGTACTTCCCTCAACCCCACTGCGAGTTGTCCTGCCAGAGTTTTTGGTAGAGGCATGTTTTGGGGAACAGGTGAGGGTGGAAACCGCTGCAGAGGCTGTTGTGAAGGTGCGAGAATGGGGATATGCAAGGTACACGTGCGAGTTGATAAATGGATTGTACCTGGACCGAAGGTTCTTGCCCCATAGCCAAGTACTTAGGAGCTTGGCCAATGTAGTGGATGCTTATGCAAGTTCGCACGACCCAAATGAAGGAGTTGTAGACTGGGAAGAGGTCCGTGCCGCAGCTGGCCGATAGGGAGTGCCCATGTATCCTGCTAGGGTGTGTCTCTCGGCGAAGATGAGGGCTATGGTGGCAGGCCAACCAGTTGTACGGACTGAACCCCTACGTGTTAGTCGACAAGATGTACCAAGATGGGTTGCAGGGATGAGTTGTGAAAAAGACGGGTTTGGGTGAGAAGGGCCTGAAAGTTTGAGGAGACTGCAGAAATAAGCAAGAAAACCCCGTTTGAATAGATGCGACGCGCCGAGGGAAGGGGGGTTTCATAATAATAGTCCGGTAAGACGGCCCTAATTGTAGGAACAAGGGACCCCGATAGAATAGTTATATATTGGGGGGGTATGTTAGGTCTGCCTCGGATCGTGTTATCGATGCGCCTCTAGTGACTAGGGCAGGGAGATGAGTTTAAATAAGGGTCTATCTCCCTAGACCTATTGGCCGAGAGAAGAAGATATGAGACCTACGTCGTGCCTGGGCCTAGGTAGACGTATAAGTGTGAGAGGTAGGAGAAGTTTGGGAAAAAAACTCAGCGTGGGGGAGATAGGCCATCTAGCCTAGGGAGGAAGTTGCAGAACTGGTGTATGGGTGACTGCTAGCCTTACTTTTCTTTGGGTATCTGGATATGTCCTGGATTACTTGGGTCCCTCGGATTGAGAAGTATGGCTACGTCGTGATCAAACTGTCTTAGCTATAGCTTTGGTCAGGGAGACCGTATTTGTTCTTGTGTGATACCAGTGACGTTTTGAGTTGAGATTGTTCAACTCTGAGTGTATATATACGATTCGAGACACTTGGCTCACGTTTGAGTTGGGGTATTGTACCCCTGTGTATATATTGAGTTGAGGCCTTGTCCGAGATTGTCTTTTGTATATGACGATCACAATCACTCTCACATGTGTGGTTTTATCCTAATGTATGATAATTATGTATGAGAGACGTATGAGGAACATCTCACAAATTCTATGGATATTGTGAGAATGAATGGATATGAACTGTCTACTCTTCGGTATACTCGTGCGGCCTGCCTACGGGCAGGAAAGGGCCGAGTATAAGGAAAGAGAGTGCAGTCTGTCATTGTGAAAGCGTGAGAATCCCAAATGATTTTTTTGCGAGTCTTTGAGACTCGGGTACTTACCATGCCGGATGTTCTATGGTTGAGTTGTAAAGGGGGCCCATAAGCAAGCCCCTTAGTCGGGTTGTTTTGTGGTTGAGTTGTAGAGAGGACCCACAAGTAGGCCTCTTAGGTTAAGTTGTTCGTGATGGAGACCCCTTCAGATTAAGGAAGGTGGTAGTGTTGTTCGTCAAGAGACTCATATTCGGAAGGTCGATGTTTTAAGAAGGGTCGCGTGATAGCTCATCCTAAAAAGAGAGGGATGGCTGGGAGACCTATTGAGAGAGACCACCTTCGTGTAAAAGGGGTTAATAGATCTAAGGGCATGGTAAGCAAAGTTTGAGCTGATAAAGTATGACGAGAGGGACCACAATTACGGATTGGATCATTGGTGGAACTGAGAAGGTCACAAGTCAGTGCATTAAGATGTCGTTGGATGTGTGGGCTGCTGCCTCTGATCAAGTCAGTAGACCACGATTGGTAAGTATGCCCTCGGACTATTAGAGTGTAGGCCACGTCTGTGGCTAGTTGGCCGAAGTATGCTCGGTACATCTGGGCCGTGGCGTGGCGGAATCCCTTAGGGGTATTCATTTGACCGGGAGGGGCGTGGTGAGAGTCAGGTACGGCCCCTGTGCCTGTCTCTTATACACATCTAGATGTGTATAAGAGACAGCCCTTAGGGGTATTCATTGGACCGGGAGAGGCGTGGTGAGAGCCAGGTAATAAACCCGGACGTGAGACGGATCAAGGTGCACGCGCGAACAACAAGGGGGGGGCGGGTGGCCTTTCGGAAAACCCATGGGACCGGGGCAAGGACCGCGTGACTTTTGGTGGTGCCGTGGGGCATTGCCATGGCGGAAATCCTTCGGGGCATCCTTTAAAAGATCGGGACGATACAGAATAGATCCGCATGACCCATATGCCGGGTGCGGGTAGTTGTAGATTGAGGGAGTGTAGGCAGGGGAGGACGATGGGCGCTGTAGTAGCAGGCGGTGCCAGCGCGGGGCATAGCGGGGCAGCGCAATAAAGGCAGGAAGGAAAGCGCAGAAGCGCGGGGGAGGGTCGACGAGCAAACAGCGGAACAGAGTGGCAACGGGCACGGAGAGGGAGGGGAAGGGAGTGAACCCGGATGGGTTCCCGTGCCGGGTGCATGTGCCGGGTAGTGGCGGAGCGGACCGGGGGAGCAGCGGGGCGGGGACTACTGCGCTGCTGCGGCGTGCGGATCGACTGTCGGGAGGGGGTATAGGAGCGTAAGACTAGTCGAACCGGATGGCAGCTCACCGGTCACTACTGGGTCCGTCGCCGCAAAGAACCGGTGTTCGTCGGAGGAGAGCAGGGCAGGTAGCGAACAGTGGGGCCAAGTGCTGCGACGGGGAGAGACATGGAGCAGCCGGGGCAGAAGGTGGTAAGTGAGGGAGAAAGTTCGAGGGAATCCGGACGTGGAACCGTGCCGGGTGCATGCGCAGGAGAGTGGACCGCTGACGGGAGAAAGGCACAGAGCGCGAGCGGAGAGAGTTGGGCTATGAAAGGCGGAGAGGCGGATTGGAGGGCGCAGCAAGAGTAGTGAATGAATGTGGACGGGAATGCGGGYTGGGTGCAWGCGCSACGACGTAGGAGATGGCGGGACGAAGAGASAGGAGGTGCAAAAACGACGATCTYGCCCGTTTCTTGATRAAAACGGGCGAGGGAGGTCTYGTTTCCTACGTTTCGGGGTAAGGCGARCCTGTTTTTKATGTKAGTTTTAGTTCTAGAATAGTAGAAAGGAGAGGTTAGTAGAAATGGGCTGYGTGGAGCTATGGCGGAGGAGGGGGATGACGAGCGAAGATTGTCACAKTTAGGTTGATTGTTAAYTGGTTTYGGTGGTGTAAGGTTCGTTTCGGGGGTTTTTGAGGTGGGCGACCCCGAAACTGAAGTTAGTTTAGGTGATGGGTTAGTAGAATAGGAGGGACGGTAGTTTCGGGTTGCGCCCARGGAAGCGGCAGGCTGGTGCAGGAGTGTGRAATGAATCTACCCACGATTAGGGGCAGATTCATTCGATGTTGTACAACCCATTAACARAGCGGGGTGAGGGGAACGGCGGATGGAGACAGGGCGAGGCCCATCGCGGGGCTAAAGACTTACCTGATGGCCGGAACTCACCCTYAGATAACAGGTAGAGGAGTGGGAATCGGAGTTCCATAACCGCGCGCCTTGGCTYTGTGGTCTTGAAGGCCCCATACATAGCTGCTGCCCTGATMACTAAGAGCCAGCGGGTTTGTACCACGGCTAGTCAGGCGATGTAGGCTGAGCCGGAGGACGGRCTAGGTGCCGGATTGCAGGAGCTGGTAGCAGGCGCCGAGGTTGAGGATGGGAGCTTGGGTGCTCTCACCAAGCGGAGCATCAAGGAGAGAGGGYGTGGGGCAAGCCGCAGAGTTTGGGGGCACGTCCGGATTGGTTGWGGGATTGTCTGTGGGCTGATATGTTACTCGCCAGCAGAAAGARGAAATGAGGAGYGGGTGGGGAGGCTGCAGATCCTRCCTGCTAACGTGCGGACTGCCCATTCCCTTAACCGGAGTAGCCRGAAGTCGGTCGTGGAATATTGTCCTACCTATTGGCTGGCACAMTGTACCCGCTGTGCCTTATTGGCTGTGCCGCGACAACCATGGATGGCGGTTCTGGTTGACAGGGGAGCATGAACTCCTTGAGCACCCCCTCTTTGGGGTGCAYSGGGCCAGTTGGATTCCGAGGGAAGGGACTGCAGCTACTTAGCGTGGTGGCCACTTGGTCCGTGGGCCGGTTGTTTTGGTCTATGTAGAGGTTGCTGCGAGCTGTTGTTGGGTGTCGTTGGCCGCTGCAGGTTGTTTCACGCTGTTGTGCGGCCACGATTGGGCTGAGGAGGGGTGCTGAGCCTTGGGGAGGTGGTCAGGCGGGACGAGTAGAGGGGGCTAGTGCCGCGATTGGGGGAGGAGGTGTGGTGTAGCGGGCGAGGCTGAGCTGTCAGGGAGGGGCTGCAGCGAACTGGGAAGTCGCCAGGGGGTTGACGCCAACAGTTTAACTGAAGTTTGACTCAATAGTTGCTGTGTTTTGACCATCATTGCGGGGCCCTCCGGCGTGTCAAGACATCAAGGCCCTCTCCTGCGAGTTTGAGAGCACCTCCCTTAGATCTGAGAGTCTCAAATTCTCACCCTGCCTTTCTTACTCTAAGTCTAGTCTACTACTCCTGAGAGGAAGGGGGCAGGCGGGATTGTAACCCGTAGTCCGCGCTAGGGCCTCTATGAGAGGTTTGCCCCACCGATTGAGGGAGCTCTGCCAGGACTCAGGAGGAGTCCTGGAGGCAGGAAACTAAGCGGTAATTCCCTGACTCCTTCTATAAACCCGTCTATAACCCCTATCTGTATACCTTTCTATGCTTGGCTGAGTGTATGACCTGAATCATGTACTTCGACTTTGTTTTGAGTTTCAGGATTTGAACTCAAACTAAGTAAAGGAATGCGTGTGTAATTTCAGCTTCAGACTTTGTTTGGTTGCCTGAAAACAGATTCTGAATAAAAGGGATTGCATCTGGGGGGAAGGTTGAGAGGAAGGCAGTATTGTGTGCAGACTGATTGGGTCGTCAAGGCTGGGAGGTCCCCATAAGTTTGGGGAAGCCCAGCGCTTTGTTTATTTTTTATTGCATGAAGCCTCAGGCCTCTCTATAAGTTTAGGTGGCCTGAGGCTCTGGAGGTTGGGATGTCCCCATAAGTTTGGGGAGACCTGGTGCTGTGAATTGCATGGAGGGTCAGGACGCTCTATAAGTTTAGGTGTCTTGACTGCTCTGACTTGCGAGGAGTTTGACTGTGATTAACTTTYAGGAACTCAGGGCGCTCAATAAATTTTGCTGCCTTGAGTTGTCTTGATTTCTTTGGGTTTTCCTGAGTTTTTTTATTCTGAACGAGGGGGCCGAGTTGTTCTGTAAGTTGAGGTGGCTCAGTCCCTTCCTGCATTTGTTTCAAAGGAATGAACCTGACAAAGGGCAGACCCTTCTGTAAGTTCAGGGGGCTTGACCCAATGCCACATATAGGAAGGCTCAAAGAGAAAGGAATTAGGTGGAGAGGCAGACCCTTCTGTAAGTTCAGGGGGGTTGACTCAAAGTCTTGCACATGCTGGAACCCAATGGTATAATCTGGCTATACTGTATTATTACTTTATGTACGAACAGGCTAGTCAGGCGCGGGTTCCATAARATTGGACAGCCTGACTATAGCCTATCGTAATTCGAAGAGAGTATAACTAAAGAGATATAACTGAAGGTAAACTTGGGCAGGCTGAGCAACGTTCTAAGATGAGCGGCTCAACCCTATGTCCGTTTGGAAGACTAAGTGCAGAGAGGTATATATAACTTGGCTAATTAAACAGTTCAGGGCGATTAGAGTGCTCTAGTCATATGCCCACGGAAGACAAAAGTAGTTATGCCCTCTGTTTATGTCTACATGGCCAAGTCCGGACGCTCTATAAGTTTAAGTATTATGACTTTAGGCCTGGCTAAGTTGGGCGCGCTCTGTAAGTTCAAGTGGCCTGACCTATGGCTTATGTAAGTTGGGTATAAATGGTTAAATCATTGAAAGATCATGAACTATTGTTTGTCCAGACTGATTTGCGGATGGCGAGAGTACTTACCTTTGTGGTTTGGATTGCATGTGACTGAGTGAGACTACTACTTGGTTTAGGTTTTAGTTTGATAGGTAGTCGCTTTAGTCGCTCGCCACGTGCTCGAGCCATAGGAGTTAGTTCCAATTCCTGCATTTTCTGAGCTAAGTTTTTTTTACTTAGATGAATTCTCGCATTTTCTGGGATCATTTGTTATACTTGACTTTGTATAAATTTTGGCAAGCTACTTTCTCTACGGGAAGCGCTGCCGAAATTTTTATAAATCCAAGGAGTTAGTCAACTTTTGAGTTGTCAAAGTTCAACTTATCTATTCTTTGTATCTGACTTAATAAAAATTTGGAAAGTCTCATTTTCTAAAGGGAGTGCTGCCCAAATTTTTGCTAATTCAGGGAGTAAGGCAGAATTTGACTTTCCAGAGTTAGAGTTTATTTCCGTTTTTCATATTTGGGCTGATATAAATTTTGAAAAGACACTTTTCCTAAGGGAAGCGCTGCCCAAATTTTCTTGATGTAGAAGAGTTAGATTATATTTTTGACAGGTGGCGATTTTGGCGATCCACCCTGACTAGGGGAGATCCTTCCATTAGTTTACCTTTGCTTTGGGCTCTGGCTTAGAGGTAGACTTAGAATGAAAGTTGGCGGATAACTTTGAATGAAAGTGTGTTATGGAGATTTATCCCCCATATGCTGATGATTTAGCTTGGGCATTTGACCTATCTTGTGCTACAGGTCCTTTGGGAGGTCTGATTCRAGATCAGGACTAGRTTCAGCTTGATCSCTWGRGGATCATCTTCTGTTATCACTGATAASAGGTCGRTTGCCGATCCGTCGGTTTACGACTCAACTCCAATTCACTCCTGCCACTCAAYCTWAMGGCTTTAGCCTTGTGATTGAACTGTTTTGTTGTGTTTTCACCYGRAYTTTATTGAATGGYCATCCAACAAAGGTACTGAGTATTTATTTGAGAGTTGCACGAGTGAGGCTTGTATGGCTAAAGCGAGGGGTATGAGTGYAAGGAATGGTTGAAGTTGACCCCGTGTAGTGCGTGGACCTCTGRYTGAATCTTTGATGTGATTGCWKGTATGGTTGTGATTCGGACYCTGGATGTGACTGYCTGYGATTTCATACATATATGGCTGAGAGGAGCCTCACTGTGACTGTGAGAAGTGATCGTCCTATATAATCAACCCTTACGTATTTATAAGTGCCMTGAGTATCTGAGAGGCCTACTGTGAGTGTGAATAARGGTTAACTGGATTATGTCTCGAGAGGGAAGGGAGGTTCCTTTTTTACCCTTKCTTTTTAGAGTTTGTATGGTTGGACGTTGTAGTCCGTGGCAGCCRTMAAAGTCAAMCCCCTTGACTTTCGCCCAGGCCCGGARTGRGAYTCRTCTCYAGGGCAGTAAGGAGCGACTGYCACCACAGGTATGGACYTGTGTACCACCCACTGTGCACAGAGTGCARAAGAGGGTRTGTGGTCTCCAACCGCGCATGGCGGTTGTCMAGCGTCGAGAGATTAACCCTCAAGGCACGTGTCAGCCGACACTTGAGTGKYGAATGCGACCCTCGAGATTAACGAGGACCGCGTGAGTATGGGTACTACATAGTACGCCATCACTGCGACCGCTTGCGTACGCTTGCATTGCGAGTCGACATGAGTTAGCCCTGCGTCCGCACGGTTTCATACCGAGCCTCGCGCGAGACGCCTATTCGATTTCCGCATCGAAAAGTTATGGATGGTTACCGAGGGGCTAGGAGCGTTGTCGCTTTGTTTGTGTTGTGTCGGAGGCACTCTGGCACTTAGGCCAGGTACATGCCAATGAGCTGGATTTAGACGGTAAGGTGGGTATGGCATCAGTCCCGCGAGACACAGTGACAACGTCGAAACGCATTGTCCCGGTAATCTGTATACCGGATTCACAAGGGGCACTTGTGTTATGTCATGACTCGAGGGACGGATGTCTGAGAATGACCTCCTTCCCCACCGAGCTTCCTCCGAGCAATGAAACAATTCTAAATTGCGTGAGGCACTTATTAAAGAACCGCTGTCCCTATCGAGTGGTTTCTGATGTCACGATGGGTAGGGCAGTGCGTCAGTTTCCGACGGGGGTATGCCACCGTTTGTACGTCCTATTCGTTGATCTTCGGATCCCACCCGACACATTCCCCGCACTGGAACTGGAAGGATTTGTATGGGCGCCAGGCAAGTGGTTTGAGGGAATAGACAATCCGAACCTGGCAAACATATGCCTCGAGGATGGTATCGCAGCAAAATTTGTGGCAGAATGCAATAAGAAGCTAAAGGGTAGGAATTTGTCGTCTCTGTTTTTCAGAGATAGCCTCACCTCTCCCTGGGCGACCCCTCGATCGGTAACTGACACGAGGTGGAGGAAAACTCCTTCCACGCTGTCGGGCGCATCGGTCCGGCACCGCACGAGGCAGCGCGGGACCCTCTCGGCCGCGTCACGCAGGAGTTGGACCAACCTCGTCACGAACACACAAATGGAGCTTCCTTAGGCCGCTCCGGCTGAGTGCGCCAGCCATACCTCTCGCGAGCCCCTACGACAGGATAGGGCCTACGCGAGGCACAACTTACCTTCACCTTACGGGAGCTGTCACCTCCCTTCGGTGGGCATATCCCCGTCGAGCTACCAGTCCACAGTACGAAAGCTACTCAGTTGCAATCGCAGAGGTGGACCAGCCGAGGGCGTTTCTCGTTCGCTATAGCATAGGGGGTACGAGCGGTAATACGCCTATTGGACCCGCACGCGAACCGACATCTTGGGGGGGCTGAGGTCCCAAGCGATGATCTAGAGGACTTTTCCCCGGTAACACCTTCGATATATGTGCGACGTTGCTTGGTTGGGCATTTGCTGCCCCTCGCCAACGGGTCTGCCATATGCTTACTCCCTGTGTTATCCACCTCCTGCACCGAGGCCTGTCTGGTCACTTGCTATGTCGACGAGCCTTGCTCCCGAGTCTCGTCTTCCAACTGAGGTGACTCTGTGTTCTTTGCCAAGGGGTCTGCCATTTGGTTCTGTCCTGCCGTCTTAACCTGTTCTGAACCGTCAGTCTGTTGTTGGTTTGATGGGGTTTCTTCCATCGTGCCCTCTGCAACGCCATCTCCCCCTACCACATGACGTTTCCCATTGCCACCTGCTGCCTCTGTGGCAGACATTAAATTCCTCCCTTGGAGAGGTTTGCGCAGAGGACTCACCAGGCCCGCTACCCCTGGGGGCGAAGGTTCCGGTTTGAATATCGGATTATTGCAGCCACTGTACTGAGGGAGAGGGGCTAGATTGAAGCCTTGACTCATCACTGGTCCGGACATGAAGAATTTTCCATTATTGATTCCTGGCCCCATCTGGACTCCAAACCCATAGATGTCAGATGCGGGGGAACTGTTCGTGAAAAACTGGTGGGCTGATGTGCTCGTGGGAGAGAACCTTAAATTCAGTGCAAATCCTGGTACATGCACCCCTGGAGTGCCGAAGTTGAGACATGCCGGAGGTGGAATCGGAGGGGGGGGTTGGTATCCCGTGCCTTGCGTGTTCATAGGAAGAGACCCTAGGCTCAGCCCAGATCCTGGTGTTTATGCCCCTGGAATTCCAGCGTTAGAACTTGCCGGAGGGGGATGGAATGGTTTCCTGTGCCCTGTGAAGTGGGTATCGTCAGGTAGGGTTGTGTGGCTCCAGGGTGTGACGCATATCAACAGAAAAATTGTGGGTTTTTTTTTGGGCGGTTTATCATATGCGGGCACCCTTTTTAAACTGTTGGTTTCGTGTTAATAAATAGTTTGCCGGAGGTAGTGTCATGTGTTCCACCAAAAGTGAAGGAACTCAACGTTGATAACATATGTCATAAACATGTGACACTGTGTTAAACACTTTTTCAATTGATGAAAAGTTGTTGATAAGTTGTTTATAAGTTGTTGTAATGTTGTTTACAAGTTGTTTAAATGTGTTGAAATGTTGTTGAAATGTTGTTTAAATATGATGAAATGTTGTTGAAAT
>BFEA01000229.1:2326899-2339121 GCA_003427395.1 Chara braunii
GGGGTGGGGGGTGTAGTTGCTGAAGTAGGGTTGCTTTGGTAGCACTACCTCTACGAGGCATCATCATGGAAGGTGGCAATTCTTATTGGGGAGCAGGGGCAGATTAGGGGGATATCATGCTCGTAGTCATAGAAGGCAGGGTAGGCAAGGGGTATAAAGGCCTTGGTCTACCCTTGGGAGCTCCACTTTGTCAACACATCATCTTGATGGGCGATAGATTCCCTTGTAGGGAGTGAGTGCAGATTGGGGGTTGTGCATAATCTCAAATCTTACGTGGCAGAGTAGAGTCAAAGTTGTTAGGAGCAGCTCATCTTACTAGTATATAGAGAGACAACAAGTACAACAATAGCATATAGACCACACAACCATACGCCATATATTGAGGTCAAGGGGTCAGTGACAAACAACCTCATGCCTGACACGACTTTCAAGTCGAAGTAAGGATAGAGCCAAAAGGCATGTAAAGGGGTGTGCCAAGGATTTTTAGGAAAGTGGGGGTGGAGTTCTAGGTTGGAACTAGGATCTCAATGCGTCAAGCTCGGCAGGTAATTAAGGATGAGACATGGTCATGAGCCAATCGGGAGAACAAAGGGACTCATGTGCAATCAGGTCATAATGATGAAGGACACAAAAAAAAAACAAGGGAAAGCAAATAAAAAATTGTGAGGGAAACTCCTATCTACAATTGCTTTTGGGTCGGAGGTCGCCTCTTCGAAATGGACAGGCTCCGAGGTATACTTGAGATCTTGTAGGTCAAGCACGGATCTATTCCGTAGTTTTCAAAGTTCAACATCTCACATGGATGCTCCCAATCGATGGTGCTGAATACTCGGGCTCCTGCATGAAGGATTGGGAGCATACACTATTAGACTGTTGTTTACCTTGCACGACTGTGTAGATCCTCCCTTGACCCAGCCCTCTAGACATCTCTTCTATTTGAAAATATCAAGTGATCCTCGAGCCTCCCAAAACTCCCTCTACTACCAATACTACTCTACTCTATACTACCAATACTACTTTATCGTCAAGTTGGACACAAATTACAACATTATGAATAAAATTTTAAAATGGCTGCGACAAATGGTATTTTTAAAAAAATTGGCCATGTCCTTTGTTTTTGTTTTTTTTAACCACAAGTACTTGGCCTAACTATCGACCACGGAGAAAACTAGAGTAGAAATATTTCTAGTCGGATGAATTTGGGCCTTCCTATAGTGGCTCGTACGTTTCCTAAAATTATGTCTTCTTAACGGGCACAACTTTAGAAGTACCTGTGGCTTAAAGCCCAGGGTGTTGTAGAGACCAAGGACTTGACCCTCGGTGATTGCTGGCAACAACAGCCACTGGTTGTTCTGACAAGATAGGCCACCTACCCTACCCATCCCCACGTTAATACTCCCAGCGCACCCTCTACCCCTACTATCCTACCTCAGTGTAACCAACACTCAGGACCATCACCCTACCAGTATTGAGGTCAACTTGGACCAGACAGCAGTAACAAGCACCAAGGTTGGGCCAAACCCCCATCCTTAGTGGGAGCGGAAGCGGAAGCGGGCGAACCTTACCGTACAGGAACTTCGGACGCTAGACTCATGCAATCTTCTACAGGCCCAATATAGAGAGTCTACCCACTAGGAGTACCTAAGCAAGGCAAGTCGGCACCCACAGACACATCCTACTGTCCTTGCATATGATGTTCAATCCTTTGACTATTCATGGGAATCATAATCTTTTTTTTTTCTCTCTCTCTCTCTCTCTCTCTCTCTCTCTCTCTCTCTCTCTCTCTCTCTCTCTCTCTCTCTCTCTGTAAAGAATATGTCATTATCTTTATGAGCATTTATTCATGACTCATAGGATGATTACTTTAAGATGTTACGAAACATCTTCTTGAGACTAAAGGTTGTTGTTGAGACTTTGATCCAGTGATTTGCTTGCATTTTGTACGTTGGAAGAGACAATAATATGATCTGGCTTATTCTTTAAAATCTCACTTGTCTCATATTTTCCATTTTCGTATGTCTTTAAAAAATCATACATATATAGTTTTATTTTATTCTCTCTCTCTCCCTCTCTTTCTCTCGGTAGGAGGAATGAGTCAATATGATCAGGTGATTCACAAATCATATAATAATTATTAATTACTCGAAACTACATTCTTGATTTATTTGCAATAGCAAATTATAGGTTTTTGCTCCTATGTTATGAAATTTTGATTACATTTTATCATATGGAAATAACTCGATTGGTATGAAGCAATAATATGATTTGGGTTTGCTCCCGTAGATCTCGTATGTGTTGTTTTTTTCTCTGTTGTAAATCGATGGATAATAATGAGGGTAGATTGTAGTAATATATACTGAGATCAAATTTTGAGGATTATGTGTATCTTGATCTTTTACACAGTTCGTGTTAATTATATCGGTTACTTTTGAAAATTGTGTACTTAATTACTATGACACAATGATGTAATCTGTTATATTTTTTTAATGAAATCCTCAAAATATAAAACTTTCGTCTCTTTGCGCAATAATTCTCTTTTAATGAGTGTGTATTTCATATGTGATTGCACCCCTCCTATGTCATATTTTCCCTATCTTCAGTGTGAACCGGTGGACAAGTTGAAAAGGTAGATTGAAATAACTATCGAGGATACCCCATCTAGTTGATTTTTCACACAGTCGGTGCAACTTTGATCGTTTTTGTTGGAACTTACTTACAATGTCGTAGTAAATGAGGTGATGTAGTCTGGTTCATTATCTTTTTGTTCTCGAAATCAGACTATTGCTCCTCCATGTAATAGTTATTTATGAATCAGTATATGTTGCATATTCGATTACCCTTTTATTTTTATATAAACTATGTATTTTTGATATTTCAAAAGGGCATCTCATATGCGTCATCTCTTCTCTCTCTTTCTTCAGTGAGAATCGATGAGTATCTCATGGATATAGAGTGGGATACAAGATATTGGGCTCAACTTTTGAGAGTACCGCATGTTTTAAATAATCAAAACACGCACACACACACACACACACACATATATATATATATAACTTATTATGAAGCACTGATGCAATATGGTTCAATTGTTTTTATAAAATTTTGCAATAGTCATTTTTGGGGCATCGTTTGTTCTTCATTAGATTACCTATAGTCTTTGAACTTTTAGAGTGTCTTTGTGTCGAAACTATGTGTCATTGATCTTTCATACACAAAGAAATGGTTAGGAGAACTGTTATATGTTTTCCCTTATTATAGCGGTTAAAAAACTCCATCGACAATCTAATTCAATGATGTAGCGACTTTCTTTTCAAACAATACAATAGAAGTGTTAAAATTTTGCCCGCATTGCAATGATTTTTTTTTATATATTATTTTTTACTTGATACGGGTCACTAATGCAATTTGGTACAATCTCTTTCATAAAATTTTGCAATAGTTCTTTCAAGATCAATATTTGTTTCGCATTAGATTACCTGTAGTCTTCAAGCTTAACCTTTTTGTCAAAACTATGTGTCAATGATCTTTCATAAGCAAAGGAAGAACAATTGGTATAATGGTTGCCTATTTTGTCTACATTATAGCAGTTGAGAAATTTCATCAACTATCTGATTTAAGAATATAGTGACTTTCTTTCCAAACAATAAAATACAACCGTTGAAATTTTTGTCCGCACTACAACGATTCATTCCACATAATTGAAATTATACATGCGGGATAAATGAAAAACCTACTTATTGGCTACTCGGGTAGACTCTAGCTATAATAATAGTTGTCATCAACACAAACATACTCACATTGTCCTGCCATATGATAATCATAAACCTAACATCCTCCCCTCCTCCCCAAATCCGTTAATGTGCTTCAAATGGATGTATGTGAAGCAAATGCAATAATTATCTTCCCAATCCTAAATTGAGTTGATGGCATCTAACTAGCAAACATACCCATATACCTCCCTATAAATGAGAAAATGTAAGAGTGGATGTTTGGGTTAGGTCGGTCATATCTATGAAGTTACTTAGCATGATATGCTATACATCAGTGAAACACATACACCTAACTACTCCCTGCACCCCCCTTACCCCCAAAACCCTGAAACTGTCCCCCTTGCTCCGCATACGACGCTTGTAGACGGGGTGTACATTACGTCAATCTTCCCAGACTGGTTGAATGCAGTAGAAAGACATTTGATAGTTGAATGTGAACCCCGCGTTAATTGGACGCATGGCAAAACAGTTCTCAGTCACAAGGTTTCCGGGTGGCAATTATGACGCTCACTTTTCTGGATAACAAGGTAAAGTCCCTCTGGAAATTACTCATAGGTTATTTGAAAAAGGTTAATCCAATGTTGATCACGGTGAAACCAAAAACACAGGATTTATGAAGACCAAAACACTGTGGGGGCATTTGGTCAAAAATGAATTAAAAGAGGTGGTTCAACTTTTTTTTTTTCTTTCTAACTCTATGAGATCCCCGATATGATTTTAGGCACGATTAGGTTGGCCCACAAGCAACTGAGGGGAAAACAGGGATAACTGCACGATGTAGTAAAATATGCAGAAGAAGTTATTGCAGCTATTATAAAAGAATGAAGAGGCCTGATAGATCTGGACAGATTGTTCCCCGAAGGAACCTGACTAGTCTCTCAAACAGAAAGCAAAACGAGAGTCTGGAAAGGTCAGAGTGTGGAATGGGACGGAAGGTGCGAACTGAAAATCTGTAAAGAATCTCTTCAGGACAACCTTTGTTACAGATCCAGGGGCTTCAATTTGCAGAGTTGTTGAGTGGAAAGGAGTAAGGGTGTGGCAATGGAAAGAGAGGAGTGAGAGAGGGTCAAGCAAGTAATTGCAGGAGGAAAAGTCATGGGAATTGATCCTGATGTATGGGGATGGCAGGTGGTTGAAGAAGTCATGTGGGTCCTTAAATATCTAGAGTCCTCCATGGCGAGGCGACTGGTGAAGAAACGTGGGAAAGTCATGGGTATAACAATGGAAAGATGGGTTAGATCACACTCGGACACGCAACTTCTGTTCGGGAAGATGGCAGCTGGGTGTTGAGCTCTGAAATTGAACGTCGAAATTTTTATTTGTTCGGTTATATATATATATATATATATATATATATATATATATATATATATATATATATATATATATATATCGTCAAATAGAACTGCCCGGTAAACCGTANAACCGTAGGCAGATAGGGAGAAGAGGACAACAAACGAGGGGCTGTGACAAACTGTTTCGTCGGAGTTTCACCGACTCATCAGGATATATATATATATATATATATATATATATATATATATATATATATTAAGACGGAGCCTACGGCGGGACCTGAACTAGAGGCCTTCCCCTTACTAAGGGAATGCTCTACCACGTGAGCTATGTGGGCTCATGGGGAAATTGGAGATCTTTTTTAATTTAAGACGGAGCCTACGACCGGACTTGAACCAGAGGCCTTTCCCTTACTAAGGGATTGCTCTACCACGTGAGCTACGTGGGCTCATGGGGAAATTGGAGACAATCGGACTTGAACCTATAACTTTGTATGACTTCTATGGCTAGAAACCCATCAGGAGGTGCCTATAGGGAATGGTTGCCTTGCAGAAAAGTCCCAGATGATCCAAGCTATGTCAAATGTGGGGCTCTGAGGGAAACAATTGACCATCTTTAGTGGGAGTGTCCGGATTGAGCCTTTTGTTGGCACTTGTGGGAACAGCACTGCTGCAGTTTTACAGGTTAAAGAAGTAGGCCAAAAGGGCAAGTGGGTCCTGAGTGGCTTCCTGCCTGGAGAGATGTCGGGGAACCAAGGATGGGGATACGTGGCGCAACTGGGGACAACACTCGTTATGTAGTCCATTTTGATGTCGAAATCATAAGCATGCTAAATCGCTCAAAGCACACTGCATCATTGCAAGGAACAATCCACACAAGTCGCAACACAAAGACAAATTCCAAGCCCAGGTAACGCGCGTTCCAAAAAACAATAACACTGAGAAAAATGACGCGGCCACTGGCGAGACCCTACGCAGCGTTTCAACCAGTCCGCAGTCCGGTATCATCAGGGACCAAGTTGAGCCTGGCTGCATGAGCCTCAAGATGAATGACTAACAGAGATATGAATGGAAAGAAATTAAAGACGTTTTCACGGCAATGAGATGAATAGAGCGCAAACATCCAACGTAACTGGGCATTTGCTGAGGAACGGAATTTTGGCTGACTGGAGGCGGAATGTCCTGGTACAACGGAGATCACGTTAACGGAGGCCCAAAATTTCAGACAACCTGTCATGCCATTTATAACAAAACCCAAGGGTCATTTAACCAAACCTGCCACCAATTCATAGAGTGGAGACCATACTAACTAATTGCAAAAAAAAAAAAAAAAAAAAAAAAAAAAAAAAAAATCCTATAAAACAGCAAGGCAAAAGTGCACTTTCATGACAACATTCAATTTCAGAAATCTCAGCAGAGGAAAATTCCAATGCTCCAAATGATACCAAATTTGGCGCACAGCAACCTTGAACCAAAAGAGGGCAGGTTAATGGAGGTCCAAATGGGCTGGACTGGTTCCGACAGACCTGGTGCGAAGGAAACTAATCAGCCCCTATCCTAAGAGGTATAAGTTGAAGTTATGATCTTCGCCAGGGATGAAGGCTTTGCAAAAGGGTTATAAATAAATAAAAAACAAATTAAAAAAACAATAAAAAAATCATAATAATAATAGTAATATTCATAATAATAAAATAATAATAAAATAATAATAAAATAATAATAATAAATAAATAAAAATAAAAAAGGATCTTGGCCAGGAGGTTGGACAGATATGGGTCAACCTGGGAACTCCAGGAGGCGGGACAGTGGCAGGAGGAGGGTGGCGAGTGCCTTTGTCATTGTGGGGAGTCTGCTGGGTCAAGTAGGCCGGCGTCAGACGGGTTAAGACTGTGTAGCAACTAAGGGGTAACAGTAGACAGGACAGTACAACACAGGGGTTAGGTAAGTGTACTCTCATCTAAGGAGTAACAATTGAATGGTTACACATTAAACTGATAACAAAGTTGATGGAAGATGAGATCAAGTGTCAAGCGTTAGATGATCGGCAAAACGACCCCTGTAGCGGGCAGCTGGGTTCATTTGGGGATCAACTGCTATTGGCTCCGTTTTCATGAATAGGCATGCTGGACGCGGTTTCCAGCAGCTGCAGGTCCCCGCCAATAGATTGGAGCCATCAGACAAGGGCTTGCCCAGTCTTCGAGAGCACTCTTATCGCCTTCAACAGTCCCCACCGATGATGGTTCTCTTAGGGAAACAAAAAAAAGAGATCAAGGGTCAAAAAAGAGAAGCTGAGTGAGTTTTTTTTTGGGGGGCAAGTACGTTTGTGTCACAAACGAAGTTCAAAAGGGCAAAAAAAACAATAATGGGCAACGAAAAAATGGCCGTAGTTCGAAAAGGCAGTCATAACATCAGAAGGCGGTAACATCAGGCCCCGAAATTGAAAAGGGCGGTTGTAGCACACTTTCCTTTTTTTTTTCTTTTTTTTTTTCCTTTTTTTCGCGGCCGTGGCCAATCTGGGGTGTGGCCGAGACATGTCGCCGTGGCCAATTTGGGGTGTGGCCGAGACATCGGGCATGGCCCAATTTGGGGTGTGGCCGAGACATCGGGCATGGCCCAATTTGGGGTGTGGCCAAGACATCTCGGCCATGGCCCAACCATGGGGCCTTTTTTTTTTTCTTTTTTTTTTTCCAGTGACGGCGCGATGTGCATCCGAAAAAAAAAAAAAAAAAAAGACACGGCATGACGCGCGACGCGCGATCTAAGGAAAAAAAAAAAAAAAATAGGGTGCTACAACCGCCCTTTTCAAACTCGGGGCCTGATGTTACCGCCTTCTGATGTTATGACTGCCTTTTCCAACTGCGGCCATTTTTCCGTTGCCCATTAATGTTTTTTTTGCCTTTACAGTTTGAAAGTGTGCTACTACCGCACTTGTTTCTTTTTTTTTTCTTCTTTTTTTTGGGGGGGGACGCTGGGCCCGGTTTCTAATGCTCCAATCTATTCGTGCGGAGCTGCACGTGCTGGGAACCGGGCCCAGCGTCCCATTAGAAACATATTTGAGAACAGCTGAGTGAGGTTCTCAGTACTTGTTCGGGTGGAACTATGCCTCTCTCTTTGTTGAAAGGAATGAAATTGATTGTGCCTGTGCCGCTTCAGAACACACCACATGGCACAATGTGACAGGCCCGTCTCTCTCTCTCTCTCTCTCTCCTGTCTCTTATACACATCTAGATGTGTATAAGAGACAGGTGTGTGTGTGTGTGTGTGTGTGTGTGTGTGTGTGTGTGGAGCCATACTATATGCGGGCGGCTTTCTTTTTGTTGTTTTCCCCGGTTGGCCATCGTTTTGTGTACCCCTTCTCCTTTTTTCATTTCTCATGCCTGTCGTTTTGTGTACCCCTTTTTTTTTTTTTTTTTTTTTTTTCCCTTCCTTCCTTTTTCATTCCTCGCGCAGCTGTCTTTTTGTGCCCCTCGGTAGGCTGTCCTTGTTTCTGCGGACGGACATCTTGAAGGCGAGCCATCCGAAATGCAGTATGAGGTCACCCACTGCATTTGTTATTTCTGCAGGCGTAGCCCGCACCGCCCGCACCGCAGGCGCTTAGCTACTTTTATTTAAACAAGAACAAACCGAGAGGATGCTAGGGGTGCTGATAAGAGCAGGCACCACTAGCACTCCCGGGTAGGCTCCATCCACCTATTGGCGGGGAGCAGCACCTGCTGGAAAGCGGGCCCAGCGTCCCTGAATATTGTAGTTGCTTGCTTGAACAGACATATAATTGTAATGACAACAAGCTGCAGAGGTCACCTGCAGAGAATGACATTTGGCAGATAGAGCTACACAGCTGCCTGAGTTGTCTGCCTACATGACAGCCTAAGATAAATGATAGAATACATAGATCTCATGGCTGCCATCGCTACTACTGTAGGAGGGAGGGGATAAATTCCATGTAATGTTGTGCTACACTCCATTCATTCTGCATTCTTGGCCTTGTGTGTGGTGTAGTTTGGCTGCTTTGTTGGTGTTTGCCTTGTGCTTGGCTGCGTCTTTGCCCTGCTGCTCGGCCTCTTGCCCTGTTGTTCATGCAGTTAGTTTGGTGTTGTGCAGATGGGTTGGCCCGGCAGCATTGCCTGATGCTTCGCTCAGTAGTCGCCTCCTTCTGTGTTCCGCTCCTGGACAGTCTGCGTTCAACAAGGGTCAAAAGCGTTCATGACCGGAAGCATCAATACCACGATTCCACAGATTGTCGAGGGTCAGCCTCCTGATGAGTCCGTGCAACTCCAATGAAACAATCTATCATCATCAGTTTTTTTTTTTTTTCCTTCGTTGTCGTTTGTGTGGTGTTTGCATGCTTGTAGTTCTTCCTTGGGTGTTCATTATGCACTAGATAGCTGGGGGTCTTTAGCTGGGTCTCTAGCTGGGTCTCTGATGGCTTCCTATACTTGGTTAGTTCTTTGCTGGTGGAAGGGGTCCATGACATCGTAACAGTACTCCGTTATAACGGTGCAGGCCGCTATAGGAGGCTCTGTTTACCCACACACACACACACACACACACACACACACACACACACACAATCACTTTTTTGTCTGTCGGTCCTTTTCCTATTGTCTGTCTTCCCTCTGATTCTTTTTAAGCATTTTTGTGTGTGCCCAACTGAGCACCCTTAGGTAGTGCCAAACAGTCGGTAGTTCCTCGTTTGGAGTGCCAACTGCACTCTTAGGGAGGCCGCTCAGTTCGGGATGTCTGTGTTGCCTGTAGGTGACGACGGATGCTCGTCGGAGTGTCTCCCTGGCTCAGTGGGTGGTGGGAACCAACAGTCTGTGGGGTTCACCCGTGATGTGAGTAGGTGATGTGCTGCTTTGCTCCGTGTTGGATGTGTGGGCGACCCCATCTGTGCTCCACCACTGCCTTGCTGCCCGTTCCGCTTGCCTCACAGGTCGTTCTTGGCATGCTGCTGTCTTCGCTGTGTGGTGTGGCCGGGTTGTGGTGTTGCATTGCACTTCGCTGCTTCGCTGCCTTGCCACCCGTCCGCTGGTCGTGCCTTCCGGGTCCTTTGCTTACGCGCCTAGTAATTTGGTTGCCGTGTTGGGGTTGCCTTGTGCTCCTCAGCATGGTCGCTCTACTGCTTGTCCGCTTGCCCTCTCGTCCCTTGCAGTGTGGTCGTCTTGGTGGTGTTGCCTGGTGCTTCACTGCTTGGGTGCCGTGCTGCGAGTTCAGCATGCCATGGCGTTCCTTGCAGTCGTTTTTGGCGTTGTGCAGCCGTGGTGCCTCTACTGCGCTGCCTGGTGCTCCGCAGGGTTGCTGCCTGCTGCTATGTTCCGCTTGGGGACAGTCTGCCTTCAACAAGGGTCGAAGGGTTCATGACCCAAACCATCAATACGGGCATTCCGCAGATTGTCGAGGGTTCAGCCTCCTGATAAGTCGGTGCAACTCCGACGAAACAATCTTTCATCATCAGTTTTATTTTTGTCGGTCTTTGCATTTTTGAACTCGTGTTTTTTCTTGATGTTTTGTGTGTTGGCATGCCCTGTTGCTTCAGGGCTCGCTGGTGTTCTTCGCCTTTTGCTGGTTGTCTGCTTACCCGCCTCCCCTGTTCCCTCCAGCTTTTGTTCTTTGTTGTTGTTGTTGTTGTTTGTTTGTCCTCTAAATTCACCCTTCCTCTCTCAACCGTCATTCTGAGTGTCTGCCTTGATGTCTTGTTGAACTCTGAGGTCCTTTTGTACGTTGGCATGCCAGTCTCAGTCTTGGACTAATGTTTGGCTGCATGTAGCCTTGCGATGTGCTGTTTTGGAGAAGGTCATCTGGTGTGAAGCTTTTATGCTGGGGTCTTGTATTCTTACCACACACACACACACACAGACAAATACACAAAGGATAAAAAGAAGAAGATGACAATGAGAACTAAAAAAGGCACGTCAGAAAGCGCCACATGGGCTATCTGACGGCCCCAAAGAGAGATAGAGATAGAGTAATTGATAGCTGACGGGAAGACAATCACACAAGGAGGGGTGAGAGTGTGTGTGTGCGAGAGAGAGAGAGCAAGAGAGAGGGTTAGTAAGTGGTAGCTGATTGGAAGACAATCACGCACTTGGGGGGGAGTGTGCGTGTGTGTGTGAGAGAGAGAGAGAGAGAGTTTCTGCCCGTTCTAGGGCACGCGTGTATGTGCTGTCCTTCTCCATGCCGGACATGCGCGTGCAGATGATCCATCAGAGGGGGAGAGAAAGAGAGCACGTGGAAGCGGTACCTGGATGCTGGGGGTCATGCGGGAAAGATGCCTGCTCGGACCCAAGCATGACGAGGTAAGGCCCAACAGTGGGCAAGGACGTGGTGCCAAGTGCCCCGGCGGTATAACAGGGGCCTGCAGAAAAAATTTGGAATGGGCATGAGAGGAAAAAAAAAAAAAAAAAAAAAAAAAAAAAAAAACAGTTTGAGGGACATCATGGAAATAACTGCATCTTGAGGGGCATAACACAAATTTGCCCAAAGTACAACGTACATAGAACCAAGAATGGCAAGAACCAGGAGCCTGTAGGGTTTCACGCCTTCAACTTCAGCCGGATCCCCTCCAGGAACAAAACTGAAAGCCAGAAGAAAAAAAAAAGTTCCAAGTTTTCCAAGAACAACTATAGTCCATATTCTAAACAGGTCCCTCAAAGCACGTACAGACCTACCTATATGCCCACAAAACTATATTCCAAATCAAGCTGCATCTATTGATACCAGTTGCAGGCAGGCGCCCCAATGCTTTCTTAACCATCTGATAGATGCCAACGGAGATTTGGCATTGATTGCGTACTGACCTATGCCCATTCAGGCTTTTTTTTTTTTTTTTTTTTAATTCAGGCTTTGGGTTGTCGCTGGCAGTCGTGAAGATGCTATCTCCGATCAAAAAATAATTACTATAATAAAATAATACAAAGTAGAAAGTACGTTACAATTGCGCGTAATCAAATGGTTACTTTTTGGCCAAAAATAAAGAGAGAAAAAAAAAAAAAGCCAATTAAAGTAATAATAGCAATGTACCTTACCGTTGAGACAAACAAACAAAAAACAAAAAAGGACCCGAAAAAAAAAAAAAAAAAAAAAAAAGAAAGTACCTTGCAATTCAACTACCCTGCATATCAAACGAGTCAATGCTTATTCATTGGTGCTACACGAAA
>BFEA01000230.1:8084-22612 GCA_003427395.1 Chara braunii
CTCTCTCTCTCTCTCTCTCTCTCTCTCTCTCTCTCTCTCTCTCTCTCTCTCTCTCTCTCTCTCTCCATCTCCCCACGTGCGTCACAGAGTTCAATCAAATAACATCCAATCTAAGGAGGAAACTTCAATTGCATTGTAATCCTATCTTTTTCATGTTGTTTTTTTTTTCCCAAGAGGGAGACGGCCTTCGGATACCACTGTCGAACTGGCCGGCCCCAGGTAATTCAGTATGAAAATGAAAATTCCAGATGAAAAGAAAAATTCAACTAATCCTGGCTCCATCTGGAATTGAGTTCAACCCGATTCAACAAATTCTGCTTCCATCTGGAATTTTAATTTAGGTTCATCTGCTTCCATCTGGAATTTTCATCTAGGTTCATCTGCTTCCATCTGGAATTTTTTCATCGAGGTGCACCTGCTTCCATCTGGAATTTTCATCCGGAATTTTCATCTGGTTCCATCTGGAATTTTCATCTGGATTTGAACTCAGGTCTGCACTTCAACAGCTGATGGGTGTACCAACTGACCTAACCCCCTTGATAGTGTGTCCCGAAGTTTTCGTCGGTTGTGAAATCCTTTCAATAGGTCCTTTCTCAGGGGACACTCACGCTAGGGACTTTTTCAACTTCTCTGTGGACCTGATTGGCGTCAGGTGCATCCAGAGGGGGGTGGAAAAGCGGTCGTGTACATCCAAGAAGGTCCTAGAGAGTGAGTATACCCTTAGCAGCTGGTCCGTGGAATCTGAGTATTTTGATGATTTGAGGTTTTTTTTGGTGGGGAAACTATGCGGGAGTCACAAAAAACAGTTATAATTGCAGTATGGGCCAAGATACAGTTACAATTGCAGTTCGGGCAATGTATACAACCTAGCTTTCTGGCCAGGTAGGGTGCCCGAACTGCAATTGCAAACTGTATCTTGGCCCATAGTGCAATTATAACTCTGTTTTTGTGCCTGCGGCGTAGTTACCCCTTTGTTTTTAAGTTTTTTTTTTCCCGCCTTTTTGTATCACGGACGAGCGAAGAGAAGAGAAGAAGACAACAAGCTGCCCGGCACAGACAGCGGACACATGAGGACGGAGAGCAAAGATTCACAATGACAGCCACGCTCCATCTCACATGTATCTATATATGCACAAAAAAGTTAGATCGAAAAACCATAGCGATATCCAAAACTCCCAAGGAACAAGGTACAATCACGCGGTAAATCCCCGACGCGTTTCGTCCACCCCCGCACGTGGACGCATCAGGGGGAAGAGTCCTAGAAGATTCAAGATATCGCTATCCAGGACGCCGTACCGTATGCCTTGCCCCCAATTCGACTATCCGACCCCTACCCTTATCGAAGTCATCAGACAACGGGCATCGAAACTACCAGTTCCATTGTTCCATCGTGTACCCAGCGCAGCACAACCAGTGAAACAGCGAAGGCAAGCGCCGATGGATTTGATGAATGCGTCGGCCTAATGAATCCTATCTGCAAGGAGAACTGCCATGTCAACCTTAGAACCCCAAAAAACCCGTTGGTGCGTGAATCGGAACGATACCGGAGAGATGGTGAAGTACCCTGCCGCTCGGTCAGCACACGAGTACCTGCACAATCAAACACACACAACACAACAGAAAAACAGGTAGGCACGAAGGATTCCCTTCTCACCACGCAAAGGGAAGTAGTACCCGGACGGACCGCTTAGGCAACAGAACATCACCGCACGTCCAAACACCATGATTCCAGCTAGCATCACCCCTGATGGGTCAGGCTCTGGCACCAAAGCCAAGTGGGGGCTCCGGCCACGACAGCACAGCAACCGACCACACGTTCACGAACCAAAGATGAGAGGAGCATGCCGAGCAGTGGAGCAGACTCAGCAGAGTAAATAGTCTGAAGCCGGTGTCGAAAAGGTACTGCGCGAGTCGATGCAGTCAGATCCAACGAGGTACCAATCACAGTCCCGTCGGCAGCAAACCAAATACAACCCCAAAAAAACGTCCAAAACCTTAAACAAAACAGCACAGGGCCCTGCCAGCAGGTAAAGGGTCCCATCAACCGTCCAGAGCAGGGTGTGACGAACCACTTTCTGTAACGCGCGACTTTCTGCGCGGTTGCAATGAGGGGTCCTAAGTTGAGAAGGTTGGGCGAATTACGGGAGGTCGGGATCGGTGGGAAATTGCATCAGTGTCCTTGCTTTTTCGTCTTTTTCGTCGCTTCTTTTCGAATGGCTGGGTTCGGAGCTGGGTGTGTCCTGGGACGGCCGGTTGATTGATTGGTTGGCCGGAGGGCTGGCTCGCCGCCGCGCGCGCGATTAATAAATGTTGACGTCGTTTCTTTTGTTTCAGTTCCAAACTTTTGGGCGCGGACATCGCGTGGGAATTTGCTTCGTTCTTTTTGAATTTTCCTTTTAAATCTTTTTCAAATTTTGTAGGCGCCTTTAATCATGTGTGTAACTGTGATTTTGGGCGGGCACCATTGTAACTGTATCCTTCTTCTTACGCTTCGTCTTTCCCGCCCTTCTTCTCTTTCTTTTGCTGCGTTTTTTGTAGCCGCGGTCTGCATGATCGGATCGATGCGTGGAGAGCGGCTACGTCCCCCACGCCGCGATTAGACCATGCAGAAGTAGGCAGTCCCTACCCCTTCCCTTCTTCTAAGTCCTTCTAATTCCGTGTTCTTCGCACATGCATGCACGCTATAAATTCCGGTTGCGCGATTAGTTAACTCTCTTAACCAGCTGTTGGAAGCTCGGGGTTGCGCGATCAGGAAGGATCGGCACACGAGCGAAGTAAGAGGTGAGTAGAGCAGGCGTCGGGCGACCTGACGAGCTGGTGCCAAACGCGCGGGGTCGACGTGGGCCACGACGGACTGTGGGCGGGGGCGAACCTGACGGGTGCGGGAGGACTAAGCGGGGTGACGACTAAATCCTTACCAACCCGTCCCACGAGCACGGGCTCCCATGACGCCGCCTGATCTCTATCTATTTGATCTAGCCCATCATCTCGCAGGAGCATGGCTGGCCACGCTTAGAGCGCCGCAATACGATGATAACGAAGCACAGATAAACATTCCTGCTCGGTTAGGAGGAAACGCTCATCACTGGTTTAGTACCTATGTATGGGTTGATCTCCCGACCTTCGAACGGGATTTCCTGAATCGGTTTGATTATGTCCACCCAGAACAAGCACTTTACATGATCAAAGACCGAGTACAAAAACCTCTCGAGTCTATCGCAGAGTATCGAAACCGGTTCTACCGAATGTTTGTAAAGACTGAGCGAGGCGAACAAGTCGGGAGAGATTTGTTTATAGATGGCCTTCGCAGCCGAACGATAAGGGCTAAATTGCGAAAACAATTTTCCTCCATCACTCACACGCTGCAACAGATCATGGCTGCTGCGGAAGAAATGGAACGGAAGTTCGCGGTGAACTTCATGGAAGGAGAAGATTATTCCACGGAAGGAGATTCGTCCGAACTTGCGAGGACGAGAGCTGAGCTGGCCGCGTTACAAAATAAGTTTGAAAACATGGGATTTGTGTCAGGACCCGTCACCTATCTGGAGCAGATAGGTCCCAAGCGACTAACCACAAGTGAGATTCCGAGCGTCCCTGTTCCTGTAATACTAGCACCTGTAAGGGCATTACCCCCGCCACCGGTCGAGAACCCTGTAAGATCGAGTGAGTCCGCAACCATTTTTGAGCTCACTAAAACGCTAATTAGCTTAATCCAGGAAAGCAAAAAGGAACAGCGGGAGCATAATGCTCGAATAGAAGCTATGATGAGAAACATACAGCCCATTGCAGTGCGTGCCCCTCCGGTTCAACAAGGGCTGGCCCCTGCGCCGGTTCTCGGAGGAGCCGCAAACAATATGAACGTCTGTTATGCATGTCATCAACCAGGGCATCTAGCCCGTGATTGCCCCCACCGGCCTCCGCAACAACGAGTCGGGGTCGCGCCGATGACGGCGGCCCCCATCGCTAACGGACCAGTACGAGTAGGAGCTTTGATGGAAGAAGTAGAGGGTGGGGGAAGTGCGTTAGCTACCACAGAAGAAGCCGCTTAACTCATCCCGTTAGATCAGTATGTATCGCTGGGGTATCCCAGGCTTGGAATGATCGGAACAATCCGACTGGCCCCAGAACAGAAAGAAGTGGCGGAGTGGCGACCTTCTCCAGGTGAGATGGAGTTGGGAGGACCCACCTTCATCACTGGGGAAATCGATGTGCTTAACATCGTTCGAGCCTTGGACCATCGGATTCCACTTCCGATTGGCCACTTGCTCTTGATCTCGGAACAAGCCAATGAGCGAATGCTACAACACTGTAAGGCGAACCGAAAATGATTCGCCCTGACCCGAGCAACGAACGTGAAGAAGGGACTTACACCAGAGGAAAATACGGCAGGAACTTCGGATCCAATTCGGGTGGGGTTAATCCAGAAAGACGATCATTTCCTACGGGTAAAACCCATCCCGTGGAAATCGGTAGAATCGATATCGAAATTTGGGGAATTCCGTACAATGCAATCATCGATTCGGGAGCTGCGGTTTTTGCTATCTTAGTGAGAGTGGTTGAGAGGGCAGGTAGGAAAAATGATCTGATCATGCTTTCCGAGAAAGATCAGCTCGTTTCGGCCGACGAAGAAAATATTAAAACAATGGGAAGGATGACCAACGTCGCTTTCCGATTAGGAAAGGTGCCCACACTGGGAGATGTCGTCGTGCTAGATGTAAATACCTACGACGTCCTTTTTGGACTTCCCGCTCTTGTGGCATTACGAGCGAACCTGGATTTCGAGCGAAGGTCAATCATCCTCTGAAATACAGGAGGAAAGCCGTATGTTGTGCCTATGAGACTAACCCTTCGTACCACCATCAACGCAGTCCCACGGGTCTCGCCGATGATGGCAGGGACTCTCCGTATGATCTCCTGGGAAGAATCCGCGGATGGGAAGTCATCAACAAATGAGGCGGACAGCAGTGACGAAAGTGACCCAGAGATCCTGAAGCTAGTGCGACAGCGCGTTTTTTATCCGCCACCCAGAACGATCGCAAGAACGATGCATCTAACCAGTCGAAACATTCAAAGGGCTAAGGCAATGATTTTAGGTGAACCCCTCGTACAAATTTCGAGGATGGTCGATTATCTGGAACCCCCTCAAACCCTGTACGAAGGAATCACCCCGCTTCTCGCCAGATACAGCGACAAAAAGCATTACTGCGACATTACGTATCTACCAAGGTCCCTCTTGACACCTGCAAAAGAAGTGCGACTGTTGCGCTTGGGGGTAGAAGCCAGTTCTTTGGAACCCCCTGCGCTCCTCAAAGCTGACTCAGACGAACTTGGAGTAAAGATCGCAACTAAAACCGTACCATGGCAGGGTGTCTGTGACGGAATCACCCCAGAAGGACACGTGGCCATTCGGGAAGAAGACGCCCAGATGATGGTCACGGTGTTCTCCTGGCGATCGGATCATTCCTTCATTTCTGCACCCCCACCCGATGTGCCAAAACCTGCACGCACGAAACAGATAGACGTACGGATCTGGGACCAGCTATTTGAGTTACACGTGCCACAGTACGTACCCGATGAGATTCATCGATTGATTGCGGACATTTTGACGGAATATCGAGGAGCGATTAGCGTGACAGACACTGACATTGGTCTGTCGTTAGTTATTCAACATGGAATACAGACTGGGAATCATTCCCCGATCCAATACTCCCTGATAGAACGCAAAAAGACTCTCGAACGAATTCGGGAATTCGAAGCCAGCAGGTGGATTGAACCCGTCACCGGACCATGGTCATTTCCCGTAGTGCTAGTGCCAAAGAAAAACAGATCAATTCGCATATGCATCGATTATCGCAAGTTGAATGAAATCACGATTAAAGATGTGTATCCCCTCCCCCGGATTGATGATTTGTTGGATGCGATTGGTTGCGCTAATTATTTCAGCAAGTTTGATATTCGGCATGGCTTCCATCACATTCTGGTGAAGGAGGAAGATTGGCCCAAGACGACCTTTGTACTGTTTGAGGACACGTGGCAAAGGGTTCGATGTCTGATGGGGATTTGCAACGCGCTTGCCACGTTTCAACGAGCGATAAACATGACATTCCAGAACTTCGTCAACAAGACGCGGCTAACTCAGGGAATGATCAACTTTTGCGTGATCGTGTACATGGACGATATCCTTGTCTACTTGGAGACCTATCACGGACACGCGCAACACATTGAGTGGACATTGGGAGCACTGAGAGACGCTGGGTTCAAGATCGCGCTCGAGAAGAGCGAGTTTTTCCTCTCGGAAATTTCGTTCTTGGGCTACGTCGTGACACGTGGAGGACTGCAGCCGGACTCAAGAAAGGTTGCGGCGGTAAGAGAAGCCCCAGTTCCCACATCGCTGACGCAGGTTCGAGCCTTCTTGGGGTTGGCATCGTACTATCGCTGCTTCATCAAGGGTTTCGCCGCGATTGCACGACCACTAACGAACCTGCTACGGAAGGACCAGCCTCTCAGCTGGGACGTGGAGTGCCAACAGGCTTTCGCAACCCTCAAGGACGCTCTGGCGACGGCTCCTATTTTGATTCGACCGGACCCCTCTAAGCAGTTCATTCTCATCACGGACTGGCAACCGGAAGCTATCTCCGCTATTCTAGCGCAGAAGGGGAACGATGGTCGTGAACACGTCATCGAGTACGCACGGTACCGGGCGAGCGGAGGAATGACTCGGCGCCTCAAGGCGAATGCTATGCAGTAGTCTGGGGAATCCAGCACTTCCATCCGTATCTCTACGGACAGAAGTTTCGCCTCGTAACAGATCATGAACCTTTGTTGGCATTGAAAAAGCTCACTAATTACACAGGCATGATCGGCCGTTGGGCGGTGCGACTACAAGAATACGACTTCGATATCGTTCATCGAAAGACATAGCGACATGGCAACGCGGATGGACTGACACGCCTGCATCGACCTGCTAAAGTACCAAAGAGCGAGGAAATTACACCGTGGAAGGAGCCGGACTTGACAAACGAGCCTAAGTACGGACAAGTGGCAGTTCTCCCACGTGGCAAGAAGCAGAACGGTGGCAATGGGTGATGGAGGTAACCCCCTACCCCTCTTTCTCCCCTCTCCTCTTCGTCTCTCCTCTCCCTGCCTGACAAATTTTGCTATTTTTGCGAAGCTATCTCTCGCGTGTACTCGATCTCCATGCGTCATAACGGGGAAGGGTATGTGGAATGGATAGATTGTCGACAGTGTGTCGCACCAGCCCATGGCTCGTGCATCCAATACAGAAACGACAGTAAACCGTGGTTGTGCCCCTTGTGTCGGACTGACAAGATTCCGACCGAGGCTCGCTTTTTGGATGCCACGTCAGAAGGGTTGGAAAAGACCCGGAGGTTTAGAAGGGCCGAGGTATGGACTGATATTGCCTTCAAGTTGATTGCCACCCTAGTTGGCAACCCCCTCCAGGATTTCACCAAGGAAGATCGAAGGAGGGCTAACGAGAGGGCTCGAGATTACAGATGGACAGAGGGTAGATTAGAAAAACGGAAAACAGACGGCAGTGGGATTTGGATGGTTGTACCGCATCCGTTCATGAGGTACGATTGGGTTAAGACGGCATATGAAGAAACTGCGGCTCATTTCACCGTACGGATCACGGAGTCGGCTATCGACAAAAATGAGTGGTACTGGTCCAATATCCGCGACGATGTGAAGTTTGTCGTCGCCAACTGTCACGTCTGCGCCGCTGATAAAGCCCCGATTTAGCCGCCAAGATCGATAGTGCCACTGTAGTTGAACGACCATTTCAAACAGTCAGCATGGATACTACCGACATAGGTGTGCCCCCTGGTCCTAATAGTTGTGAGTATTCAGTCCTATTGGTATTTGTCGATCACTTTTCAAAATGGGCCTACCCTTGTCGCACGCGACAAGCCTCCGAAATCGCGCGGTACGTCAACCGTTTTCTTGGGATGCACCAGGATACGGAGGAGATCCTGACCGATAACGGGGCTGAATTCAGAGGAGAGGTGCTGAGGAATCTGGTTATACACGGCGTCGCCATTCAGAATACTGCGCCCCACATGTCACAATCCAATGGACTGGTAGAAAACGCGAATAGGGTGATAAAGACGGCGCTGCGACGAAACATCGCGGCGCGGGATTCAAGGACCTGGTCCGATATCGTCGACCACATCCTGGCGGTCCATCGTGGAACGCCTCACGAATCGACGGGGCTAAGCCCCTTCCAATTAAGGACCAATAGCGTCGCTTGCGTATCGATACCAATCCTCCCTGATGAATCCACGTTGAATCGACAGCCCACCAGGGCCACGGCTCGAGACAAGGCCAAGCGGCACCTAGAGTTAATGGAACGATCTCTCCCCAAGCTAGCCCGAAAATGCCAGAAAATGACCAAATTGGCCCATGGCCGACAGGTCCGAAGCTACGAGGCCCGAAACGGAAACGCAGGTCCACGACCCCAGTACAAATTGGGGGACATCGTGCAGGTGAGGAAATGTGCTCGCCAGGGTAATCTAGCGCCACGATTCTTCGGGCGATTCCGCGTAATCAAACTCGGACCGAACGGCGTGAATACCGTGCGGCTTGCGCCTGAGATCTCCGGCAGCCGATCGGCTCGCCCGATCATCCGCCACGTGTCCTACCTTCGTCCCCTTCCTCTTTCCCCATCTTCGCACTCACCTGACTCCTCCTCCATTGCGGAAGAGGGCAATGACTACCTATCTCCTGTCTCTCCATCTCCTTCCTGTTCTTTCTCTATTACTTCGTCACCATCGCCATGAACTTTGCAACAGAGCAAGTGATCGGCGTGCGGATACTTACTCCGCGAGGGCGAATCAGTGTTATACGGCATGCGCAGCGGCCCTATCTCTGCTCTGATCTCCTCTGGTTCGCAGCCTTCTTCAGCACGGCGGCGATCTACGCGGCGACGGAGTTCCGATTCACGGAGGAGGCAACTGCGCGCGTTCTGGCCAAGATCTCGGCCTTCCGACGGCTATTCCCCCCCGGGATTAGCCATATCGCCGTCATCGTCGTCTTTACAGAGGATATCACAACGATCCCACCGGCGATTGACTCCGACATCTATCGGACGTTGCGCGCCTGGGCCGGGGAAGTGCGGGCAGCGTGGACAGATCTCCTTGCTCGACGAGGAGATACCATCGTGCCGGCGCATGACACAGACTTCCAGCTCCGCTCGTCTCGAGGGTCGCCAGCGATCGTGCTTCCTGAGCTTCGTCCCTTCGCGTCGCCCCAATGAGTTATCGTCTCGTCTCCTATTTCGGCCTCCCCTCCAACATCCCCACCCTTTGGCAGTCTGCGCGGGCCCCTACTCTCTCCTACCGTATTAAGGAGAACAGTTCGTCGCTATTGAGCGAAGAGAAGTGGGGCGCATGGTGGGAGGACTACATCGAGCTCGCTTTCGGTCTATTGGAGATAGAGTTTCGCTGGTCAGAAGTGGCCCCGTTCGGAAAAGGACCAGAACACCCAGAGGACAGCATGGAGCTTCTGATCATCCAAGCCTGGAGAACGGCGGAGCAGGGTGATCTGCTGGGAATTGTATTCGGGAAGGTGGAGGAGGGCAATCTCACCTTGATCACGGACGATTTGCTGGTGTTTCTGACTCAACTGGTGGATGATCTGCCCCTAGACATCTTGTCACGCAGTGACGAGCAGCCTGGCACCCACGTGCTGTCTCGAACGCTCGAGCCACACCTTGCGTGGTCCACGTGTACGAAGATTGACGAGGACAACTGTCTCTATCCCTCCCAGGCGCTTTACTTGGAGATCGACGTTACCGATCTCACATTTTGGGACCCGATCGCGAGGAGAAACGCGGCGCAGGACGAGGAGATAGAGGGAGCAGAGGAAGAGGAGGAAGAAGAGGAGCCATCGGGTAAAGAACGGGACGATCCAGACTACGTCCCGGAAAGAGAAACGAGGATAGCTAGCGGATCGGGTCAGCCGAGTAAAAAGAACGAAGAGGAGGAAGAGCAGAGGAAGCGGAAGCGCCAGGAGACCGCGGAGGGAAAGCGACCCACGACAAACGTTTCTCCTGTTGATCCATCGATCGAGGATCCGTGGCGTGATTCGGAGCCACCAGAAGAAAAAGGACGATGGAACCGCAGCAGAGGGATCGCGGAGACGAAGAAGAAGAAGTGAATCACCAGCTTCCTCCGGCTCCCCGTCCCGATCCTCCATTCGTCTACATCAAAATCTCGGCGTTCGGGCTTCGTCCCCGGTAGTTCTCTCGCCGACTCCGTGACTACCTCATGCTTACCCGTCTTCCCGATAGACCCCCGTTCCCCGATGGTTGGTGTCCTTTCCCCCATCACCTTTTCTACCATCTCTACGCTACCCGCCTTCTAGTCTCCGTTTATCCGCATGCCACCACCCACTCTGTGGTTGATTCCTTTCTCCTTCATGTGCTCCTGTTTAGCGCAGACTGGCGGGAATATAACCACGTAGAAATATACTGTATTATATCTGGAACTATTCCCGCCTGCGAAAACTACGAAGATTTTCGCGCCGCCCTGCAACGGACCCTTTCTACCATTTACCCCGACTACATCGCCGCTTTTCGCCATCTCCATGAGGTCCCTCGCTTCCCCCGCATCCATCGCTCCTTCCACTACGCTACCCTTCCCGATTTCGCCTCTCCCGCCATCAATCGATTCATGCCCCCTCTCCCCCTGAACCATCCGCCACCTCCACCCTCGATGATTCGACTGCCATTCCCGGGGAACGTCTAGGGTCTACCCTCTTTTTTTTTACACGGATGCATGGTTGGCTGCCACGTGTTAGTCTACAGCGGGTGTGACCCCCCCCCCTCCTTGGATTGTCAATAGCCCTTCTTGAGGAAATAGTAGTAGAGCCTGCATGCCACGTTGGAAGAGGTCAACACTCACTTGAACGGTAGGTGGCATAAAAAGAAGAGCTCCGCGTGTCGGTCGATTAGAGAAATCGACACGTGTCAACAAGCAAGCAAGAGTTTGCTAATACTGGAACCCCCTGGGCGTCACATATGTGACGAACCACTTTCTGTAACGCGCAACTTTCTGCACGGTTGCAATGAGGGGTCCTAAGTTGGGAAGGTTGGGAGATTGGGATCGGTGGGAAATTGCATCAGTGTCCTTGATTTTTCGTCTTTTTCGTCGCTTCTTTTCGAATGGCTGGGTTCGGAGCTGGGTGTGTCCTGGGACGGCCAATTGATTGATTGGTTGGCCGGAGAGCTGCGGCGGCGCGCGATTAATAAATGTTGACGTCATTTCTTTTGTTTCGGTTCAAACTTTTGGGCGCGGACATCGCGCGGGAATTTGCTTCGTTCTTTTTGAATTTTCCTTTTAAATCTTTTTTGAGTTTTGTCTCGGAATTTCGAACTTTTTCTTCTGGCATTTGTGCTTTTTGCTTCTTCGCATTAGATAGGAATTTAGGAATTTCGTAATTAGGATTTTCCTTGCCGCGCAACACTTTTTGTCTACGCGCTTCTTCATGCGGCTGCAATGGAACTCTGATTAGTAGGCGCCTTTAATCGTGTGTGTAACTGTGATTTTGGGCGGGCGCCATTGTAACTGTATCCTTCTTCTTGCGCTTCGTCTTTCCCACCCTTCTTCTCTTTCTTTTGCTGCGTTTTTTTGTAGCCGAGGTCTCTCTTAACCAGTTGTTGGAAGCTCGGGGTTGCGCGATCAGGAAGGGTCGGCACACGAGCGAAGTAAGAGGTGAGTAGAGCAGGAGTCGGGCGACCCAACGAGCTGGTGCCAAACGCGCGGAGTTGATGTGGGCCACGACGGACTGTGGGCAGGGGCAAACCTGACGGGTGCAGGAGGACTAAGCGGGGTGACGGCTTCGTGGGTTGGTGCGCGACGATGGACTGTGCGCATCGGAGAAGAAGAGAGAGGGAGAGAGAGTTGAGGTTGATGAACGTGGAGTTGCTGTTTCTTTATCTTTTCTCCCTCCTATCTCGTGTATATAAATTTTGATTTCGGCTCTGGGCGATCTGCCCGATTTCTATTTTTCAGAATTTGGACTTGGGTTTTTGCTCACATTTGTCCTTGCGATTTTTCCCACCTCTGAGGCACTGTGTGTATGATTGTTGAATGTATGAATGTATGGATGCCATGGTTGATTGCTTATCCTTCTGCCGGATCCTTGTCCTTGCTTTTGGTTGTCGCATTTGATGCACTCGTAAGTAGAATAGGAATTTTGCGCAATCGATAATCCCGTCCTTGTCTTCGCGTGTCTTTTGATTGAGATGATTGTGATTGTTGCATCTTGCATGCTCAAAACAGCCCGGAGTAATTAGACGATCGGATGCCGAGTCCGGCGAACGCCGCGCGAAGACACGTGTAAAACGCGATCTGAGTTGCACGCTTACACGTATCCCCGGGCGACGATTCGTCAATCCCAACGGAACCATTGATCACCAACGCATTGTCTGACTAAGCAGGGCCAACCCGAGGTCCGCAACGGCACAGTCGCCCCGTACGAACACGTGTAAGCCAGGCTTAATTCGCAAGGTTTGTGCGGGCTCGCACGTGGCAATCGCAATCGCCACGGACCCGCCCTTAGGCAACTCGTAACACTGCAATGACACAATGACGCGATCCTGGAATTTCGACTCATCATACGACCCGGATTACTTCACCCCTTGGATAAACGAACTCCTTTGACAGAGATACCCCTGCCTAACCGAGAACCGACTGTGTCCTCGGGAATTTCACTGCGCCACCACTAGCGACCCCCGGTGCTCTGATTTCCCTTCTCCGGACCATACCTACTATTTCATCCACCCCGGATTTGTCGTTATCACCACCAGTTTCCCTCCCTTTCGCCTTCTTCTTCCGTATCATCAACTCAGCGTCGTCCGGTGGCCGGCCATAGCTCCATACTGGCCTAGCACACCCTGCGAAAACTGCCGACGACGCGGCAATCAGAGGACCCCGGACTTCCGGAGGCCCAACCAGAACGCGCAACGACCAACGCCACGTGGCAACTTCCGACGGCCTGACTCATCGGAACCGCCTCCTCCCCGGAGGGATTTCCCCGCGAATCGCCGTCCCCGGAACCAGTGGCTCGCCCGGCCTTAAGCAACCCACGCGCGTTCGTTATCGCCAAATTGCACCCGTGCCCCCGAAAGACCCTGCCACAAGGAGATCTCAATTCTGACCTGGGACTCCACTTTTCCAAAAATTCTTGGCACACCCTTTTCGCACTTCCAGGCCCACATCCTACTCCGATCAGGAAGTCGCGCTGGCCGTGAGGTTGGGCGTCACAAGGGTACCATAACACAAAAGAAACCGCATCGGCATTCTACCGGCGGCGGGTGCACAGTGGTCACGAAAACTCGTAGGCAGCTGAGCCGCGGCTCTAAATCAGAAGTTGGGTACAGTCCACAGAGCACCACTGGGCTTGAAAGGAATACGGGTTATAAGGGCCTGTTTGGCAATCAGAGTCAAGCCCCCGATGAGACCCGGCCAGGTAAGTATTGACTTGAGTATTCGAGTATTTGAGGATTTGAGGATTTCAGGATTTGTTACTATTTGAGAATTTGAGGATCTGAGTTTTTTTTTTTTGAGGATCTGAGAATTTGATGATAGAGCGGCATCCAGCGGCCTAGCTCAGTTGGTAAGGTACGCAAGTGGCATTCAGGAGGTCTTGGGTTCAATCCCCATTGGCCTTATGTACCTTCCTGGGCATGCTTGGGGCCCACCACCTAGAGATAGCCCGTTGGTCCCCCCAGTTGGCATTAAAAAGCAGGCTCTGGTGATGTTCATAGGGGGAGGGGTAATCGGGGAGGCACAGCGACTGGCCACTCAGATGATGCTCGGTCGCTCTGCCACCGGCTGTCCCCTGGCCGGTGCCCCCCGTTGGGGGTTCCCTGAAGGCTATCGGACCACCCTAAGGCTATCAGGCCACCGTTGTCAGATTAGACACAAGATTGAATTTACCTGGGCTGGTTAGTCCAATGATAATACCTCAAGGCAGTCGCCCTCTTAAAAAAAAAAAAAAAAAAAAAAAAAAAAAATGATAGAGCGGCCAGAAGCCTTTATGGCTCGATGTTTTTTTCTTTTTCTTTTTTTCTTTTTCTGTATGGCCTGATACTACTCTCCCCTCCCTTTATGGCTCGATTGCTTCTTTTTTCATTTTTACTTTTTTTTCTTTATGGCCTGATTGAATTTATTAAGGTTATTTATTTCTTTGCTGGATGGTTGATTTTTTTTTGGGGGTAATAGGGCACAGTCACCAAAGCAGTTTGTAAATGCATTTCGAACTGCCTTTTCGGAGTCCTTTTCTTTTTGGGGTAACTAGGGCACAGTCACCAAAGCAGTTTGTAAATGCATTTCGAACTGCCTTTTCGGAGTCCAGTACGGTCCCTAAGTTTCAACTGCAGTCGAAACTCTTGACATGCAGAAAAGTCCAGTACGGTCCCTAAGTTTCAACTGCAGTCGAAACTCTTGACATGCAGAAAAGTCGCAAGGCCGAGTTCGCAACTGCAGTCCAGTCCGGCATGTGGC
>BFEA01000230.1:22668-38799 GCA_003427395.1 Chara braunii
CCAGGCAACGAGATGCTCTCTCTCTCTTTTTTTTACCTCTGGATGTGGTCGAGGCATCGCCATGCCCAGCCAGGCGACGGCGCCGAGATTAAAAAAAAAAAAGAAAAAACAGAGGGCCTTGCTCCACTATTCTTGACATGCACAAAAGACAAAAATCATGTCGCTGTATCTTCCCATGTTCTAGCGGCAGATTCACTCTCTTTTTGCACATTTCGAGAGTAGTGGAGCGAGGCAAAAAGAGATTGAATCTTCCGCTAGAACATGGAAAGATGCACCGCCACGAGGCCCCAAGGATGACGCGCATAGGTCAGGAAATCTGAGAAGGGAAAAAAAAAGAGAAAAAAAAAGAAAAGAAACTGGGTTGTTGTCAGCACGTGTATCCCCTAGGGCCTCTGCGTCTTTGAGGTGGACCCCACCGGACGGCGGCTTGGAAAAAAAAAAGCGCCCGATCGTTTTGGAGACCCCACTGGTGATGGAAAGAGGTGTGGAAAGCCTCTTTGGAAAGGTTTTCCAGACCCGACCGGTGATGGAAAGGGGTTGCCGAAATGCTGACGGGGCGTTTCTACATGGTCGGCGGTCTGGAAAATCGCTGCCTGATCGCAGCATTCCTTTTCCAAACATGGCCCCCAGCAGAGTAGAGGGGGGGGCATGTTCTCCGATGGCATCGGAGGGCCAGATGGAATGGTCCACGCAGCGGTGGAGGGGACCATTTTTTGGACCTGCATACAGCCACAACGGAAGGCCATGGACCGGTGCCCCTACGGAAGTTTCCTATTTCGGACCTGGCCTTTCAAGTTCCCTATTCGGGCAAGTGCGGCCGTTTCCAATGCCCAAGTTTGCGGTCGCGGTGGGGTGCCAACAAAATCGGCCAAACACGTTCCAACGACAGTGGGCCGTTTTTAATGGCCTCGCGGGTTTTCCAGCTGCCGTCCCGTGGGGTCCACCTCTTTATCAGCCAGTGTATCCTGCTCGGCCCCTGTATTCCCGTTGCACGAAAGACAAAAATCATGGCGCTGTATCTTTCCATGTTCTAGCGAAGATTCACTCTCGTTTTGCATATTTCGAGACCAATCGTGGAAACCGAGAGTGAATCTTCCGCTAGAACATGGAAAGATAGCGCCACCACCTTTTCTTTTTTTCTTCTTGTTTCTTCTTTTCTTTTTTGGAAAACAGCCTGGCCCTCCGACGTGGATGACTAGACTGCAGTTACAAACTCTGGCCTGCGACAGCCACGCGACAGAGGAAAATGGCTGTCGGCGGAAAAATTCACGTAAAGTGTAAACTTCAGAGGGACTCGACTCCAAAAAAAAAAAAAACAAAAAAAAAAAACGGCAGTTTGAAATGTATAATTCAAAAGCAGTTAGGAGAACAAAAGGAACAAGTCAGAGGCCGGGAATCCTCCACAAACAATCTGGAAATCGATTGACTTTTTCGTTTTTCCCCTTTCTCTGGGGCCAAGTCCCACTAGCGAAGACTCCGAAGAGTAAATAGGTGCGTGGCACATTTTTCGTCTTTAAAAAATGTCGAAAACTGGTTTTCTCGGTTTTATTGTTTTCGTACACGAAAAAAAAAACAAACAAACTGAAAGGTCTCGGCAATAATGACTGACAACCATCATGCCAGCGCACCTGGGATGCATGTGACCCGATGGCCGGCGACCATGTACGAATGGTACACACATTGCCGGTAAGTGCGCCTCACCACAGCTCCCGACCTATGAACCCTGTAGGCAAGTGAAAACGGTGAGGCCGAAGTGCTGCCCGCCAACCTTTCCATTTCTAGGAAGCCGACTCGTTGGTGCATTGGCCATCGTGTAGAGGCGAAGGGGGTTCGTAGCACAAAGCAGCCTTCGGTCATAGCATACGCCAGTGTATAGCAATTGGGGTGTAGTGCAAGGCGTTCGTAGCACACAGCGGCCTGTGTTCCTGAGACGGTTTATAGTGCGGCAGTGCTTGGGGTTTAGGTGGTGGTTAGGGGCGGTGTCTAAGCGGTCAGGCCACTGGGTGTACAGCAACAGTAATGCTGCGACTCGGGAGGAGAGTGCGGGAAGAGCTCGCTGTTGGAGTGATGGCCATTGCCGGCAGGATGGCCGAGGATGCCTTCCAAAGTCTCGATTCACTGCTGGGCAACCACACATGCACACCGTTGCTGTTGGGCCTTCACGTTGACATGGCGGGGACGACCCTTGGAGAAGACGATGACGAGCAGACATGGGGACGGCGTAGTCTGGTTTGGTTGTTGCCAACTATTTATGACATCTGCAAGTTCTTGCCACGGGTCTCGCCTAGGTGGTGCGTAATGCGGCTGCATTGCGGCGGATAGCCGGGTTGTGGAATGACCTCGTTGCCGCGGATGACGCCGAGAACGACCATTACTTAGGGCTTCTAAGCATGCGGCGGTCCACTTTCAACAGGTTGCTCCGTAAGGTGGGCCCCTTTTTGGAGAAACAGGTGACGAAATTCAGGTTGCCGTTGCAGCCAGCTAAGAAACTGGCGTATGCTCTCCACAGATGGGCCCATGGAGACGGGCACTGGCACAGTTCTTTGGGGTACGGTATGGGGAAAACCAGTGCCTTGCGGGCCATGCGAGAGGTCGCGGAAGCCATTCACGCGGCGTTCCCGAACGCAGTTGGTTTCGGTGGACTGGAGGAGCGTCATCGTCGAATGCAGCGGTTTCGGGCATTGGGTTTCCCCAATTGCTGGGGGTGCATTGACTGCACCCATGTGTATGTCGACAAGCCGCGAATCCCCGATCTGCCGATGGTGACGACTACTGCTCTGGACGTAACAACAGGTTCTCTATCGTTGGGCAACTCGTCGTCGATCTGGAGCTGCAGATCCTGGACTTCTGCTACGGCTTCCCTGGGACTGTTGGCGATGCGCGGGCTCTAAAGAACACCTCGCTGTACAGGCGAGCCCTTAAGGGTTCCTTGTTCGTTGACCTCCCCGATGGTGGGTACTTGCTGGGTGATGGCGGGTATCCCAATCTACCTTGGGTTGTCATCCCCTATGGCCGGCAGCCACACCTTACGAGGGCGATGCAGCGTTTCGACGCCCTTCACAAGATTGTGAGGTGTTGTGTCGAGCGATTTTTTGGAGTTTTCAAAATGCGTTTCCAGTACTTCTATCGGCCGCATATAACAGACATATCGAGGGAGAGGTTGGAGTTCCGGGCTTGTTGCATCATCCATAACCTCCTGTCGGCGTGGGGAGATATGCCGGAGGTGGACGGCGAACTCAGCGATGCGTCATCTCCTGACGTTCCGCCTCCGGATGTTGACCTGCGTGTGGACGGTGCCCCTCTCGCGTCCATGTTTGGCAGGGAGTGTGGTCAGGCCGTGCGGGACGCCCTGTGCGCTGAGTTGTTCGTTTGTGGGAACTCCGGCGACGGCATCCCATGTCGTTTGGTGTACGGTTCTTTATATATTTTTCATTTTGAGGGCCTCCTATGCAGCAAGAATAGAGCATATGACCATACCACGCGTTTCGAAATCGAATTTGGAGTTGGTTGTACGTTATGTTTCTTGCTTGAACATAAAAACTGCCATCCATGGCGGGCACCGAGCGCAGGTGCTACGTGTATGAAAGGCGTGCACTCATCGAATGTTTGGAGAGGACAGAGATGGAGGTTGAGCGGCTGCACCGGTTCTTGGTCGATAGGGGAGACAGCATCACGGTCACATTGCGAAGTGGGAGGACTGTACACACCAGCGACATATCCCTTGAGAACATACATGCCCGCAGGTGGGCGTCTTCAGTGTTGAAGAGGCTGCGTGAGTCGCGTGACGCTATACGGCAATGCTGTGACGATCTTGTCGTGAACAACATCCAACTACGGCGTCAGGTTTATTGATGACATGCGAGGAAGATTTGAGCATGCTTCCCATGCTTTGCGTGATGCTGCGCAGCAGAGGGACGATGTCATACGTAGGTTGGAGTCCGCTGAGGCAGACGTGAGGGTGGCACGTGCTCAAGCAGAAACGACATGGAGGTTTTACGACGAAGTGCTCCAGGGTGTTACATGTGGAGGCATGTCTGGGGATAAGGATCTGACAACACAGTTTGAGCGTATGTCTATGTCGCCCAAGGGGAAAGGAAAGGAGGCTTCGACCTCGCAAGCGTCGTTGTGCGCTTCCTGTGACGAGAATCGCGCCGTATTGTTGGAGAAGGATAAGGAGATTGCGACACTGCAATTCCAAATCGAGATGTTCCAATACCCACCAGTCTGTGTTACCCCGCGTTCATTGAACGCGGGTTTCGCGTTCAAGGTATGAACGCAGTGAACGCGCGTGAACGCATTCGACGCGTTCGCGCAGGGGGGTGGGCGGGGTGGGGGGGGCCTTTGGGCACTGTGGGGAGCGGCGACGGTGCTTGGGGGGGCTGTGGGCAGCGTAGGGACTGTCTCTTATACACATCTAGATGTGTATAAGAGACAGATCTCTCGCGTGTACTCGATCTCCATGCGTCATAACGGGGAAGGGTATGTGGAATGGATAGATTGTCGACAGTGTGTCGCACCAGCCCATGGCTCGTGCATCCAATACAGAAACGACAGTAAACCGTGGTTGTGCCCCTTGTGTCNAAAAAAAAAAACAGTGTGTGTGAATTTGTGTGTCTGTGTGTGTGTAAATGTGTGTGTGTGTGTGATAGGTCCTTTTTTTTTTCGGGGGGGTGCGGGAATCTCCCCCGCTCAGACGGCCCATGCATGCTATCTGAAGGGTCCTCGCAGCCATGTCGCACAGACCCCCCCACCAAAGTCAAGGCAGGCAGTGAATATGGAGTAGAGCACGAGCTGGCCAAATATATGCTCAAGGTTCGAATTCAAGTCTGTGTTTCAGCAGTTACGGGTTGCTCACTTAGCTAGGCCCTGTTAGTCTCTGCACGTGATTCTCGGGGATTGGTTGCGCTACTCACCAAATGTGCAAAACTAGAATGAATCTTCTGCAGAACATGGAATAATACGCCGCCATATATTTCGTCTTTTGTGCATGTGGTGAGTAGAGGCCCTCAAGGCCACTGCACGTATTCCTAAGACAAGAAAAACGAGAAAAAAAAAAGAGAAAAAAGAAAAAGGAAAAAAAAAAAAAAAACGAGAATTTTTTCTCCTTTTTCTTTTCTTAGGAATACGTGCAGTGGCCCTAAGGGCCTCTACTCACCACAGGCAGAAAAGACAAAACATATGGCGGCGTATTATTCCATGTTCTGCAGAAGATTCATTCTAGTTTTGCACATTTGGTGAGTAGTGCAGCCAAGCCCTGAAAATCACGTGCAGAGCCCAACAGGGCCTAGCTAAGTGAGCAACCCATAACTACTGAAACACAGACTTGAATTTGAACCCTGAGTATATATTCGGCCAGCTCATGTTGTATTTCATATTCACTGCCTGCCCCGATGTTGGTGAAGGGTCTGCGCTACATGGCTGCGATGACCCTTCAGATAGCCTGCATGGGTTGTGAACAACAAAAAAAAAAGAGTGCATGTGTGTGTATATGTAAATATCGTATGTATATGTTCGGGTGGGGCTATTTCGTGTTTTTTTTTTTTACTTCGTTTTTTTAATTCCCGTAGTCCTCGATGCGCACGCGCGCCCCGCGGGGACGCGTTCAATTTTTTCGCTCTTCGTCGTGCGCAGCGCGTTTGAATGCGATTGAACGCGGCCCCGGGGGGTATGAATGCGCACGTTTGAACGTGAACGCGTGTTCGGCGCGTTCAACCGGTTGCACAACCACCAGCGTTTTGGGAAGAGTGTGATAGGGAGTTGGCAGAGTTTTGTGAAATGACGGGTTTAACACGGGCACCCCGTAACTTGCAATCATCGTAGAGAGAGAGAGAGAGAGAGAGAGAGAGAGAGAGAGAGAGAGAGAGAGAGAGAGAGAGAGAGAGATGTAACGAGAAGTCAATGAGTGTGTATTTGCGCACGTTATTCGTTGGTCCGACATTGTTGTACTTATTTTGAGGTTGTTGATTTTCGTTATTGAGTGAGGTTGGTTTTTTTTTTTTTTTTCCTTTGTCTTTCTTATTCTTATTCTTATTATTACTATTATTATTATTTATTTATTTATTTTTTCGTTCGCGCATGGTGTCCAAGTTCGCGCATGGTTTTCTTGGAAGTTCGCGCATGCAATGCCTGGTGTCCAAGAACGCAAAACAACGGAACCCGGAAGCTGGCAGTATCAAATATGGAAAGCTAAAAATAAAACAAGCTAAAAAAACAAGCTAAAAAAATAATTAAAAAAAAATCAATTAAAAAAAAATGAAAACCTAAAATAGAAAAGTTCTTGGACACCATGCGCGAACGGTGTCCAAGTTCGCGCATGCAACGCCTGGTGAAATGCTTCGGTAGCTAGCTGTGCATGGTGGTGGGTTTTCAAACTTTTCTGTTTTTTTTTTTTTTTATAACTTTTCTGTTTTTGCTTTTTTTTTTTTTAATTGTTTTTTTTTTTTTTGTTTTTTTTTTAGCTTTTTTTTTTTTTTTTTAGCTTTCCATATTTGATACTGCCAGCTTCCGGGTTCCATTGTTTTGCTTTCTTTTTTCGTACATACTTTTTTTTTTTTTTCCCCTCAAACTTCGTATGTAGGGAATCTACTTAACGAGGTGACAAGAGCATCCCCGATAAATAGGCCCCAACTTCGAAGGCTCCATCTATTGGTGGGGAGCTGCACCTGCTGTAAATTGGGTCCAGTGTCCCTCTCCAGAAATGTGTTGATAACCTATATATGTTCGTTAACTTATATACTGTCAGAAGATGGGGAAACCTTGTGAGGGGAGAACCATGATGTGTGTATAATGTGTGTGCTTGTGTATTTGTGTGTTTTTGTACTTGTAACACTGTCTTCTGTATGATCTATATGATCTGTAGTATGTGTGTCAGTGTTGTAAGAAGGTTCAGTCTATTGTGTGTTTATTGTGTGTACTGAGTCTGTGACAATGTGTGACTGTGAATATACTATGGTGCTTTTGTATCATAGTTGTGTAATATGATGTAATATGATGAAGTATGATGTATATGATGTCTATGATCAAAGTTACGAATATGATTACAAATATGATGTATATAATGTGAAGTGCGAATGTATTAAGTGAATGTATTAAGTAAGTGGTGAGAGTAGTAATCTATTTTCCATCTATTTTGAATCAATTTTTGGATTTGTAGTGGATCTGTATCCTGAGTAGGATGAAGAGACCTTTGTAGCATTGCGGGCATCTTATATGACCGGATTACTACCATATTGTGAACATGTCATCATACACAGACTACCTCCCTTGCCTTCTCTGACGCATTTAATTCGCACACCTTGCTTTCCTCAGTGCTTATCGGGTACACGCAGCAGCAAGCCCCACGTTCTGTCTGAGATCTCCTACTTCCCTCCTTCCACCCACTTGATCTATTCCTGATTCTGAACGATGGACTCAGAGTTTCCGTGTGCAGTGGACAATGGACAATCCGTGGTACTCACCCTCCCGTTAGTCACTCCAACCTCGAAATCTTAAAACCTAAAAACCATCAACACCCCTAAACCCTTGGTCTTTGTCTCCACTCCTTGTATGCCCCCCTATTGTTCCACTATTGTTCCTCTGAGTACACTGACATTGCAAAGTATTTTTTCCCTAAGTGAGAATCCACACTTGACCGGCAAGGGAGGGGGGGGGAGGAGAGAGAGAAATATGTGGGGAGGGAAATAGGGGTTGGGTGTCTCCACGACTCTCCAGTATTAGAGTCCGGTTTTTTCTTAGTCCTAAAGTAGAGTGAAGTTAGGTATTTGAAAGAGGATGGTGAAGTTTTGGATCGGAAGCCTGAGCCATTGCTCTTTTGTACTTTGCCACGGTTTCCATCGTAATTGATTATTCTGGTCCAGTTCGCATAGTTTTCGTCCAGCATCTATCCAAAGGGCTCGAAAGTTCTCCAAGAGATCATTCCTTTTGGTGAAATCTGATTATGTGATCATCATGAGTTTGAGTTATTTCCATGCTGCGTGAGTGCTTACAGTTATGGTATGCACTATTGAGGCCTTGGCATGCATGAACCCAAACGTATGTTGCTTGAATTCATGCGCGCATCTCGTACGCCAAGCTGCCATAAGAATTGCCAGCCGAGTGATATTGAAGAGATTGGTCATAAATGAAGACCATTGGTGGGCACTTGGTGAGATCTCCCCCAACAAGAGTGTCTTTAGATCCCACGGGATATGCGTGTCTGTTAGATGGTGCCATGCTGAGTCCCACCATCTCCACAGTTGGGCTACGATATGACAATCAAGAAGGCAATGTTCCGATGTGGCCCTTTTCTTGGGGAAGGCATTTCCACAGTAAGTGGATAGGGGGGACAACTAGCCCCGTTGTTCCAGATCTATTTTTGATGTCAGTCAATCGGGTGTCGGTAGGCATCTGCGTATAATCTGCCATTGCAGGGCTCTAAGGTTTGTGGGTTGTATTTATGAGCGAATCTCTATCCCATCGGGCCTTAATGGGGTCCAATATCTGTACTATTTTGCGTGTCTGTCTATAGCCCTCTTTGACTGTGTATTGCCAGATTGGGAGCTTAGACTTTCCTACCAAAGACCATTCCCATTCGTGGGGGTCGAAAGGCAGTTGGGCGAGAGGAATAGTAGGCTCATAAGCGAAAGGTCCCTTATCCCCTTCCTGAAGCACTCGAACTCTGATGAGATCGTTCTGGGGTCTGGGTGGTCCAGTTCCTCATGTCGAGTTAATTTGGATCATCTCTCTCATGGTAAATGGGGTCTGTGCGCTTGCAGTGAAACCAGATGAATGAGTACTGATTCCACCTTGTAGATACCCATGGGGAGAGGCCAATCCTCTTTTGGGATTACCCAGTCTCCTTGTTTTATCATCGGTCCTCGTTTGAATTCCGCCACACATGCCACCGGGATGGCCTCTTCTAGCTCTCTTAGTCCTTCCTCTACATTTCTAACTCGGGTTAATTGAGGTATGAGATCCACCCCGATATTCCAATATGTAGTTTGGTTGTTCCACAGATCTCCTACCGTATATATTCCTCGTTTAGCCCATAGTAGTCACTGCGAGCCATTATAGAGGGAGAAGGGTGCCTTGTGCTGTCGAGAATGTGGGGGTTCCCAAATATCGGTTGTCTGCTTATTTCCTCCCATCTTATATGGGGAAAGTTTTGGGTTGGGCCCCTTTCCCTCCAAAGTCTCAAGAAAACAGTCCAGACAGGATCAAATCTCAAATCCCATTTAGCCGCATTTGACGGTGAGTTCTCAGTTCGGACTCAGGGCGAGGCTGGGAGGGACCATTCTTTATTGGTCAGCCACTGGAGCGGATGTATTGGTTTTGTTGCTACTGTCTGCGGGGCCAGGGCGGAGATCTGAATCAGGGCATAAGGGGCCCAGGGGATGTTGTTGCCTATCAGCAATCTTATTAGAAAATTGAATATGAGTGTCTTTATTTCATTCTTCGGATCCACAATTCTCAATCCTCCTAGTGATCTTGGTTGTGTGATCACCTTCCATGCCACTTTTTTGATACAGTTCGTTTTTTCATGATCTTCGTGCCATAGGTATGCGGATGTTGCTCTCCGAAGGGGTTTAAGTTGTTGCTTGCTCAACTGCCAGAAGGTAGCCTTATACCATATTGCAGCAAATATCCCGTTGGTTATCGCCAAAGTTCGTCCTATTAACGAGGTGTGAGCCATTTCCACACTTCCATTCGGTGGACAACAAAATCTACCAGCCTCTCCCCATGATCTGGAGGGGGAGCAAGGGCTGTCAGGTTTACTCCTAGGACCTGGATGGCGGCTTCCTTTGGTCTCCAGTCCACATGTGGTGTAAGGGGTGGGGAGTTGTCAATATTACTGAGCCGCCATCCTTCCGTCTTCGTTCCTCAATTAACTTTCATGTCAGCCGCAATTTCGAATAGATGTATCGTATGTGTCAACGCCTGAAGGCTTGCGGTATTGACTCTAAATAAGACAGTAAGGTCATCGACAAATATGGATGTGATCGGAATTAGATGTGGAGGTATTTCCTGAACGTCAATCCTTTGGATTTCTGGGTTGGTCATGATCATTGCAGCCAGAGCGTTCATAGTAAGAACGAACAACATTGGGGCGATAGGGTCTCCTTGTCTGACCGATCTCTGTAGTGTGATAGGTGGTGCGAAGTGCCCATTCATCATTATGTTTGTGAACTTTGTGGTGGCGTGCCTGTGAAATATTTTTATCAATTTCCGGAAACAAGGTCCAAAGTTCATTTTTTGGAGGCAAATTTCTAGGAAGTCCCAATCCACATGGCCATATGCTTCTTCGAAGTCGATGAATAAGATTGCTGCGTAAGCTTGACGTTGCCTGGCATATCTAATGGTTTCATTGACCAGTAAGACGTTGTCTTGTATGTTTCGGTATGGCATGAAGCCGGACTGGTCGGGGTGGAATCCGGTGTATAAGGTGAGACAAATAGGGGAGAAGTCTACTGGCCCACACTTTGGATACAATCTTATAGGGGAGGAGGGTAATTGGTGTGTAGTTTCGAATCGCCTCCTTGTCTCCTTTTTTGTAGATGAGTGTGGTCAGTGGTCACTCTTTGACCCATCGTATCACCAAACGACTCTTCTCTGAATACCGCATTCACATACAGGCAAAAATTCAGTTTGAATGTGTCCCAAAAGTGGAGCCAAAATTCCTTTGGGAATGGATCCAACCCTGGTGTTTTTTCATCGTCCATATCTCGGATGACTTGAAGCATGTTTTCTTCCCTTATGGGCGCCTCCATTGTCTCCCTATCCTCCGTGGACAACATCGACGGGAGGACATTGAAATGGTTTTTCCTAGCCTCTGACAGTATGTTAGGCTCTCTGTATTTGGCTTCAAATATAAAGAGTCTTTGGTAGTATATAGAGGCATATTCAACTATTTTGTACGCATTATCTGCTAAAGGTTGCGTATCATCGAATGGGTGTCTCGGGGACCAGACAGTGCTTTGTCTTCCTCTGGTTTTGGCTTTCCTGAAGAAAGATAAGAGTAACACTTTGCGGGAATGGTAAGTCCCGTGGGACCACCGTGCCTATTGCATTGGAGTCACTATGTTGCAATACAGATACTGATGTTGTTTGTTAAACCCCTAAATCCATTACAAGTCTGGGATTTTGCAGGGATGCCCCTCAGCCTGACAATTTGTTTCCGGACTCTCTCTGGCAAAATCGCACAGGTACTCATCTGTGGGAGGATCTTGTAGGGGCACCCCTCAACCTGACAATTTGGCTTCCATACTCTCTTTGTAGCCTATCCGCACAGGTCCTTGTCGGTCTGCCTGCATGTACGTTGTTTTCGATCCAATCTCTCAGTCCTGAGTGAGAGTTTCCTGAAGAGGAAGTCATTAATTAAAACCGCCAGTACCTTTCTTATATATCGGCCGCGCTTGCGCCCGTTGACCGAGTTTGGCCGAATCAGGCCTCCGTGTTAACCACCGCGGCCAACGCATGTGGTCAGCGCCGGAGGCCGAATCAGGTCTTCGTGTTAACCGCCGCGCCCCATGATCTCAAGCGGGAAAAGGTACTGGTGGCTTAAACCACCAATTAGCACGAGCCTAAGGTCACAAAGCTATCTTCCAAGGCCGACGAGCCTGAAACTGTGTCTTTTGAAAATTGCCCATGTGTCAAAGTCGAAACGCTCTTACCGCTCAAGCTGGCAAGAGCTATGCTCTGTGAACTGGCAGTTTAGCAAGAAAAATAGAAAAGGGGTAACTTCAGTAAAGTCACAAAAACGAGTTATAATTGGACCATGGGGCAAGATACAGTTTGCAATTGCACTTTGGGCACCCTACCTCGCGAGAAAGTTGGGTTGTATACATTGTCCGAACTGCAAATTGAAGGATCATTTAGGATCATTTAGGACGATTCAGGATGATAGAGTGGATGATTGAGGCCATGAAATAGAGATAGATGATGACTAATAAGAATGATTGTCTACTCAACACTCAAATACTATCCAATCCCTAATTCCCTGTATCCATTCCAACCAACCAATCACAACTGAGCTTGTGATGTGCACCAATCAGGCCTCTTCCTAGTCTCACACCCCAATCTGGCTCCGTTACAGGGCAGCGCTACCCACCCCAGCTCCGACCATCGTCGGGCAGATTGCAGCCATTAGTCAAGTTTGCAGATTGTTGTCCTCCCTCGACAATCCTAGACCTCTATACAAAGCCTCGAACTCCTACTCAAGCAGGTTACAGGGCACCGCCCCAGCGTCGGCCAGCGTCGTTCTGGCGCCAACTCAACCTGGCCATTACACAAAAAGGCTCAATTAGAAAATTGGCTAAGCTAGAATGCCAACTAGAAATCAAGGTTCTGATAATATCAGAATCCTAATAAACAAATATTTATGATGATGAAATTTGACGAGTACCCTGAGATGATCACAAAAATGATGGATAATGATGAGGATGCTGATGACTATTCCTCTCCACCTCTCCCCTTCCTCCTTGTACTCTCCTCCTCTCCCCTCGTTTCCTTTTCTCCTCTCGCTGCCTCCGCTGAGCTAGACCTTGCTATCAGCATGAAGTTCATATCAGCCCCAATGAGAGAGATAACCTCCTCATTCCCTTCTGCCTTGAGGTAACCAGTTCCCGCAAAAGGTGTACCTTGAAACTAACACTCTGACCTAGTCTGCCTCCGCCAGGATATAATGCGCCCCCATACATATCTCCCTGCCCCAGCCAGGTCAGCTCCCATCATCTGTGTCTACTCCCTAGAGAGCAATCACCTCCCACCTTGTGTTACCCCTGTGGAGTAGCGCTCCCTTCCTGACCGACCTACCTACCAACTAGACCATAGCCTATCTGGGCAAAGATAATATAACCACCAACACAGATATAACTACTGATTGATGAAAAAATTAATAAAGCAACTGTGATGATGATGATGATGATGATAAAGATTCAGATTGCTAGATGATGATGATGATGATGATGATGATGATGATGAAATAAAATTCGCGAGAAATAAGTAAGGAACGTTTGACTTGCGATGCCCTAATAGCACCGGTGTGGAAGATCGACAACTCACTATTGCTGTCATGACAATAGAAGATGACAATAATTACGATTTTGACAAAGAAGTCTGAATGATGATCATGAAGAATATAAGGCAGCGAAATGGTGATGACGATCACCGTCAACAGTGAAATGCAGATGGCGACCAACGGCAAAAGCAAGATGCGGATGATGTAAATGACGATTAACTTTGATATGTGAAGACAACCAGCGACAATGTTGATGATAAACCAACGCTTCGGACGAAAAAACCTGCACAGAAAAGAAGAAAAAAAAAAAGAACACAAGACTAAAGAAGAGCTCCCTTGATAATGATCTCACCGACAATCCTCCTGCTGTGATGATGCTCCAAGTTGGTCCAGCGGTCTCCACACTTTGGTTCCACGAGGCTGACTCAACTTTCTTCCACCGACGTCGACTTTCGCCAACTCGCTCGAGCGCTCCAGCCTCTATAAGGGCATTGGATATGGAGTACTTGATGTGGAAAGCACAGGGGAAATGGACAAACCGCAACTTTCACCACCATTTCCCCTTTTCCACAATGCCCCAGGCCAGCCGCCAAGTCAGCCTGTGACATGGATTGGCCAAGTGCCTCTGGAAGTTACGTGTGCGTTAAACGCTATCGTTAGATCCTTTTATCCCCTCACAACATCCTCATGCCAATGTGCCGCCATGCACTAGCTGAAAGCACCATGCCACATGCACGAAGCCAACACCACGTCATCCGTTAATCGTCAGCGCCTCGCTGCTTACCCGTAACCAGCGCTTCGTCGTTCGCGAGCAACCAGCGCCACGCTCCTCTCAGGGAGCCAGCGCCTCGCCACCTTTGAACCACCAGCCCCTCGCTACCAGCGCACGGCCAACGCCTCGCCACTGATGACTGACCAGCGCACCGCCAAGCGCACGCTGCCAGTGCCATACCTCCAGCACGCGCGTTGACGTGGTGTACTCTCAGACCAGAGTCTCTCCTTGATATACTTGGGGAATACACACACTAGAACTTCTCTACTTAGCTCCGGATGCACTTGCAGTCAGATTCATTCAGGTTTGACCATAATCGTCGTCTGATACATTTAGATAAGCGTTGATGCAAGTGTGTCATGAACCTCTATTTTCCTTTATGGTATCTTCGTCTTTCCTTTTCACGGCCTCGAATATACTTCACACCTTCATTTTTGTTTCCCCTTCTTCGAATGCAAATGCTCTCATGAGCTAAAAAAAAAAAAAGAGAGAAAAACAGAAAAGAAGATTGTAAGGTGGTTTGACGATGAGGGAGTAAAGAGTTCACTAGGGAACAAAAATGAGGATGGGTAGAAGGGGTCTTGCGAGCTGAAAAAAAGAAGGAAAAAAACAAAAGAGAAAAGAAAATAGAAAGAAACAAAAAGAAAAAAGAAAGTGCATTGTCAACTCATGGCTTGGCTGGCAGTGAGGTTGTTGGTTGGTGGTTTGTCGCTCAATCTGCTCAAGAATTGGGACGTAGTCTATTTGCAGCGGGCCTCTATCCGCCCTGGCCTTCAGCCAGGGCCTATTCGACTATTTGCCAGGTCGGCCTGTGGGACCGGGTCGTGGCCTAACCTCACAGGCCGTGTGCTATTTCAGTCCAGTCCAGTCCTTCTCGGTACAATTGTCGGTATCAGGCCAATTCAGTCCAGTCCAGTCAGTCCGTTGGGGTATACCCCAGCTGTAGTATGCATTCTGGGTCATTCTTCATTTGCACTCTTTGGAGTACGTGCGTGTTGAGTCTGCATTGGAGTTGCGCTGTCCCTTCCAGCTCCATCTTCATCCCCTCCATCCTCATCCCTTTGTCTTCATCCTGACAGACCACCTTCCCGGCGGGTCCGTTGTAGGGCCAAACCCCGGTAGACTTTCGAGCCTTTGTCGACCCCACTGGGGTCCCATTTGGCTCGGCCCGCCCATGCTCAAGCTCAGGGCGCGGGCCGTTCGTCCGAGGGTCACCCCCACCTAGTCCTTTGAGATGGATGGGGGTGGGCCATCGAGCGAGAGAGTTTGACATTGGGGATGTAGCTCAGCCCGCTTGTCTGGTGTAGCCTCGCTGGTCATCATCGCAAGCGTCAATTCTTCGATTCCTCGTTGTGTTCTCAGGCAATTGCTCCTTCCAATACTCAAGCAGTCCAAGGAGGTTTATTGAGAAATTCTCTTCTTTTCGTGCTCAGGCTAAGCGTCATCTTTAGGCCACGCACCTTTTTCCCTAATTAAATAACAACAAAATGCGGCATCACTGGGGTTGGCGAAGCAACCCTCCCCTCCGCTCTAGTACATTCCCATGCCCGGTCCGTACTTCTCACGAATTAACGTCCGCCCCGTAGTCTTTTCGGGGCTCTTACCCACATGCAGAGTCCATCCATGCCCAGTCCACATTCAAAGCATCTCGTGGCAGACCTTTTTTCACATACAAGGTTTACACTAGGGACCACGAAAAGAAGTGCACTCTATACATCGGTATGAAGTTTGTTTAAAATGGCCTTATGGTTTTCTTACAAATTGAGGCGAAAAATGGGGGGTCGGTTAACCTTTTCTCACGACCCTTTGCTCATCCACCCTTTTCTCCTTTTTGTTTCATGTCTCCCTAGCCCAGTTCCACTTAAGTCACGTTAGGCGACTCACCTGCACGTCTAGACACAAATGCAAATGCAAATACAATCCCCGCTTGAGGTCAACACATAGCCCTTCCCGCATGCCTATCTTTCTTTCAATGCCTTAGTAGTCTTGTTCTGGTTCCTTTTACCAATCACAACCAAACTTTCTTCTTCTCATAGTCATGCAGTCCGGGTTCTGGTTGAGTCAACTGACCTTGCTCACATAAACTTCTTTCAATTCTTTTCCGATTCTCCCTCTCTCCAATCTCTTCACTATCCTCTTCCCTTTCTCTCCTTCTTGGTGGCACATGGGACCGACTTCCCCCCCCTTGTCCGCTTCCTCCACCAAGTGAGGGCTGATTCCTTTCGCAGTTCGTTCCCTGGCAATGTAGCAAGTGAGCGGAGAGGTTACTCACGTGCCGGGAAGAGAGAACGAGAAAGAGGGGGAGAGAGAGAGAGAGAGAGAGAGAGAGAGAGAGAGAGAGAGAGAGAGAGAGAGAGAGAGAGAG
>BFEA01000230.1:48391-65642 GCA_003427395.1 Chara braunii
CACACACACACACACACACACACACACACACACACGCACACATATCAGTCAAATGAATGCTGGGCAGACTGTCGGGGTTCAACCTCCTGATGAGTCGGTGAAAGTCTGACGAAACAGTCTGGCACAGTCATGCTTTCTCGAGTGTATAGCGAATATGAAAACACACACACACACACACACACACACACACACACACACACACACACACACACACACACAGTCGGTGAAAGTCCGACGACACAGTCTGACACAGTCATGCTTCTTTGAGTGTATAGCAAATATGACAACACACAAAACACAACAAAAAAACGGAAAAAAAAAATGAAGAAAAAAAAAAAATCATACCACATGGGGTGGCCACGTCGGCCGGGGAAGAAGACGCTGTAGAGCTTGACTCCAGTTCGAATCTGCAAAATGACTTGAGACCTGCAGAGTTAGTGAGAGCTTTATGGCGCAAGTGAAATACCTTTACTTTTAACCACCAGTACCTCTGCCAGTGTTGGGAAATTACGATGTCTTGCCCACTACCCGAACTTTTCGGGGTTGGGACACAGGGTCGGCAATGTCCCATAAATCTGAATTTTATAGTGCCGCGAGTGAACGGAAAAAGGGAAAAAAAAAAACAAAAACTTTCTCTACTGCAATGATGTCGGGCTCACAATCTTCCTCCACAGAATGCACCTTACAGGTAAGGCGGGGTCACATTCTGAATGTTACTGTTTTCTTTTTTTTGTTGGTCGTGTGTTTCTTATGAGTCCCCTGTCCGTGAATCGCTCAAGCTGTCTGTGATCTGCTCAAGCTGTGTTTTGTCAGAGGATTGTAAGGCTCATCACACTGGCACTTAGGGGAATGTATCCAGCCATTTTCACGGTCGGATCCATGTGCCCGTTTTTTTCCCCTTTTATTCTCTTTTTGGAATCTGACAACCTGGCCAGGCGGCTGAGATGCCCTCATTGAGGGCACACTCACACTACCACTTCCACAATGTATACAACTGCAATCACGGCCAAAGCTTTGTTTCCTTTTTCTTTTTTCTTCTTTTCTGAGGTTCACGGCCCCAACTTTTCTTCTTCTTTTTTTTTCTTTTTTTTTTTAAATATCATCAATTATTACCGGAAAGCGGGTCCGGTGTCCCTTACATGTACTCTGCGGCCCTTACAGGCTGAGTAAGGCACTTCCGGCCAAACCCATCCCGGCCGCAGTTAAACTTCTGTCCCAAAACACACAGACTAGTCCAATGAAAAATGAAGATTATCCTATTCTAGCAACCGTGCATTGTACTCTAGCAACTGCCTCGTCCTATCTTCCTATCTTGCAACAGGACACAACTTTGTAAAGTTCTCCTTTTTTTTTTTTTTTTGTTCTTTCTGTGAGAGACCACATTTCAAAAATTAGCGAAGCAAATAAGTACACTTCAAAGTGGCTTTTACCAGAAAGAAAACGGAGTGGTACCCAGGCTCGGCAAAACTCGGAGCGCGTTGAAATTCAGGGTAGGCAAAAACAGGCTCGGAGGTACTGGTGGTTTTAGCGTTATTTACTTATTTATTTTTAAATCACGCCACGTGGCGTGATTTTACCCTGCAACCCCCAAACCGGGCAAACCCCTTCACCCCGATCCCCCTTGTCCTTTCCCTCCCCTCTCTCTCTCTCTCTCTCTCTCTCTCTCTCTCTCTCTCTCTCTCTCTCACACACACACACACACACACACACACACACACACCAAAAAAAAAAAAAAAAATCCTGAAAAAGAAAGACGGAAAATATTAAAAAGCAGGAGGGGCTTGGAAGAATCGGCGGGGAAAGAAGAACCTGATGCGCTTGACTCTAGTTCGACTCTGTGAACTTGCTTGAGAGCTGCAGAGTTAGTGAGAGGTTTACGGCAGAAGTGAAATACCATTACTTTTAACGTTATGTCAAAAACAAATATCGCCATGTGGCCTCATTTCACCCCGCAACACCCTAACCCCTTTTCACCACTACCCATTGCCCTTTTCCCTTCCCCCGGTCTCTCTCTCTCTCTCTCTCTCTCTCTCTCTCTCTCTCTCTCTCTCTCTCTCTCTCTCATCTCGCCATGTGGCCTCATTCACCCCCCGTTTTCCAGCAGGTGCAGCTCCCCACCAATAGATGGAGCCTCCCCGAGAGTGATAGCGGTGTCTGCTCTTATCAGCACCCCTACCACCACCTCGGGTTGTTCATCAACAAAAAAAAAAAAAAAAAAAAAAAAAAAAGGAGGCTGCCTTCGTCACACCGCATGTCGAAGACCCAGGATAAGCAAAGTTTCATTGTTAGAAAAGGAGGGGAAAAAAAAAAGAAGAAGACACAGGATGTTGAGGCGGCGCCAGTACCCGGACCCTGGTAGATGCCTAAATCCGCACATCCTTCACAACCTCGTTTCCGAGATGTTGAAACTCGACCCGCTACAGGCGGGCCGTTCTACACCCATGTTGAAACCACTTCTCTGACGATTGTCGAAGTGTTTTCGACATTTTTTGTTCGACAGTCTGTGTAGAGAAGAAAAAATGTTGAAAACTCCAGTTTCGACATTGGTGTGGCGAGGCCCTAATACTTCAACGGCGGAGCAGGTCTCTGAGGACACTCCCGAATGCCCGAGAGAGTCTCTGAAGAGTGCAGTTGTCTGTTGTGGCGTTCCGTCCATGTTTGAGTACAAGCAAATAGTGGACAGGATTCGAAGTAAGCAAGGCACACGATTACTCGCGATTAGGTCACAAGTTTGGATCTGACCTCAGCCTGATCTTAGAGATTCGTTTCCTGTAGGTCAGTTGGCACGGGCTCGGATTCATTTTCCGCAGGCTGGCTGGCATGGGCTGATTTGTATTCGGGAGGCCAGCTGGCATTGGATTAGATTCTTCTGTACCTCTTTCTATAACTTTTTTTTTTTTGGACCATATTTCAATTTACTGATGCCATCCTTGCACAGGGGCCATGCCAATCTTCGCTGGGATCGTCCCAATTTTAACAGCTGTGCTGGATGACTGGGCTTAGATTCTTGGCTGGCGTTTTCACGATTTTTTTCTGACGTCCTTCGGAACATCTGTTACGATTGGAATGATACAGAGGACCCCACAGGGAAAAACCGTGCAAGAACCGGCGTGGAAAAGCTTATCTTCGACTCCATCGGACAAAGCAGGCCCTCCGGAAAACCGATTTCAGGACGGCGGTGAGGTTTTCCGGGACCCCACAGCCTGGAAAACCGTCAGATCTCGGGATGCTGGAGCTGGAGGCGATCTGCATTGTATCCCTCTACGCCCCCAACTCCCCCCACAAAAGGAGAGAATTCATAGAAAAAAAGAAGAGCATCCCTACCCCGGGTATCCCGGTGGTACTAGCGGGGGACTATACTGCGGCGCCTGACAGAGGAATGGACAAATGGAGAATTCATCCCTCTTTTTTTTCTTTTTTTTTTAAAAAAACAACACACCCCTGCAGTGCTAGTGATGCTGGTTCCAACGAACAGACATCACTAGCACCCGGGGGGAGGCTCCATCTATTGGTGGGGAGCGTCACCTGCTGGAAAACGGGTCCAGCGTCCCATATGCAAAAACGAGTACAGAATAAATCGAGAAGCTAGTTGAAAAAGCCTGCCAGCATTGATTGCTCTGGCCTCCAGAGGATTGACTAAGCAGGCTGATCAGGAAAGGGAGAGAACCTCTTCGCCCTGGCACCAGGCGCCAGATATCTACAGCTAAGATCCTAGTTCCTCCTTTCCCACCGTTAAGTAAATCATTAACCATGGGGGCTTCCAAACTCTACCAGGAGGTCTGATAGACTAAGACAACCACCTGCCCCTTGAGAGTAAAGCACTGAACCGTTTGACAGAATCAGACAGCATAGACAGCGACTGACCCGGATCCTGAAACCGAGGTACTGTGGAGAGAGCAGGGGCTGAAGCTGACCGCTGTTCACTAGTCTCTCTGAGCTCCTTCTTCCTGCCCATACCACTGTAGCTCTACAATTGATGTGGCTGCAGGGGGAAACATGTCAGGGAAGTCCGCCGGGTTTCTCATCGGGATTTCTTGGCCGATCTGCATCCATTCATGGAACTGAAGCTTGCTGTTCTTGGAGAACCCGTTGTCGTCCCTTCCTTCCTCTCTGTCCCCGTGGCCAATGATGTGTGCCAATCTGCCACCCTTCTCCCCTCCCAGCCAATCTGCGCTGAATTTGCTGATAACTCTTGTGATGTCTGCCTGCTGCGTTAGGTGAGCTATATTTTCCTGTACTTTATTCAATTGCACCCTTATTTCCGTTTCTATAAATTGTCTGACTGTCTCTCCTGCTTCCCCGTCTCCCATTCTGGCCCCTTCCTGGTCATACACGCATCTCCTTATCCAAAGCATCCATACCACAGCTTTCCGGGGGATCTCAAATAGGTTTGTGGCGTAGGTGGAGGGGAGAGGCCAGAATCGTTTTCCAGTTCCATGGCCATTCCTCTCCAGTTTCGAGTTGTGACCAGATACGGTCCCACCAACGCCACGTTAAGATCGCCCCTGGGCACTGGAGGAAGATGTGTTCAATTGTTTCGCAGATTTTGCGACTCGGAAATCCTGACAGGCAGAACTTGCACCACGGTAGGGCCTACCCTTTCTGTTCCAGATTCGTCCTGTCAATTATCCAATTGTTGGTGGGGAGACATCTGTGGATAATTTGCCATTGCAGGGCGGCGAATTTAGCCGGCCTTTCCCTTATTCCTTTGAACCATTTGATTCCTTTTATTTGATCGTCCCCTAAATTTAAGTGTCTCTTCAATCTTTCCTTCACCACTGTCCTCACATCCACTCTGGGTCTAATCATCCTGTATGTGTTTTTTACAGTTAGGGTGGAAAGCTGTATCTTTTGCCCTGTCCGACCTCTCACCCATTGCCATTCTAGCGAGTTTAGGGCCAGAGTGGATAGGGGAACTTCCAGACGGTAGACTTGTCATATTGTGTTACCCCTTTGATGTGTTTGCAGTACGCGTATACGGTATAGGTTGACGTTTTCGTGCCATTGAACTGAATCTGGGTGGTATCTAACCAGGGTGTCATCCTCCTTTCTTTCAAACAGGTTTACCAGGGTGCGATCTTATCCGGCTTGCACGACGCATCCTATTTCGAGAGGTGAGTCCTCCATTGTAACTGCCACCCAGTCCTGCTCCTGCAGCACCTGGCCTTTCCTTAGGAGTACTATCCAGGCTAAGGGAATGGCGAAAATCAGTTGTTCCAGTCTTTTATCTATATTACGGGAATGTCGTAGATGAGGTCTTAAGTCTTGGGTGGTTTTCCAGTCCTTGGTATGTTTGTCCCATATATCCCCAATTCGGAGGACCCCATTTCTGACCCACGCAGACCATTGGGGGTCCGAGCTGTTAAAAACTCGGCCTTGACGATCCGTGATGCTTCTATTCCCAAACAGGGGCTGTCGCAGAACTTCATTCGTATGTTCTAGGGGGGGGTTGTCCGGGAGCGGAAGCTTCCTCCAGTCCTTGATGAGGTTGACCCAAAATTTGTCCATTGACAGGTCTTACCTTGCTGCTCCTCTGTCCCCTTCCTCTTTCGAATGCAAGTTTGCTCTGGGGATAGACCAATAACGATCCTCAAACCAGGTTAGTAGGTCCACCCTCGGTGTCGTTTTAGGGGCTAGTCTACGGATTTGTTCCTTGGCCAAATCCTCCCAGGGGGTGTTGCCTTGGAGAAGTCTTTTGATCTATTGGATTGCCAAGGCTGTTACTTGCAGTGAGGATCCAACATAATCATCCCGCCTTTTGTTTTAGGCTGGATCAACATGTCCCAGGCTACTCGGCTTATCACATGTTGCAGGCCTGAGTCCCCCCTCCAGAGGAACGCCGCCAACTGTTTTTTGAGGTCTTGGGTTCCTTTTTTGCTGAGGTGCCAGAGGGCTGATTTGTACCAGATTGCTGCCAACACTTCATTATTGATGATCAGAGCCCTCCCAAAGATAGATGTATTTTTGTTTTTCCATTCTTGCATTTTCTCTAGTGCAATGTTAGTAATCCAATCATCGTTCTTCTGCGGTGGCCCTTGTGCAGAGAGTTTCACCCCCAGCACCCGAATATGTTCTTCCAGTGGTCTCCAATCGACTTTGGGTTGCTCCGGAGGGCGCACTCCGTGGTAGTGGATCCACCAGCCTTGTGTCTTGCTTCCCCAGTTGACGGTCATGTCCGACACCCGGGTGAAGCGCGACATCAGGGCCAGGATTTCCGCCATGTTGTCCTGGGTTGCCTCAGTCACTATTGTCAAGTCGTCGGCAAACATTGAGTAAATGGGCAACGCTTCCTCCGGGATGCCTGCCATACGAAGACGAGAGATCTTCTTGTTCGTTCTTAAGTTGGCTCCTAGGGCCTCCATTACTATAACAGAAATGGGGCTATGGGGTCTCCCTGTCTTACGGAGCGTTGCAATCTGAATTCTGGTGCAATCAGGCTATTTACCTGCACCCGTGTTATCGCGTTGTGGTGGAGAATCCTTATCCAGTCCCGAAACTCCGGCCCAAAGTTCATTTTTTGAAGGCATCTGTCTAAGAAGGACCAGTCCACGTGGTCATATGCCTTCTCAAAATCAATAAACACGATTGCGGCATTTTGCTTTGTTTGTTTTGACAGTTTGATTAGTTCATTCACAAGCAAAACATTATCCTGGATATTCCTATTTCGCATGAACCCGGTCTGAGCCGGGTGGATTATTCCTTCCAAGATGGGAATCATCCTGTTGGCCAGTGCTTTGGCGACCAGCTTGTATACTACCGTAAGAAGAGTGATTGGTCGATAGTTTCTTATATTGGTCTTCTTACCTTTTTTATACAAGAGGGTGAGGATTCCTTGACCCGCCTGATCCCCCATGTCTCCTGACTCCTTCACCTGCTTGTAGTACTCCATCAGGTCTTCTGACATGGGGAACTACATTTCCTCCCAAAATTCTTTAAGAAGTCCGTCAATCCCGGGGGTCTTGTCTTCGTCCATCTGTAGAAGGGCAGTCCAGATCTCCTCTTTCCGTATTGGTGCTTCCAGCATTTCGCGTTGTTCATGTGTTATCCTTTTTATCAGGGGTTCAAGGAACTCCTCGACCTCCTGGTCGTTCGCCGGTCCTAGTTTCTTCGTTAAGTTGGAAGTGAAGAGGTCCTTGTAGAAGTCTCTAGCCACTTTTAGGTTGTGGGCTGATGAGTATGCGGAGACCTCCCTTGTTTTAACGGGGTCATATAGGCCTTCAATAGCTGATCGCCTGGCCCTTGTCTGGGCCATCGCAAAGAATCGTGCGTCCATTTGTCCTTCCACCGAATATTTTTGTAGTTTTCCTCTGATGATAGATCCTTGTCATCTTTCTTGTGCGAATTGCAAGAGTTCTTCTTTGAGTTTTTGTAGATCTGAGGCTTCCGTTTGTGAATCGGGTTGCCGTGGTTGTTCCAATTCGTAATCCTGTATTTTCTGTTGAATGTTCATTTCCTGGGCGTATTTTTCTTTGGCTCGTATTTTCGAAAAATTCATTACATTTTCAAAGGCCAGTCCGTTGTTAAACCACGCAATCTGTGAGCCATGTTGGTCCCTTGTGGTACGCCAGTAATCCCAAACGTCCCTAAGGAACCTCTGAAATTGTCTCGTTTTGAGTAGGGATGTATTAAGCTTGTAGAACCCGTTGCCTTGGTCCGTTTTTTTGCGGGACCTAAGGAGCACAGCGCACATTTTATGGTCCGCACCTGGTCAGGGGCTTTGTGGGAAGATAACTGCTGCTTGCACAGCTCTGTCCAGATCCTCGAGTATGAGAATGAGGTCGATTCGCGATCTGGATTGGTGCGTTGTTCCGGTGTTTCGTATGCAAATAAAGGTTTTCTTTTTTGGGTGCATGCGGCGGAAGGAGTCATATAAATGTTCAGCTTCACAGAGCTTACTAATTATCCCTTCATCCTCTGCAATGTAGGCCGGGCAGGGGGTGGGAATTCTCCATCTATCCATGTGGCGATCGGGTGCCGCGTTGAAATCTCCTGCTATTAGCGTGGGAATGTCGTGTGGTAGTTGGGTCCGAATGTGTTCGAAGAAGGTTTTACGATGTTCGATCTCGTTGGGCCCATACACAGAGTACGCAGACCACTTCTATTTCCAGCATGAGGAGAACTGTCGCCCATTTTCCTTCCTTCGTATCTACTGCAGTGTGGATGACATCCGCCCGGGAGTCCGGGGGGACCCAGATCGCTACTCCCGCCGAACCCGGGGTTGGAGCGTAGGCAGTGATTTTTTTAAATGGCCACGCCTGATGGTGTGCTCTGTTGTGCTCTGGAGAGTTTGTGATGTGGGTTTCCTGGATGCAGATAAGGTCTGGCCACTGTCTCCCTCCCACTCCTTTAATCTGTTCTAGGAGCGCCTTGCATTTTGGCGGTTTCACCGACACCAGCCCTTTTACATTGAGCGAGCGCAGGTCCAAATCCGCTACCCGGGTTGCCCTATTCCAAGTATCATCTTTGCCATAGTAGGCTTGTAACATATCTGGTTCCTGGCCAGGCAGCCCTTCCCTTGCATACTGCTGGTTTGCTGCTTCAATATTGTCCGTGTTGTCCATGGTCAGTCAATTTTACCCATATCGCTACATCCTGTAGAAAGGCGTCCTGCAGCAGGTTATGCCTCAGGAGTGAGCATAGACAGTGTCGCATGTCTGCGGCCTTGCCTAGGAGGCTGTCCCTGACCCTTGCTTGGCATACCTCTAGAAGCTCGGCATGGGAGAGCCAGATCAGACCGGCCTCCTTTCGCTCACTAAACCTGGCGAAGGTCACTCTCCGTGCCATATGTGCGGTTCCATTTCCGGCTATCCATTTGGCTTCTACTCCCGGTTCGTATTGTGTTTCAAGAAATCTGTCCATATCCTTCTATAGCACCTTTTCTCCTTCGATGTCATAGTTTTTGTAGGAAGACCAGCCTTTCAAAGGGCCCCCTCCCTGTTGGCCCTTGCCTATTGGGGACAAGCCTACCTCCCACGTGTCCCTTTGCTTTCGTACCGGGATGAGAGGCACTCCTTCTCCCTTCATCTCCTTTACACCTTCCCCTTGTTCCAAACATTGTCTCAGGCGGTACTCTTTGACCTGCTCTTTCTCACGCTGACGACCTGTGCCTGGATCTGGTTCATCTAGGATGCTCGGGGGGGGAGTGCTGCTGGGTACACTCTTGCCCTGAGGCTCTGGTTCTTCTGGGGGTGTGTTCTGTCTAAGGGCAACCTGCTCCTCCATCTGTGTTCCTATCTCAGTACTTGCTTTTGATCCATTTTTGCCTCCCATTTCCCGCCGCAGCGTATGGGGGTTTTCCTCTTTCTCTGCTCTATCGTGCTGTTCCTCTGTCTGTTGGTAAGGGAGCTGTATTAGTTTGGTAACAATGTGCAGGACTCGAGAACCCACCTCGGGCCAATGTAGATCTGGTGGGAGGCCTTCCACCATCACCCTCTTGAGGCTGGGGCTTCCGTCAATGATGGCAAAGATACTCAAGTAGGTTGCGTCCCAATACTCGTCAGATTCGGGGCCGTACGTGTCTTTCAAGCTACTTAAGAGCCAATCAGCAAGCTGGATCAGTTTTTGTTCTATTGGAATATGTTGGGTCTGTTGTGCATCATTGCTGTCACTGTTATTCTTGTCGCTTTGTGCCTGTGCCTCCTCCATAATTATTTCTGGCGGGGGGGAGGGGGGAAGGGGGGATGGGCCCACCTCCATCGGGGTAGGGCCGAAGGCCTTTTTGAAGGGGTCCAGGTTGCAGGGCTCCTCCTCACTCCCCTCATGATTTTTGGTTTGCTGTGTGTGTTGCTGGGGTTCCTCCCCTCCCCCCTCTACCATGACCCTCGCTTGTTGTGCTTGCTGTTGTGTTTGCTGTGTCTGTTGAACCTTTTCCTGACTGAGTGTTTGTCCCTCCTTTTCTCTCTCTTTTCTGTCCCTTCCTTGAGCAATGTCTGATTTTCATTTTGCGTTTTAATCCTCGTGCCCAGGGTGGCCCCTTCCATCACGATTAATAGTCTCTCCCCCTGTGCCTTCCCCATTCTCTTGACCAAGTACTCCAACGGGGATGGCCCAGGTAGGGGATAGGACCCCTTTTGGTATTGATGTTGGGGAGACGTTTTAACTCGTCATTCTAGGTGTGGTTGATGACCTTGCGCCTGTGCCTGTGCCTGTGCCTGCACGTGTGCGGGAACGTTTGTGATTGCTCCTCCCGTGCTGCCATCAAGCAGGGGAGGGTGCTGCAACTGTTGTGCAGATTGTGTGGAGACCGTGGGGACCGGACGTGCGTCATTGGCGCGGGAGCCTGAGGAGCCTGAGGAGCTTGCCTCTTGCTGAACCTGTTTTCCTTTCAGCTGATGTCGGTGGTCCGGACCCTCCGACTCCGGAGGAGTCCATGTGTCTGAGGGCTTTGATCTCCCAGTTAGGCTCTCCTGTCTTTTCCCATCTCCATCCCGTGGTCTTCTCGCTCCCTCCCTTCCCTTCTTCATAGACCCATCCTTCATGGCCCTGGTCCACAGTCCTCCAAAGATTGCCTCGAAAAGGGTCTCTCAGTAATCTTCCGGTCACCCTGTTTTGTTTGCCCGGATTGTTGGGGCAGGACAGGTCTGCACACAGGTGTCCGTACGCTTTGCAGCGGAAGCACCAAGGCCTGTGTTTGTGAGCAGTGTGAATCATGTATTCTTTCCCCCCTACTCTATATAGAATTATGTCGTCTATGGCGAAGGGGCGAGAGGACGGGAAGTCCAGTGCCAGCATGAGATAGTCGTCTCTCCTCTGCACATAGGAGGGGAGGGGGTCAATAAAATCGACTATGTCAAACTGCTCGCCCAGGTCTTGGATGAAGGCCGCCTGGATCTCGATGGGGATGTGTCTGAATTCCACCCAGTAGTGGTCCTCCATCATATGTGCTCTTTTCTCCTCCGGACCTTGTTTTAGAGGGGTCCAAGGGTAAATCCGCAATTCTGACCGGTCACACCGTAATTTCTTTCATCCGTCAATGCTTATCTTGTCTTGTTCATGGAGGCAGAGGACTGTGAAGATGGTGGCGGAGACTGGTTGAATCAGGAAATCGTCTTGTGCCGCTTCTTGACAACCTTTGAGGGTGGCAAGTCTCTTTCCGATCCATTTAATATTTTCATTGGTGGGCTTGTAGGCCGCGTCGTCATGGAACACCCAGTTGCTTGCATGCCTCTGGTATGTGGAGTCTCGTTCCGCAAGTTTTTGTAAAGGGTATGATTTGACTTGTATTTTCTTCCCACTGTGCTCCACCACCTTCTGTTCTTATGAAGTCAGGAAACGTGAAAGGAAGAATGCCCGGGCCGTGGAGAGTCCTGCCAGAGGGAGATGGAGTGGACTCTCCTGCGGGTTGCTTCTCTGAATTTGCAGGGTCTTATTCTGGTAAGGCCCCTTCAGCTTGTCAGCCCACGAAGACTGTGACGGGTCCAACGATCTATAACCCCGTCCCTTAAATTCCTCTTGGTCCTGAGCATTCCGTAGGTGGATTTGACGGACAGTCGGTGAAGGGCCCCCTTTCTCTGAGGGAGTAGCGAAGTCCATTCCTCTGGGTCCAGGGCCAATTCCTGAACTACCCATTACGGTTGATAAGCCACCCTTTCCCCGCCCCCTTCCATGACTCGTATTCGATAAGCTACAGTCTGTTCTATCCATTCGAAGGGTTTTGAACTTCCTTCTAGTATTCCTTTCCGTGTACTCGCATAAAATTCCACCAGGACCATTCGAGGGGCTACCATATGAATCTGACCAATACGTGGCGGTACCTCTTTGTTCGCTACCCAATCTCCCTCCCTGAAGAATGACCCGTGTTTGAGGACTTGGTACCATGTCAGTGGAACAGTTTCGATCAGATCGTCCAAGTGCTCTTCCACATCGTGGCAATAACGCAAAGTTTCCCGTAGTTGTTGTGTTGTTCTCCAATCTTGTTTTTCGTAGTCCCACAGATCCCCTATCTTGAGCACTCTGCGCTTAACCCAACTTTTCCATGGCGAGGCTGAACTCGGCTTAATGTAGCCCTGTTTATCTGTCAACCATCGGTTCCCGAACAAAGGTTGTCGATATACCTCTTCCCAACGGTCCGGGGGGGTTCTGTTAGGGAGTGGAAGCCTCCTCCATACGGATAGTAGGGATGGCCAAAAAGTGTCCCCCGGCTGCTCCTCCCCTTCCAAATCTCTGTCTTTCCATGGGATTTTGTGCGGGATTGTCCAAGCGCAGTCCTCTAGCCAGGTCGGTGGGTGTACCCCTTGCAGGGCGGATGGGGCAAGGCGGGTCAGGTGCCCGAGGGCCATTCTAGTTCCACTAGGTCTCGCATGATCAAAATTTTTTGTTGATGCCGTTGAGCGGCCAAGTGCTTATCCTTGCCAAAAAAAACAACCCGTTATTGAACCATGCAATTTGAAAGTCATGTTGATGGCGGGCCTTCATCCAGTACTCCCAAATTTTTCGTAGGTAGTTTTGGAAGGATTTAAGTCTGAGCAAAGAAGTATTGAACTTATAATAGCTTGCCCCTTGATCTGGGCACTTGCGGAAAGTCCAGATAGCCATGCACATCCGATGGTCTAAACCAGGGTATGGGCTCAATGGTAATATAGCGGTTGCTGTCAACCCACCCAGAAGGTCCTCCGAGGCCAAGATCAAATCAATCCGGTACTTGGAGAGCCTACCCGGGTCATTGCTCCTAATGCAGGTAAAGGTTTTTTCAGTGGGGTAGCTACGTCTGTAGATATCAAATAGTTGAAGGGAGGAGCATAACTCCCCTAGCAATTTTTCATCTTCTTCTGCATTATGAATATCCTCCTATTGCCGATACGTTGGTTTAGAGACCAAAAATCTAAACCTGCAAAAATCTCCACCTTACAATGGCAGATAGCGCACCGCTGCCTGGTTAATAGACCACACCAATCTGGAGCAGCGGGGACTGGCGCTACCATGGTTTCAACGATGTCTACACATGTTCCCCTCCCACAAGAGGGTGGAAACTATTGAGCATATTTTCATGCAATGCCCAATAGCCCAGTTTATGTGGCGGTGGTGGGACCGGGTCTGGCGAAAGATGGTGACTGAAATTCCCTGGCCATGGTCATGGCGGGCCATTCTGGTAGGTCACTGGCCCTTGGAAGGAGAAGGCTCGGCCTTTGTAGAAAATATGTTCTGGCTGGGTAGACGGGCGGTGATGTGGGCTCTCTGGTGGCAGAGGTGCGTTCTGGCTCTGGAAGAGGTGAAGATAGAAGAGGGGGAAATCATCGAACATATTCAGCAACAGATACAACTAACGCTCTTAAGAAGATGGTCCGACACGAAATCACAACCAGATCTTCTCACGCAAACCACCAAATTAGGAGAGTGATTACAGCATTTTGCATGGATTGATTGGGCGGCAAAAGGGAAGGATGGGGGGCAAAGGTCACCTGGGGAGGGGACAGGGACGGAGGACCACGAGATTTGGAGGATTTAAGGGATTACAAGCTGGTGTTGAAAGAGTGGATCCACATAGAATCTTCTTTCCCTTTGCGCCCCCCCTCAGACTTCCCAGACCCCTTTCCTTCCCATGCTCTCTCCTTGACGGAGTTCTTAACTCAAGAGATGTAAGAGATGTCTTAGATGTTTTAGAAAGATGGGGTGGGCAGGGGGACGAAAGGAGGTTCCACTGGCCCCCCAGTGGCTCCTTCTGTTTCTCCCGCATGGCAACCAGGCAGGTAATTGGACGCTGGACCCGGTTTCCAGCTAGCATGGACTCAGCAGGTTTTAGGGGGCGGGAGGTACTAGCATGTAGCGTTGTATCTGACGCCGGTTTCAGAGTGAAGAGGTTCCCCTTTCCCCTCAGTATACTGCTCGGTCAATCCCCTGGATCTCAGGGTAATCAATGCTGGCAGGAACATTCCACAACTGCTTCTTGATGTACTCTGATTCCAATCTGTATAAGGGATGCTGGACCTGCTTTCCAGCAGGTGATGCTCCCCACCATTAGATGGAACCTATCCCCCGGTGCTAGTGGTGTCTGCTCGTATCAGCACCACTAACACTGATGGGGGATTGTTAAAAAAGAAAAAAAAAAAGAAAAAAAGAGTCTGTACGTCCGTATTAGTAGGTTTTGAGTCTGTTTGATTCTGTTTTAAGTCTGTTTGATTCTGTTTTGATTCTGTGGGTGGATGGCAGAGGCTAGGGGATGGAGGGAGACTCCACCGGTGCCCCCCAGTGCCCCCCCCCCAATACCCGACCCTGCTGCAGGTTAGGGATGGAAGAGCAGAGTGGACATGGGACGCTGGACCCGGTTTCCAGCACTTTGGCGTCACTCTCATTGATGTACTGTGTGGCAAAGATGTATTTTTGGGACGCTGGACCCGGTTTCCAGCAGGTGCTGCTCCCCACCAATAGATGGAGCGGCCCGCTAGGCAAAGCCTCAATCCCGGTGGTTCTGAGTCAGTTTTGAGTCTTTTGGGGTCTGTTTCAGTCTGTTTGAGCCTGTTTTTATGAGTCTGTGTGAGGGCATGGCCACACCACTCTCGAAATGTGCAAAAATGAGAATGAACTTCCTGCTAGAACATGGCCAGATGCACCTGCCACATTTTTGTCTTTTCCACATTTCGAGAGTGGTGATGGCGAGGCCCTGAGTCTATTTGAGTCTCTTTTGAGTCTGTTTTAGTCCACAGACACAGGTCCATTTGAGTCTGTCTGATTCAGTTTTTCGATCTGTTTTCAGTGTTCGAGTCTGTTTTTCGTATGTCTGTTTGAGTTTGGTTTCAGCGAAACCTGAAAGCATTTTATAAATGAAAATCAGCCCGGATTCGGACAGAGCCAGGTTGGCGAAGAGGTGCCCCAATCAAAAACAAACTAAAAAAGAAAAAAGAAAGGACGTATTTCTGATCAGTTTAATATCTGATCCGTGGTCCATCGGGCCACATAAAAAAATAATAAAAAATCATAATAATTAAAAAAAAAAAAAAAGAAAGGACGTATTTTCTAGGGTGTTTTGCCAGGTGACCGGGCACCCAACTCATGCCGGACACAAGCCCGGGTTCCCAGGCAGGCATGAACCCCAGGCAGAGTCCTGGGTAGCCCCAGCACAAAAAAAGAATCCAGATTTTTTTTTTTTTTTTGTGTAGAATAATTGCAATACAAACGACTTTTGGCTGAGGGTCATATCAGACTTCCTCACAGATCCGAAGATAAAAACAAAACAACAGAATCAGACCAAGGCACCCCCCCCTAGACCCCTTTAGCCCCTTGAAAACCAATTTATACCCCCCTTCCCCCCCCGCTTGACAGTCAGCACTCGAAAAGAGAAATGAGCCTGGATTTGTGCTCATCAAGGCACGCACAGAAAACTCCCGCCAAAGAAGAAGAAGAAGAAGAAGAAGAAGAAGAAGAAGAAGAAGAAGAAAAAAAAAGGGCCGATTTTTGCATGAACTGGGTGCCCCATTCAGGTGACAGCCAGGCGACTTGTCCAGGGGGGAGTGCACTGCTGTGCTGCACGTCCCGGCGACCCAAGTAGCCTAGGGAGCAACGTCAATCTCACAACATAAAACCAGGATGCTGACCGAAGCAGGCCAACCCAGGTTTTTTTTTTTTTTTTTTTTTTTTTTTTTTTTTTTTTCCGTTTGATTGTTCCAAAGCAGTTTTTGACCCCCCCACAACTCCAATATAAAAAATCAGCAGCTTGTAAATTTTAACCCCCCCCCTCGACAAGAAAGAGCAGTTTTTTCCTGTTCCTTCCTGACACTCCATAAGGGAGAACATAAGAAAAAGGCAGAGTAAACGCCGTCCGGTGTCTCTGCCCGAAGGTTCAAAACTCCACACCTCACGCGATATTGCTGGATCAGGCTTTCGCCCATTGTCCAAGATTCCCCACTGCTCCTCCCGTAGGAGTCTGGGCCGTGTCTCAGTCCCAGTGTGGCTGATCATCCGAAAAGACCAGCTAAGCATCATCGGCTTGGTCAGCCTTTACCTAACCAACTACCTAATACTACGCGCAGAGACACCTGCTGGAAGAGCGCGTTTACATAAGGCATGGTCCAGGGGGGGTTCAAAACTCGACACCTTCAGGAAGAGACACTTGCTGGAAGGAGCGTTTACATAAGGCACGGTCAAGGGGGGGGGGGGTGTCAAGACTCCACACCTTGGGGTGTGGGTTCAAAACTGCACACCTTCGGGCAGAGACACCGGAGGGCGTTTACATCAGGCACAGTCACTTGCATAGTACCCCCCTTGGGCTGACGCAGGTAAGCGATTACAGAGCTGTCTGTCTGCGCACCACGCAAGGGTTGTCCACGGCGTTGCATGTCGGGTGTTGACGCTGCGTGGGTTGCTTGTTGGTGTTGGTCGTGGTTGTTCTGTTGGATCTCCCCAGTCTGGCATATCAACATAGGTGCCGTTTGCGATTGTTGCTCATATGGTAAAGTCTTCCGAGTCCAGTCGCATGTCATAGATCACGGGTTCGTGTCTGGCTTGGGACTTTGGGGGGGTTCTTGTCCAGCTTGGTCTGTCATCTCTCTTCAAAGAAGACATAGTTCCCTCTACATAGTACTGTACACATCTCGCCTTATGCCGGGCTGGAAGGGTCTATCAGGTACATGGCAGGTCTGCTCATGCATGGCTTAGACTCTAGGGTAGGGTAGGGATATAAGTCGCTCCAGGTAGTCTGAGTTCCGCCTAGCCTTGGGTAAGTTAGCAGAAGGACGGTAGGATGTGTCCGTGGGCGCAAGCTTGCCTTGCCTAGGTACTCCTGATGGGTAGAGTCCCTGATATTGCGCCTGTACAAAACGATTACATGAGCCTGCTGTCCGAAGTTCCCGTACGGCAAGGTTCATCCACTTCCGCTTCCACTAGGGCTGGAGGGCTGCCCAGCCTTGGTGCTTGTCACGGCTGTCTGGTCCATGTTGCCCTCTATATTGGTAGGGTGATGGTCCTGAGTGCCAGTAGCAGGTAGGATAGTGAGGACAGGGGGTGCCCTGTATTTTGCCACCTTTCGTGGGAAGATGCACTCGTTTCGTTTTGGTTTCGTGTGCCGCGCGGCCAGACCCCAAGTTGCCCTCGATACTGGTAGGGTGATGGTCCTGAGTGCCCGTCACACTGAAGTAAGATAGTAGGGATAGCGGGTGCTCCGGAAGAATTAACGTGGGGATGGGTAGGGTAGGTGGACTATCCTGTCAGGACAACCATCAGCTGCTGCTGCCAGTGATCACCCTGGGCTTTAGGGATAAAAAGAAAACAAAGAAGAAAAACTTGTTGAAAAAAAAAAGGAAAAAAAAAAGGGAAAAAAAAA
>BFEA01000230.1:133592-157220 GCA_003427395.1 Chara braunii
CCCCCGCAGCGAAGGCTCCATCTATTGGTGGGGAGCAACACCTGCTGGAAATCGGGTCCAGCGTCCCTGTACAACGTTCTTGTAAAAAATGAAAATGATCTGAGTGGGCCACGTGGCCATGTACATGCAGAGGCATTGATTACTCCCCCTTACCAGTGGAGGATTAACCTACTGCACCTATCTCCTACTGTATCAAAGCTGAATTGAACTGAATTGGATTGATTGGCATACCGAAATCTTGTGAATAGGCCCCATCCACTACTCATAGAGCCTATTATATCTCCTCCTGTATCAAAGCAGAATTGAATTGACATTGTTGAATTGATTAACATGAAAAAATCTTGTGAATAGGCGTCATGGCCATTATAGATGGATTATTCTACTGTCCAGTCCTCACAGAGCGTACTATATCTAAAAACGAATTATATGAGATTATAGTATGACGGGGCCTTGCCACGTGTCAATATTCGTTAATTTTGAGTTCCAAAAAAGGCGCGGTCATTATATCCATCCAATCTCTTGCTAAGCTATCAAACCCATCAGACATCGCGGTAATGAGGGATCAGAGCCGGCAATCCCCCTCAAACCCTTACTCTCTATCTAACCCACCCCTACACGCCGGATAGCAAGAGACCAGATGTGCATAAGCGGACCCTCATAATAAGGAGGGAAAAGTCGAGGGGCCGAACCCACGGCCCACGCCTGTGTAAATGGACCTACCATCGTCAATAGTGGCGTGACCGCCGTCGTTGTCATCGCCGCCCCCCCCAGTGGAATTATACCGGTCGCGGTGATTGATGCCCCCGTCATCATCGGTGGTGACACCACTGTCAGGAGTAGCATGATCACCTTCGTTGTCCTCTCCGCTCCCGTCAATGGAAATATACCGGTCGTGGCGATTGATGCCCCTGTCGTCATCGGTGGTGATGTCAACATCGTCGTATCGTGTGTCATCATTGTTGTCGTTGTGGTTATTGTTGTTGTTGTTGAAATTTGCTGTTGGTATTGTTATTGCCTCGGATGCAAGCCGATCCTCCAACAGAAATCGCAGATCGCAACGCTCAGTATATAGAGCTTTACAAGTAGCCATCATGCTATCTGCTCGCCGCCAATCGATGTAGGCGTCAAGCTTGGGATCCGGCCCCTCCTCCAGCTCCCATATAACATCCAGGATGTCCTCGGTCGTGTCGTTCAACCAAGCCGCCAACGAGATCGCCCCCCCGTCGATCCCTAACTCTTCATTCGACCGCAAAGACAGCTCCCCCACAAGCTCCTGTAACCGCCTGCATCCTTTCTCCTAGATGATCAGCCATTCATCCGCTCCGCGTTGCAACTCCCCTTCCTTGTCACGTTGTAGTCGCCCCGCCGAATCCATCGCGCCGCAAAAGAAAATAGTCAACAGTTTAGCCGGCACATCCCCTATACACGCGTCGCCGTCCGTCCGACCAGCCACGTCACCCACGACGCTCACTGCCACGTGTCAGGCGCGAGTATAGGCCCTGCACCTCATGGGAGATCGCCTTCCCAGGTGCTAGGTTGAGCCAGGTGCAACCAGACCTCGCTGGTTGGCTGGCACAGGCTGCTAGCGCTCGCACGACCACTAACGCTGCTCCTACCAGCGCTGAATGACAGAGCGAAGGGCAGTTCAGGGTTGCATCTTTCTGACCCATTTGATGACTTCAAAATTTTTAGGCATGTGCTGTGGTATACTTCATGTATTTTTGCCTTGGGCACTGGGCCGGAATAAATACTTCGATTTTGTGGCAAAAAAAAGAAACCAACGAAACACCCTCTGGACACTCCGAAACTCACCTGTTAGAGGGGGGGAAAGACCGACACCACCAGTGGTCCGTGCTGAGGTCAACATGCTATCAGGCAGGCAATTTTGGCAGACTGGGAGTACCGGGTACAGCTAAAGGGCTACTCAACAAAAGCACTGAATTTTTTGGCCACCCTATGGGGTGCTTTTTCTGGATTGATGACACTCGAATACTTGCAGGGACAACTCCCTCGGCTGCCATTCTCGGGTTTCTTTTGTGAGTTGTATTCGCGATGATAGGGGGGTAGCTGTAAACTGTATGCAGGCGAGCTTCTTGTACCTTACGAGGCCTACACCCAGAAGTTCTGTTTAGGATTTGGTATCAGTTTAGTTAGGCGATAAGGTAAGCGATTCTGTAAGTTTGTTTGATAAGTCCATTGTTGTTTTTGCAGATTACACCCTCCAGTTTTTTCTTTGTTGCAGGGGTATACGTACATAATATGCATTTATTTATTTATTTGTTTGTTTTGAACAATGCACCTCCGGTAGTGCTAGTGGTGCTGATGAAATCAGACACCACTAGCACCCGGGGAGAGGCTCCATCTATTGGTGGGGAGCGTCCCCTGCTGGAAAACGGGTCCAGCGTCCCATATATAGAATACAGAATGAATACAGACTGTGACAGATAAGTTTGCTGAGAAGTTGGGTGAGAGCCTGCCAGCATTGATTACACTGTCTTCCAGAGGATTGACTGTACAGGTCCTTAAGAGGAGGGAAAGAACCTCTTCGCCCTAATTCCAGGCGCCAGATATCTGCTACTGAAGAACTAGTCTCTCCCTCCCTATTTGCTGAAGCTCCAAAGATGGTCCTGAGGGGCTTGATTTGATGAAGCCTTCTCCAATATACATAGATGTTGTTTTCTTCATTTTTTTCATTTTTTTCATTGGCATCTACAAGTTCTGTGTTTTGGGCCAGTGTAGACTTCCTCTTGGTTCATAGTTCACTGCAGGTAGAGTTAGGCTTGGCCGGCAGACTGCCTTGCTGAGCTCACCGACTGCAGTGTATGATGTCAGGGACGCTGGGCCCCCCCAGCTTATAATTGACTTGTTTCTTCTTTTTTTTTTTGGGGGGGGGGGGCGGAAACTACAATGGAGTCACAAAAACGAGTTATAATTGCAGTATGGGCCAAGATACAGTTTGCAATTGCAGTTCGGGCAATGTATACAACCCAGCTTTCTGGCCAGGTAGGGTAGGCGAACTGCAATTGCAAGCTGTATCTTGGGCCATAGTGCAATTATAACTTGTTTCTGTGACTGTACTGAAGTTGCCCCTTTTTTTTTTGGCAGGGGGGGAGGGGGGGGGCGCGGGGCGTTTGGAGAAACTGAGAGGACAAACAAAAAAAAGCGAATGGAGGATGTCCTTCGGGACATCCATTAAAATTGGAACCATACAGATAAGATCAGCATGGCCCCTCTGCAAGGGTGAGAGAAAATGTCGTTGCAGTCAATCCCCTGCTGCTCAGGGCAATCAATGCTGGCAGATGCATGTCCCATGCCGTTAAACGTACACAAAATTTCAGTGTCTTAATGTTCTGTGGGGCGCCGGACCCGGTTTCCAGCAAGTGAAGCTCCCCACCAATAGATTGGAGCCAATGAGGGAGGGTGCTAGAGGGGGGATGCTCATATCATCCCCCCTAGCCAGGAAGCCCGGTTCAAAAAAAAAAGAAAAAAAAGAAGTATGAGAGAAAACGAAAAGAAGTTGCTGAAAAGAAGAAGAAGAAGAAGAAGAAGTTGCTGTGGGACTTGCACATCACTCAGCCCAGCTCCTGAAGGTTATCTGGCAGTTGAAAAGACCGTGAGGGGCCAGGGTTTCTCTTTTGGGCCACAACCTTTTTTTTTTTTTTCGGAAATAAGTTACCTAGGCTACCAGAGTGGCCCTGGGTCACTTGCCCGGGCGGGCCAGAAAAAAAAAAAAGAAAAAAAAAAAAGAAAAAAAAGGAGTTTAAAAAACAATATTTTTAAATTTTACTTTTTGTTTTAAATTTGGTGAATAATTTTTTTTATTTTTTTTCACAAAGACGTGGCCCTGTCTCTTATACACATCTAGATGTGTATAAGAGACAGGTGTAGGCCGAGCCTCCTTTTTTTTTTTAATCCCGCACAGGGCGCATCGCGCACAGCGGACAGCACTGCGCACAGTGCGCGAGCTGTCATTCCAGCGCACAGCGCAGTGCGCCCCGCCCCGCCCCACACTGCGCACTGGTGCGCCGCAACTATGGTTAGAAGCATTCCACCGAGAACAGACATGACCACGAACCCCACCCAACTTAGAAATTAGTTTTTTTTTTTTTGGTTTCTTTCTTTTCTACGTTGCAATTCTCAGTGACCGGCCGTTCATGTGAACGACCCCCCTCAAATGCGGCGCGTTAACGGGACTCGCCCCCGGCCCATAGTTGGGCCAAGAACTGGTCGTTTAACAAAATGTCAGTTGATCACAATAAAATGGCGTCAGCTTGGTTAGGTTGTAGAAGTGCATGGGTTGCCACCCTTTTGGAAATTGCTTGTCTTCACTGCCTGTTGCTAAGCATGCAGGCCTATTGTGGCTCATTCTTCATAACTCTGTTCCTACAGCAACCATGCTATATCACAGGAGATGGAAAGCTCTGCCCCCTTTTGTTTGGTGTGTGCACTCGGACGCATCGTAGAAGATCAGCAACACTTGTGGGTAACATGGAAGGCCTTTTGGACCTAATGGAAAGCCTTGAATATCACACCACCTCTGTGGGAGGATCTTTGGACAGAGCCTGGAATCCTATTGGGCACGATATGCTTGCACCTCACCACACCAAGAGTCAATGTATTCGAGACCCTACGCGCAGCAACTTTGTGGGCGCTACGGAGACAGAAATGAGGAGCCACCCACCACCCAGCAGGTACTGCGACGAATTAAACAGTCGTTGAAGCACATCATCCACTCAGATTGGCATGCTGCAACGCAGCATCTTTAGTGGCTGGTACCCAATGGGCCAATGGTTCAAGCAACATTGGGCTGCATGCCGCCTTTTAGCTATTGTGGATGCTTGTAGAAGTCGACTTTGTTTTGGAATCTTTTTTAGCACTTAGTGCCTTACAAACTGGTGGCCAAGGCACTCACCATCCGCCTGTTGTCGTTCATGAACATGCTGATCTATCCCAATCAGATGGGACTTATGCCCAACCGCAATATTCAGGACAACATCCTTTTGGTCAATGAGACCATCAAGTGCACACACCAGCGCAAGGCCCAAGCGGCAATTCTGTTTATAGACTTCGAGAAAGCGTATGACCACGTTAACTGAGACTTCTTAGCTATGTGTCTGGCCAGAATGAACTTTGGTCCCGATTTCTGCCACTGGGTGCAGCTCCTTCATAGATCGGCCACTACAAACATAATGCTCAATGACCACCTTTCGCCGTCGATAACGTTGTAGAGGTTGGTACGTCAAGGGGACCCCATCTTGCCCCTTCTATTCGTAAAAGGTCATGAAGGCCTTTGCAGCATTGATTAAAGCCCACCCATCCCGAATATCGCGGACCTCCTTATCCAGTGGTGTCGTTGTTCGCAGATGACCTCACGGTCCTCATACGTGCAGACGTCGACAACCTTCAGGCCCTAACCCAAATCATACACCTCTTCTCACTGGCGGCAGACATGAAAGTGATTTGGGGCTCTAAGCCAGAGGGTTGGTGGCTCCACCCCCAAGACTTGTTCCCCCTGTCGGACCCATGCGTATCATGGCCAAGAAAGGAAGACGTCATCAGGATGTTGGTAGTGAGGCTAATGACAATGGGACCTCCGCCGGATCACGCGGACATCCTGGTGAACACGACCATTGACTACCTGACAAAATGAGAAGGACTGTACACATCATTGGTGGGTCGAGCGCTGATAATCAACAATGCTATCCTCGCGGCCATATGGTACAAACTGGTATTGCGACCACTTAAACCACAACAATATACCAGGCCGAGAAAGACAGTCACAATGTATCTGTGGATAAATAGCGTCGAATCGGAGGGTTGCATGACTAGGGTGAGCTGGGACGCTCTCACACAACCAAGAGCCAAAGAGGGGGCTGGGAATACTGAACCATGAAACAGAGAGTGAGATCATGATTTTCAAGGTGTTAGCCAGACTTTTCATAGAAAACGACATTCCGTGGCCCCCCTTGCCCTGTGTGCAGATAGCCGTTTTGGCATCCGAATTTGTGCCCCTTAACCGGGTGCACCCCTTTTAATGGTTGACCAACAACCATTGGACAACCCAGACCCTCGCCGACACATGCATGTGATAGGTCTGGCGCTGACCGCCAGGCAGGACATCCCCCATGATCCCCTCTGGCCATACATGCTAAAACTGTGGCGGAAACGAAGCTCCAAATAAAAGTGTTCACCCAATAGATGACACTTCATATGGAGACAACCGTTGTTTGACAAACCTGTCGTCCTGGACGAAGATGAAAACTCATTTCTGCTCACAACTAACTCACCCTGATTCACCTGGGCAAAGAAAGGAATCTACACGGGCGGTGATCTCTGGGACCCGGTGTCGAGCGCATTGGCTCCCGCCTTTTTCGCAAAAGCGAGAGCCCTCCCGACCATGTCACGCAAAAGTTAAACGAAACAAAATGAGAGACAACTTGGGAACGACGCCTAACTAATCCCGCAATCGCAGTCCGATAAATAACGGACTGCACCTTGGACATAGGAAGGGCCAAAACCAAGAGGAAGGACTTAGAAAATGCCTCAATAAGTAGTTGACACTTGGCATGCTAGAAAAATAAAAAAAAGAAAAGAAAAGAGAAAGAAAAATGAAAAGAAAAAGGTGGGAGAATAAGACAACAGGAGTGAGAGGGAGTGAGTGAGTTGGCCGTCAGTAGGGACTGACAGGTCCCTACTGTTCGAATGTGGAGGCAAAAAAAATAAAGAAAAGAAAAGAAAAGGAAAAAGGGCACTAACGGTAAAAAACGGTCACTTGGGGAGATACATCTGTGACTAGATACATCCTGGGATATGTCGGTTGCAAAGTATCTTGATTTTATTTAGCTTTTGCAGAGAAAATAAAAAAAAATCAAGGCCTCTTGTAACTGAGATACAACGGATTGCTACGGAAGAGGAAAACACACGTTTTTGGTACATCCGGGGCCAACATTGAGACCGGACACACTTGGAAATTAACCGTTTCTTTTTGTTTCAGCTGGGGCAAGTTGTGGGGCAATGAGGCAAGGAAAAATGTCATTATGGTAGTCCAAGAAGTAACGTACTGCATGGGGGTGTCTAGACCAAGAGAAAAAGGACCTTGGTACACCCAAGACACTAAAAAAGAGTGTCTTGGACTTTGGCAAATGGAAACGGTAAATGGTGGCCGCGAGATGGTGGATCTCGCGGCCAAGAATATTCACGGCTTTTGAGGCCCATGAGAGGGAAAGATTAGGACTGCCAGGGACAAGGAAGTCCCAAATGAAAATGAGACGTCATTAGGAACGATGTCGGGGACTAGATAGACCCAAAATAAAAATAGTTGAAAATTGGGATATGCGCCGACCAAGAGGTACCTCAGAAACCTCCAGGTAGGACTGCCAAGAGGTACCTGATCTCAAGCTAGGTTCATGTACAGCCAGGGGGTCCAGCGTTTGACAAACACCGGACCCTCAGGAACAACAAATTTTGACGAGTTTTCGGCCAAAAAACTCGGTTTCAATTTCGTTCAAAAAATAAAAAATGTTCATTTTTACGAAATGATCATTATGTTTAGTTTAGTTACACTTGTGTAGTTCAGTCATCCTCCACTTAATGATGTTCCGGTTTAAATCCTGATGGCTTCAGTAGCCGCGGACATGTGTTGTGTCAAAATTCCTCGAACATGATGATGGTTTTCCACTTAGCAATATCCCGACCCATCCATGGTTGCTCTCCCTTGCTGCATAAGCATGATAGGCACTGTGTTTGCAACAGTTCACCTCCTCCGTGCTCTATTTCAATCACGTTTTTACCCCCTTGTGCTCTCATCGAACGTGGTAAAATGAAGGTGGGTAGGGGGTAGTGACTACTGTTGTTACTGTTGCTGATGATGTTGCTGCTACCAAGGAAGAGTTTGTTGTTGTTCATGTTGATGCTTGGCCAAGCCAGACTGTTGCTGCTGCGGAGAACCGTTAGCTGGTCCCCCGGAGCAAAGATCGGTTTGGAAAAGGCTAAGGAGGTAGTACGGCCCGAGGTCACCAGTAGCTAGCTCCACCAAAATAAGGGTATTGGGTTGTGGCTTCACAAGCCCCATATCATAGGCATAGATAGATGGCCTACAAATTCTGTAGGCCATATGAATCCATTTTCCTGCAAAAACAGAAAATGGACTTCCCCGAACTGGCCTAGGGCCTCGGCCCTTGGGCGATGCCCGAAAAAGGCAAGTAAGGACAAACGACGACGGAATCCAACCAAACTTTATGGGGGTCTTCCATAATGTATAGAAAGAGGGCCTGCCGCGTTACGTGTGCATCCGACACCGTCTGGGCTGCCAAATGCAAGCCTGTATTTTTCGGCTCTCCCGCCTGTAGGAAAATCGACAACAATCTACAAAAACTGTGTTTTCTGCAAAGTCCGTGTTTTTTGCAAAATATTTGTTTTCTGCAAAATATTTGTTTTGTTCAAAATCTGTGTTCTTTGTATCTGTGCAAGTCTGTTCTTTTGGGACTGGGTTTTCTGATGGTCCGGACTCCGGAGTAACTCTCGGAAAGACGGGGGCCCGCATTTGGGGAAATATGAGGGGTTACCTCCATCATCCATCCACCACAACCAGCCACCACACATCACCTCCCACTCCATCTTCTTCATCAATCCACCATAGCCCACCAACTCACTCCATCTTCCACTCCCCATAGCCTTCGGGCAGATACAAAACACATGGCCCTATGGGCTCATACAAACATACATAATCTCTGGGCACACACACATACACACAACTACGATACTGGACTGGGGGGGTCTATCAGGTAAATGACGGGGTCGACTCACGCATGGCTTAGCTCTAGGGTAGGGGTAGGGATATAAGTCGCTCCGGCTAGTCTGAGTTCCGCCTAGCCTTGCGGAAGCTAGGGGAAGGACGGTAGGATGTGTCCGCGGGCACTGGCCTGCCTTGCTTAGGTAATCCTGCTGGGTAGACTCTCTGAATTGGGCCTGTAGAAGATTGCATGAGCCTGGCGTCCGAAGTTCCCCTACGGCAAGGTTCGTCCGCTTCGGCATCCATCAGGGCTTGTAGGTTGGCCCAGCCTTGGTGCTTGTCACTGCCTTCTGGTCCAAGTTGCCCTCGATACTGGTAGGGTGATGGTCCTGAGTGCTGGTCACACTGAGGTAGGATAGTAGGGACAGGGGGTGTGCTGGGAGTATCAACGTGGGGATGGGTAGGGTAGGTGGCCTATCCTGTCAGGACAACCATTGGCTGCCGCTACCAGCAATCACCGTGGGTCTGGTCCTTGGCCTCTACAACACCATGGGCTTCAAACAAACAAACAAACAAACAAAACAAAAAACAAAAAAAAAAAGAACCAAAGGGGACCAAGGAAAAGTAGACAAAAACAAAGGTAAAGTGACAAACCTAAAGGAAGACTGAAGTGACTAGTCAACATCAATAGAACCCACTTATCGGGGATGCTCTTATCATCCTGGTAAGTGGGCTTCCCAGTTATGAAAAAAAAAAAAAAAAAAAAAAAAACCCATCAATCACACAGAAATAAGCACAGAATGCTATCCTGAAGTCCTTTTTTTTTTTCCTTTTTTTTTCCTGTGGGAAACAACCCGAGCAGATGCTAGGGGTGCTAGTAAGAGCAGGCACCACTAGCAATGTCGGGGAGGCTCCATCTATTGGTGGGGAGCAGCACCTGCTGGAAAACGGGTCCAGCGTCCCTGAACATTGTGGTTGTTTGTGTGAATAGACATGCAATTGAAATGACTGCAAGCTACTGGGATTACCTAGGAAGAATGAAGTCAAGCAGGTAGGACTACACAGCAGCCTGCATTGCTGGCCTACCTGACAACTTTAGGTAAGTGGTAGTTTAAGTGGTAGTATACACAGATCTCCTGGCTGCTATTAGGAGAGTTGGTCGCTGATTCTGAGTAATGTTCTATACCCCCCTTCATCGGCAAACAATATCTTATTGTTGCAGTTGTTTGTCTGAATCAGAGATGTACTTGTGATGACCAACTGGTCCAAACTGCAATCCAAGCCATGGCCAAATGGAAGGGACTTCACACTTCACTATTAGGCAGGGCGATTGCAATCAACAATGCAATATTGTCAACCATATGGTATAAAATGGCCTTCTGGGCCCTGCTCCCCAGACAATTGTCTCGGCTAAAGGAAGCAATCGCAGCGTACTTGTGGAGAAATGACCATGAAATTCGAAAATGCATCAAACGTGTGGCCTGCGCCCAAGTAGCTATCCTGAAGTCCTAAAATCCTAATGCAACTATCCAAAGTAGTTGATGGACTGCTGATTTCTTTTATTGACGGCGCGCCGACGCTGCCTTTTGTGGATAGGTGACAAGTTTTTTTCTGTAAGGCTGGAGTTGTGTTCTTGCGGTTTAACCCATACTAACAAACAAGAGTAGGTAAACAAAGGTCTGAAATTTGACACATCGAAGGAAAAGAGCACTGTCCCAGAGCTTCAGAAGTCCAGAATATGACTATGTTTTTCTTTTTTCTTTTTTCTTTTTCTTTATGAAAGCATCAACGACGGGTGTAGAAGGGGTGCTGGTAAGAGCAGACACCCATTCTACAGGCCCGGTTATTGGATGGCTCCGTTTTACTGGTGGGGAGCTGCACCTGCTGGAAACTGGGTCCAGCGTCCCTTCACAGCATTATAAAAGAGCCGAAGTTGAAGATTTTACAGGTTTTACCCATATCCACATTCACATCAGATAAAACCTTTAGTGAAGAAGGTTCCCAGTCCCCATATTTCTCCGGCGGTCGGTTTGAGCACTGTTTCACAGCCGGTAGCAGGAAGCCTTTGGGTTCATAAGTGAGTCAAGGATGCAGCCTTTTCAGGGAGGAGACATTTGGAGATACAATTAGCCAGGGGATCACAACCCTCATTTACAAAAAGGGGGACAAGGAAGACATACAAAATTACAGGCCTATCGCTTGTCTCCCGGTCCCATATCAAATTGTGGCAAGAGTCTGGGCCAACAGACTCCGCCCCCATCTCTCCTGCCTCATCCATCCTGACCAGTCTGGCTTCATGCCATACCGGAACATTTAGGATAACATACTTAGACATACTGTTAGTCAATGAAACCATCAAATACACAAGACAACGGAGAGTACACACTGTCATTCTCTTTATTGACTTCGAAAAAGCATACGATCATGTGGATTGGGATTTCCTGAAATTATGCCTTACCAAGATGAACTTTTTGGACCCAGATTTGTGAACAGGGTAAACATATTCCACAAAACTACAGCCACAAACGTCATGATGAATGGACACCTCGCGCCACCATTCAGATTACAAAGATTTGTGAGACAAGGAGACCCCATAGCCCCGATGTTGTTTGTCCTCATGATGGAAGCATTGGCGGCAATGATAAGGATCAACCCTGAGATACAAAGAACAACAGTACAGGAAATACCCGCTCACCTTGTCCCAGTCACATCCATCTTTGCGGATGACCTTACAATCCTCTTACGAGCCGACCCTGTCAGTTTCTAGACACTGGCATGGACAATCCACCTATTTGACGTCGCAGCAGACATGAAAGTAAACAGGGGCACGAAAACAGAAGGATGGTGGCTCAACAGAGATGACAACCCACCGCCTGATGCCCTGAGGGTCGACTGGAAGCCTGAGGATGCTGCTATCAGAGTGTTAGGGGTAAACCTCACCGCTCTTAGCCCGACCCATGACCGTGGCGATAGACTGGTTGACATAGCAATTCAACGCATGAATACCTAGAAAACAACTCAAACCTCGTTGGTGGGCAGAGCACTGGCAGTCAACAATGTCATATTTGCGGCAATATGGTACAAGGTGGCATTTTGGCAACTAAGCCGGAGATAATTAATGACATTCAAACGGGCGGCGTCTGCTTATCTCTAGCAAGGGGACCGTGAACACACCATGTGTATCAGGAGGGTGGCATGGGACATCATTACACAACCACAAGCCAAAGGGGGCTTAGGCATAATCGACCCGGAGAATGAAACAAAAGCCTTGATCTTTAGATTTATGATAAGATGGTTGTTAGGCAATGATATCCCCTAGGCACCGTATGCAGTCATCCAGATTTCCGTCTGAGCCTCACAATGCACAGATAACAATCGAGTTCACTCATTGCAATAGCTAAGTAACAAACATTGGTCGCTCCCGACACCCCCCCCCGAAACAAAAGGGAGGATACGTATGCCTCCTTTGTCAAATGGAATCTCAAGGTTGACCCCCTCTGGATAGATATGTTGCATCTATGGACAAAACGAGGACTGACAAAAAAACTTGTCCCTCTTAGATGGGACGAAATATGGAGACAACCCCTATTTGGAAATGCAAGCATACTAGATCACACAGGTAAATCATTCTCCCTGCAAACAGGTTCGAGATAGCTTCCCTGAGTGAGAAGAGGGATTTACACAATTGCTGATTTGTCGAATGTCCACGCAAGCACGTGGCTGTCGGTCCAGGACCTTCGACAAAAGTTGCACCACATCAGAAAGCCAGTAGAGGGACTGCAAGAGATCCAAGAGGTTGTCCCCTTTGCATGGGTCCTGAAACTCAAGAGAGGCCTGACAATACGGCCAGGGGACTGGGTGGTGCGTCCAGAGGACTGGTCGATTCCGATGGTACTATACAATGTAGAGGCGATTAGCCCCCATGAGGTGAGACTTAAGGCTTACACACCATGCTTCCCAGGGGAAAGATGGTCCAAACTGGACCGCCACGATGATCTCGACCATCAGACACCCGCAACAGGACTCGTTAGAATTTGTGGTCTCATTTAGGCTGATTTAGCGACAAAGGACCTTTCGTGTATGAGCCGGTCACCCCCTTTTGCCAACTGTCATTCAACCCACGAGAATGAGAATGGGATATGGGGGGCTCCCGAAAATTGCAGATATGGCAGTACAGAGTAAAAGATGGGTATAGAATGGCAAGGAAACCGTCACATATTTTCGAACAGATCACACTGCGGTGGGCTAGAGACTCGCCCCTCAGCGTAGAAGACTTCGACACAATTAGATGGGCCACCTACTCGGTTATCCGACCTACTAATCTGTGAGCGCTGCAGTGGCAGATCATACACAGATGTCTTCCCACCCCAGACAGGATCGTATCTAGAACAAACTTGGAAGCCCGGGGTGAGCTATCTCCACTATGTACCTATTGCGGTGGGACCCCCCCCAAGAAACGAGCTACATTAGAACATTGCTTGCAGGACTGCTCTATGGTGGCTCAAATTTGGCAATGGTGGGATGCAGCGTGGCATCATCTAACGGGAAACCACCTCCCATGGGACCTCAACACCATCTTGATGGGGGAAACGTCCTCGCAAGAGGTCAGGTGGACACTTTTTAGCCTTAACCTGCTGGCAGTAACACGACTACCAGTGTTAATGGTTGCGTGGCGAATGAGATGTGTGCATGAGCACAAACAACACACATATGGCTATATGGAGGCTCAGGCCTCAATCCTAGAAACAATCACCGTTAATACACATGCGGTCTGGCAACAGCTCAAAAGCATGCTTCGGAAGGAACCAAATACAACCAAACGCAATGAACTCTTTGATAATTGTTGTTCTATCTGGATGGACAGTACAAAAAAACTTTACGAACTGGATCAAGAAAACCAACTGCGATGGAAACAGTGGATGATGACAGAATCACAATGGGGACGCTTACCGAGAAGTCACTTTCAGTTCTCATTCCAACCGACCAATTTCATCCTCCTCCCGGACTGACAATAACCATTACATACATGGTTTTGCTCCCCCCCGGAATGCTCCCCCTTATGGACCTATCCAAACTCTCCCCCAAACCCTCCCTTAATCCTAACCCACCGTCCTCCTCCATCCATACCCACCCCCCATTCTCTTCGCAAAAGGCTGGTCAAGCAGGGACTTCCCACTGGAGGACCAACATAAGGGATTACGCCTTGGAGACATAAGATAAAGCCGCCACCCACGCCCGGACAATGGGCCCAGATCACACTGGATGAGATTTAGATGGCAATAGCTGGAAGGCTAACACAGGGGAACATAGGTGGACACAACAATGGTGATACAGTTCGTGGACAACAGACCGTTCCCCACAGCTGGGAGGTTAACACAGGTGGACACAACAATGGAGAGTGAGCTTATAAGTGATAACAGAGTGATACTACAATGACAACTCAATGACACAATGATATGGGTATTTGGGAGGGAGGGAACAGGGGTTGGTGGAAGCCACCTCACACTGATGAGTGGATTTTTTTGGATGGTGGGAATAGAGGGGCGGTCAAGATCACGCTGGGATGAGCTTTAGACAACAACAACTGGAAGGTCAACACAGGGTAACACACGAGTATTTGGGAGGAAGGGAACAGGGGGTGGCGGAAGGCACCCCACATTGACGACTGGATTTTGGGATGGTGGGAGCAGAGGGTGGTCAAGGCTGCTCCACACGAACACAACACACTTCACACCGTTACAACATTGCACAAGATCACAACCCAGGCAATATGAGGAAGGATGGTCACTAGGGTTTAAGGGTTTAACAAAACAGACACAACGACATGATGCAATAAACAGATAATAGTAATCGACGGTCAAAGGTTACAACAACATTATTATAATCGATAACTTGTAAGAACGGAAAACTGGGTTGTTCACCGCTCGGCCTCGCATGGATACTGACATATTATGCTCACACATATTGTTTACATTGTACTCCACAGGGACGCAGGACCCGATTTCCAGCAGGTGATGCTCCACACCAATAGATGGAGCCTCCTCGAGAGTGCTAGTGGTGCCTGCTCTTATCAGCACCCCTAACACCCGCTCAGTTAGTTTCATAAATTAAAAAAAAAAAAAAAAAAAAAAAAGTCAAGGATGCAATTTTTGCACATATTGTACTCTCGCATGCCGTTTGTCCAATGTCCCATGTCAATTGTCTCTCTTGTCCTCTTACCGGTTGTTCACCTCAGTGCCCTCAAGACGTTCAGCTGTCCCCATCGTCTGCAGCGGCGGTAGAGATGGCGAGATGGTAGGGGATCAGGAGGCGAAAGGGAGCCAAAAGGAGATGATGGCAAGGGTAGCGGGAGAGAGGCGGGAGGGGGTTACTGTAGGCCAGGGACAGGGGCCATTGTATGATGGGGTTCTGAGGGATCAACAAAAAGTTGGTCGGGAGGTACGGGACTGCAAAGTCATCCAGGGGTCTCCTTTGCCATGAGGGTTTGTCCGCCCTCCAATTTTTCCATCGTATGTTGAGGTCATCTCGCAGTTTAGAGCAGGCATGGTGCGAATCCTGCCAGACCTGGCAATAGGACTCTCACAAAGCCTCCTTGAGAGTGGGGTCTCTTTCGTTGTGATAACTTGTTTCGTAGTTTTTCAAGCATATTGTGTGTCGGACCTGATCTCTTCTATCGCCTGTTGTGCTTGTTGCAGACCGAACTAATGGTCTTTTCTCTCAAAGGAGCACCTAGCTCTTCTGGCTTGCTTGAGAACGTTGTAGGGTCAAACCCCGTTAGATTTTCGAGCCTAGGTCGACCCCACTGTGGGTCCCATTCGGCTTGGCCTGCCCACGCTCACGCTCAGGGCGCGGGTCATTCGTCACAGGGTCACGGTCCACCTAGTGCTTTGACATGGATGGGGGTGGGTCATTGAGCGAGAGAGCTTTGACATTGGGGATGTAACTCAACCCTCGCGCAAGGTGGTAGTCTCGCTGATTTTTCGCATTCGCAGTTTCCTTGATTCTCAGTTGTGTTTGCAGGCAATTGCTCCTTCCAATACTCAAGCAGTCCAAGGGGTCCTTTGAAATTTCTCTTCTTTTATGCGTAGGCTAAGCGTCATCCTTAGGCCACACATCATTTCTCTAGCACCATGGTCCTTGGACTTCATCGGGGCTGAATTACTCAACCTTCCCCTTTAGTCGATCTATGTATTATAGCATTTCATGCGTCAAGTTCACAACTTTCATCAATACCTTTTAGTCTTTTTGGGGTTCTCGTCCACATTCAAAGGGCTACATCTCGCTTCAACTATTCAAGACTTCGTTCCCTTCACATTTTCATCCTCATCCAAGGTTCCATGCACGAGGGTCTCATCCATAGACAGGGTTTAGGTCAGTCAGCCTCTTAGCCTTTGACTACCCATTCCTCTTTCCCTTGCCCGCACTTCCCAAGCCCAATCCAGCTCAAGATACCCCAAGGCTACTCACATGCACAATCAAACACAATGCAAAGACCAATACAATCCCTCATTTGGGGTGAACACATAGCCCTTCTCACATGTCTAACTTTCCTTCTTTGTTTTTGGATTCCTTCCATTCTCTTTCCTTTGCTCAGTTAATCCATCATCTTCTCTTTGCCATGCAGTCGGGGTTTTGGTTGAGTCAACTGACCTCTCCGTTAATCAACATTTTTTTTTTTTTAGTCCCCTTTGGACTAGATCACTTTCGATCTGACATTGTTTCGCGCTCACCGCTCTCAAGTGTCCCTTTTTCTCCTTCTTGGTGGCAGAAGGGACCGACAGTCCTTCCCTTGTCCTCTTTCTCCACCAAGTGAGGTCAACTTTCTTTCACCGTTCGTCCCCTGACAATGTAACAAGTGAAAGGGAAGGGTTAGATGCATGACAAGAGGAAAGGGTAAGGATTAAACTTCGGTTATGGAAGAGGGGGAGGGGAGGGGTACGTAAAACGACTTCGCGAATAGGAAAAAAATAGAAGGAGAGAGAGAGAGAGAGAGAGAGAGAGAGAGAGAGAGAGAGAGAGAGAGAGAGAGAGAGAGAGAGAGAGAGAGAGAGAGAGATCTTTAATCCTAATCAAGTTTTACCCCTACTCAACCTACCGCCCTACTTGAAGTCTTCCCTTCTATACGTCTCCATACCCCAATCCTTTTAACAAGGCGTGGTTCGACCAAAAAGATGAAGGAGAGGTGAAAGCGATGTGGTTGGCTACGGTGGATGGATGAATAGGGTGGGGAAGAGAGGCGAGGTGAGGTGATTGGCTATGGTGGATGGATGAAGAAGGTGGCAGTGGGAGGTGAAGCGAGGTGGCTGACTATGATGGATGAATGATGGAAATGGCGACGGACGATGAAGTAAGGTGGATGACTATAGTGGATGGACAGAGAAGATGGAGGTGGCAGGTGATGTGAGGTAGCTGGCTATGGTGGATGGATGATGGAGATGGCCGAGGAAGATGAAGTGAGCTGGATGGCTATGGAGGATGAATGACTGTATAGCAAGATGTATGTGCCCAAAGGCCAGATATATGCAGTCTATGTGTGCTCTGTGTAAGGGTATAACGAGATGTATGTGCCCGAAGGCCAGATATGTGCAGTACTATGTAGAGGGAACTATGTGTTCGTTTGAAGAGAGGACAGGCCAAGCTGGACAAGAACCCCCCCCCAAAGTCCCAAGCTAGACTCGAACCCGTGATCTATGGCATGTGACCTGAAGACTCTACCATTTGAGCAACAATCGCGAATGACCCCTGTGTGTGATATGCCAGACTGGGGAGATCAACAGAACAACCACGAGCAACAGCCACAAGCAACCCATGCAATATCAAGACCCAACATACAACACCATGGACACCCCTTGGGTGGTGCGCAGGCAGTGTCTGTAACCCATGTACAACAGTAACAACACCATGTAACCCGTGCGTCAGCCCAAGGGAATGTGTGTCCAGCCGTTCTACGCTCTGCCGGTGTCCATACGCAAGGCTGCAATTGAGTTTTGAACCTGCAACCTCCTACCACAATGCGCATTCCCAACCGGTGATCTAACCACTGAGCTACATCAACTGGACTTCGGTTCTTTTTCATCAGGGGTTACGTTCCTTAGAATTGTCTTTTCCTACAGGTGTCTTTTGCTGCAGGGGTGGGGTTCCACCTGGAGTGGAAGGTGTAGGCCTTGCAACCCCTGTTTTATGTTCTGTGCTGTGGTATACTTTTTTTTTTTTTTTTTTTTTTTTTTTTTAAACTTCATTAGCAGGAAGACCACTGGACGAGGTGGTAAGAGCACCCCCGTCAAGTGAKCCCCCGCAGCGAAGGCTCCATCTATTGGTGGGGAGCAACACCTGCTGGAAATCGGGTCCAGCGTCCCTGTACAACGTTCTTGTAAAAAATGAAAATGATCTGAGTGGGCCACGTGGCCATGTACATGCAGAGGCATTGATTACTCCCCCTTACCAGTGGAGGATTAACCTACTGCACCTATCTCCTACTGTATCAAAGCTGAATTGAACTGAATTGGATTGATTGGCATACCGAAATCTTGTGAATAGGCCCCATCCACTACTCATAGAGCCTATTATATCTCCTCCTGTATCAAAGCAGAATTGAATTGACATTGTTGAATTGATTAACATGAAAAAATCTTGTGAATAGGCGTCATGGCCATTATAGATGGATTATTCTACTGTCCAGTCCTCACAGAGCGTACTATATCTAAAAACGAATTATATGAGATTATAGTATGACGGGGCCTTGCCACGTGTCAATATTCGTTAATTTTGAGTTCCAAAAAAGGCGCGGTCATTATATCCATCCAATCTCTTGCTAAGCTATCAAACCCATCAGACATCGCGGTAATGAGGGATCAGAGCCGGCAATCCCCCTCAAACCCTTACTCTCTATCTAACCCACCCCTACACGCCGGATAGCAAGAGACCAGATGTGCATAAGCGGACCCTCATAATAAGGAGGGAAAAGTCGAGGGGCCGAACCCACGGCCCACGCCTGTGTAAATGGACCTACCATCGTCAATAGTGGCGTGACCGCCGTCGTTGTCATCGCCGCCCCCCCCAGTGGAATTATACCGGTCGCGGTGATTGATGCCCCCGTCATCATCGGTGGTGACACCACTGTCAGGAGTAGCATGATCACCTTCGTTGTCCTCTCCGCTCCCGTCAATGGAAATATACCGGTCGTGGCGATTGATGCCCCTGTCGTCATCGGTGGTGATGTCAACATCGTCGTATCGTGTGTCATCATTGTTGTCGTTGTGGTTATTGTTGTTGTTGTTGAAATTTGCTGTTGGTATTGTTATTGCCTCGGATGCAAGCCGATCCTCCAACAGAAATCGCAGATCGCAACGCTCAGTATATAGAGCTTTACAAGTAGCCATCATGCTATCTGCTCGCCGCCAATCGATGTAGGCGTCAAGCTTGGGATCCGGCCCCTCCTCCAGCTCCCATATAACATCCAGGATGTCCTCGGTCGTGTCGTTCAACCAAGCCGCCAACGAGATCGCCCCCCCGTCGATCCCTAACTCTTCATTCGACCGCAAAGACAGCTCCCCCACAAGCTCCTGTAACCGCCTGCATCCTTTCTCCTAGATGATCAGCCATTCATCCGCTCCGCGTTGCAACTCCCCTTCCTTGTCACGTTGTAGTCGCCCCGCCGAATCCATCGCGCCGCAAAAGAAAATAGTCAACAGTTTAGCCGGCACATCCCCTATACACGCGTCGCCGTCCGTCCGACCAGCCACGTCACCCACGACGCTCACTGCCACGTGTCAGGCGCGAGTATAGGCCCTGCACCTCATGGGAGATCGCCTTCCCAGGTGCTAGGTTGAGCCAGGTGCAACCAGACCTCGCTGGTTGGCTGGCACAGGCTGCTAGCGCTCGCACGACCACTAACGCTGCTCCTACCAGCGCTGAATGACAGAGCGAAGGGCAGTTCAGGGTTGCATCTTTCTGACCCATTTGATGACTTCAAAATTTTTAGGCATGTGCTGTGGTATACTTCATGTATTTTTGCCTTGGGCACTGGGCCGGAATAAATACTTCGATTTTGTGGCAAAAAAAAGAAACCAACGAAACACCCTCTGGACACTCCGAAACTCACCTGTTAGAGGGGGGGAAAGACCGACACCACCAGTGGTCCGTGCTGAGGTCAACATGCTATCAGGCAGGCAATTTTGGCAGACTGGGAGTACCGGGTACAGCTAAAGGGCTACTCAACAAAAGCACTGAATTTTTTGGCCACCCTATGGGGTGCTTTTTCTGGATTGATGACACTCGAATACTTGCAGGGACAACTCCCTCGGCTGCCATTCTCGGGTTTCTTTTGTGAGTTGTATTCGCGATGATAGGGGGGTAGCTGTAAACTGTATGCAGGCGAGCTTCTTGTACCTTACGAGGCCTACACCCAGAAGTTCTGTTTAGGATTTGGTATCAGTTTAGTTAGGCGATAAGGTAAGCGATTCTGTAAGTTTGTTTGATAAGTCCATTGTTGTTTTTGCAGATTACACCCTCCAGTTTTTTCTTTGTTGCAGGGGTATACGTACATAATATGCATTTATTTATTTATTTGTTTGTTTTGAACAATGCACCTCCGGTAGTGCTAGTGGTGCTGATGAAATCAGACACCACTAGCACCCGGGGAGAGGCTCCATCTATTGGTGGGGAGCGTCCCCTGCTGGAAAACGGGTCCAGCGTCCCATATATAGAATACAGAATGAATACAGACTGTGACAGATAAGTTTGCTGAGAAGTTGGGTGAGAGCCTGCCAGCATTGATTACACTGTCTTCCAGAGGATTGACTGTACAGGTCCTTAAGAGGAGGGAAAGAACCTCTTCGCCCTAATTCCAGGCGCCAGATATCTGCTACTGAAGAACTAGTCTCTCCCTCCCTATTTGCTGAAGCTCCAAAGATGGTCCTGAGGGGCTTGATTTGATGAAGCCTTCTCCAATATACATAGATGTTGTTTTCTTCATTTTTTTCATTTTTTTCATTGGCATCTACAAGTTCTGTGTTTTGGGCCAGTGTAGACTTCCTCTTGGTTCATAGTTCACTGCAGGTAGAGTTAGGCTTGGCCGGCAGACTGCCTTGCTGAGCTCACCGACTGCAGTGTATGATGTCAGGGACGCTGGGCCCCCCCAGCTTATAATTGACTTGTTTCTTCTTTTTTTTTTTGGGGGGGGGGGGCGGAAACTACAATGGAGTCACAAAAACGAGTTATAATTGCAGTATGGGCCAAGATACAGTTTGCAATTGCAGTTCGGGCAATGTATACAACCCAGCTTTCTGGCCAGGTAGGGTAGGCGAACTGCAATTGCAAGCTGTATCTTGGGCCATAGTGCAATTATAACTTGTTTCTGTGACTGTACTGAAGTTGCCCCTTTTTTTTTTGGCAGGGGGGGAGGGGGGGGGCGCGGGGCGTTTGGAGAAACTGAGAGGACAAACAAAAAAAAGCGAATGGAGGATGTCCTTCGGGACATCCATTAAAATTGGAACCATACAGATAAGATCAGCATGGCCCCTCTGCAAGGGTGAGAGAAAATGTCGTTGCAGTCAATCCCCTGCTGCTCAGGGCAATCAATGCTGGCAGATGCATGTCCCATGCCGTTAAACGTACACAAAATTTCAGTGTCTTAATGTTCTGTGGGGCGCCGGACCCGGTTTCCAGCAAGTGAAGCTCCCCACCAATAGATTGGAGCCAATGAGGGAGGGTGCTAGAGGGGGGATGCTCATATCATCCCCCCTAGCCAGGAAGCCCGGTTCAAAAAAAAAAGAAAAAAAAGAAGTATGAGAGAAAACGAAAAGAAGTTGCTGAAAAGAAGAAGAAGAAGAAGAAGAAGTTGCTGTGGGACTTGCACATCACTCAGCCCAGCTCCTGAAGGTTATCTGGCAGTTGAAAAGACCGTGAGGGGCCAGGGTTTCTCTTTTGGGCCACAACCTTTTTTTTTTTTTTCGGAAATAAGTTACCTAGGCTACCAGAGTGGCCCTGGGTCACTTGCCCGGGCGGGCCAGAAAAAAAAAAAAGAAAAAAAAAAAAGAAAAAAAAGGAGTTTAAAAAACAATATTTTTAAATTTTACTTTTTGTTTTAAATTTGGTGAATAATTTTTTTTATTTTTTTTCACAAAGACGTGGCCCTGAGGCAAAAGTTGTTCGATTTATTTTTCTGCATAACATAGTTCTTTTTCGTTTTTTATTTTTTTTTATTTTTTTTTTGCTTGGACCTTCGCTGGTCCTTGCACGGGCTGGCCACCCGGGACCCCGGCGGCCTGGCTGGTAGCCTAGGAAATAACCCGATTTTGGGCCACAACCTTCTGTGGTCTTCATCTGCAACGCCTCAATCCTGCTGATGCTCTTATCACCAGCAAGATTGCAGGTTTGACTGTTGACGCTTCATTAAAAAAAAGGGACGAAAAACTCCACGCCACACCAGACACCTAATTTGTTGTCCGCCCCTGTTAAATGTACAACTTTGCAGCAGGCCCCTGTGTGACAGGGACGTAATTTGGCCGTCCAGCAGCCTGCCTTGGCGAGCTCCTTGGCCAGAACAGGGAATTTCCCGTGTACCCCTGTACCCCCAAGGGAACTTTCTGCCACACCCAGCGGTGGGCCGCTTTCGGCGGGACCTAAACAAGACTTGCGAGCTCAGTTGGTCAGAACTCTGGCGTTGTAACCAGGAGGTGATGGGTTCGACTCCGGTCAGCCCTTGCCCTCCACTGTTGCATGCTCAGTTGATGGTTTTTTTTTTTTTTTTTTTGTTGTCCTGAAGCCCAGGGTGTTGTAGAGGCCAAGGACCCCCGGTGGAACACGATAGAATCTTTGGAAGATCAGCTGCACAGTTAAGCCCCCAGATTACAGGGGTAGTCAATGCTGGCAGCGAAGACCTTACTTATCCTTTATCCTACTTCTCAAATTGTACCCTAGGGACGCTGTGCCCGTTTTCCAGCAGGTGTGGCTCCCCAACAATAGAATGGAGCAACCGGATCACCAAAAAAAAAAAAACAAAAAAAAAAACGGTCATAACAATTAAACATTGGTGTCTTTCACGACAGATAGGGGAACGCAGTCAAAAACGACGCATACATGCCAAAGGCAAACCAGATAAGAGTGTGGCAGATGGGGGTGGAGAGGGGCTAGGAGGAGGAGAGGAAACAGATGATGGAGAAGGAAAAAAGAATCACTCGGCAAGAGATGGAAAAAATCATGATAAAGAAAGCCATGGAGACTTAGGTACGCGCTGAAAACTGGCACTCGATATATTGAAAATAAGAAATCCGTGCCAAAAAGTGGCAAGGTCCCGACATGTTCCGATCGTCCGCCAAAACGATCTCATAAGGGGACAACGACGTCTTTCACGAACAATGGTAGTACAAATTTATTTGCGATCAAAAGTTAGGGGGATCATTTAATTTATTTATTATTTTTTTAATATGCTCCGATCTATCCACGAGGAGCACGCTGGGAACCGGGCCCAGCGTCCCATATCAAATCATTCAAAACATTGAAACTAAAACCAAGAGTGTAGATGTACCGACAATGGCTGCTGAACAGCCATGGCTATTCGGGGGAGCACTGGAGGGCCAAGTTACACTGCAGCCCACCACTGAGCAGATCAAAAGCTCAAAGCTGGAAACTGGGTCCAGCATCCCATCAATCCTAGGCAAAGGAAAACGAAAACACAGGCTGGAACCGGGTCCAACGTCCCATCATCCTAACTCAAAGTGCACTGGCTCAAGCCCTGCCCAGGATACTGCTTATCGTACGTCCATTAGAGAGGGCGGGTGAGGGGGGAAGGGGTCCGGGAAGTCGGCTGCTGGTCTTAGGGGACTCTGGGATCAACTGCTGTCCAGTCCCTGAAGACCAACCGTTAGTCTCTGGGCACCTCTCTCCCTCTCTCCCCC
>BFEA01000230.1:159412-176685 GCA_003427395.1 Chara braunii
AGAGAGAGAGAGAGAGAGAGAGAGAGAGAGAGAGAGAGAGAGAAAGAAAGAGAGGAAGGATGTGTTGTGGTGAAGTTTCTCTTCTATCCTTCTGAGCAATTTTTGGTATTCGGCGCAAGTCGCCCTTGTCCTTTTTGGATCGGTATCTCGGATTTTTCCTTGTTTCTTCTAAAAGACTGATGTATGGTTGTCTTTCCCCACTCACCTTCCCTTTCTTTTTGAATCGGCAAATCTGATTGGTTGCTCGCCTATGGTCGAGTCTTGTGTGATCTCCGGGCTGTCGGCAAAATAATTGTTGCATAAGGATTCTCGATTCCTTCAGTTTTGTGTGCGCGCGTGAAGCTAGATGCACAAATGCTTGGTGTGATTCTGTTTGTGTATGAATTAGATAAAGCATGCTAGACGATTAGATATTCGTCTCACTATGGGATTATCCATCTCGTGAGCCACTAGCCTTCACCCCTCTGACCGAAGGACAGGTCCCGTGCACGTACGTGTAGACCCGACCAAGAGGATCGCTACTTACACGCGTGTCTGCAGAACCTCTACTCGGTCTACTTCCCGAATGCTTGAATTTCTGCCCATCTTACAGTATGAATTTTGAAATCCCTTTTCGTGTCATTGACCGCGAGTGTTTGAGAGATCGGGGATTCCGGGAATATTGGGAACGCTCCTGCCTATCAGCACGATCAAGGGCGGAACCCCCAAATTTTCCTTACTTAATCGGGAACGGACGTGTTTGCGAGTGGGACCTCGATCAGGCCTTGGGACGTATCCCCCATCTCCTCAGCTGCCCTAGCCCATACACGTTGTCGGGACAGAAACCCCTGTGAGAGTTTCTGCCCGAGTTTTTCAAGGTCAGACGCTGTTTGACTCTTTTCATTGGATTTGAGGAACATGATGAGATTTACGTTGCCAAAGTTTATTCAGACCAACCCTATGACTAAGAGACCTAAACCTTTTTAAAACCTGACGTCATTGGCGTATGACGTCGTTGACGTCCGATCGAAACCGCAAAAGTCGGCAGTACGATCTGTCGTTCGGTTGAGATCATCCGCGCGGATTTTTGGTGACCCCTGCGCTTTCAAGAATGACACGCCTAAATCGAGAAACGAAAAAAAAAAAAAAAACTAAAATTAACTATGTTTGGAAACGCCATCTGGCGTTTTCAGAAGTGATTGGGGCGTTTCAAGCCCCAGTACACTTGGCAGCACCGAGAAACGGGCGACCGTTGGCAGAAAGGTAAGCTTTTGCTTTTGTTTTATTTTGTTGTTTCTCCTTTTTTTTTTATATATATATATATATATTTTTTTTTTGAGAAAATGTTTGTTTGATTTCAAAGCAAGAATAGCCGGGGTCGGGGACCCCACAATTCAACCCGGAGTGAACCTTCTGGCAGCATTAGCCAGTTTCGCTTTTTACGGCACCAATAGGAACCGGAAGACTTCAGCTTGGGTTTTGGGAGAACGAGAGTCGTTGAGGGAAGGCGAAGAGAATTTTAGATCGGTACTACATTTCTAGTCGCTACTTGAGTAACAGGGCACTACCCTATCAGAGAAAGCTGAAGAGTAGGATAGAGGCATTCTGTTTTACCCAAAAGACTACTGATTGAAATAAGAGGATCAAAGAGAATCAAAGAGAATCAAAGAGAATCAAAGAGGAAGCTTGAGAAAGGAAAGGGTTCTCGGAATCGAGCCTACTTTACTAATATCCTATATTGAATACTGGTTAACTATCTATCGAAACCTGGGTCGGGAGGAAGGAAGGAGACAAAGGGAAAGGGTTAGAAGAGGGGTAGAGAAGGTTGGAAAGTTCATAGGCCTACACTACGGCCTGATAACCTGCCTACAGACGGCGGGTTGGAGTCAAGATGTGCCGACTCCCCAAAACAGAATGGCACTCTCCACCCTCCACACCCCTGATAGCTAGCCTACTGCGGCTCGAGTCAACCGAGTGCCCTGGTTGAGGAACAAAACACAGAGTCCCAGAGTTCTGATCCCACCGAAACATGGACAAAGGTGGGAGGCCAGAGAACAGAGCTGAAGAAATGGGGGAGTGGGAGGATCTAAACTTGCGGTGGGGAATAGAGTAGAATGGGGGGAGAATAGATGAAGATGGATCTTGGTTGGAACAGGAGATAGACCAAGAGGCCTATAAGGAGGGTAGATATGGGAAGGGGGGGGGGGAGGTAGAGATGAGGGCGATGGAGTCCAGTTTCACATACGCCCTCCTAAGAGCAAAGCCAGGGGGTGATGACCATCTGCCCCGAGAGAGTCACTGCAGCCAGCTTGTTATCGCGTGCCCATGTGACAAGAAACCAGTGGCGACCCCGCGGAGTACGTCCCATGTTGGCTTTCCTGACCCAGTCCACCTTGATCATGGTTCTAATCCAAGCTTTGACCGTGGCTTTGATTGCACCGTCGCTGGTCCACTCCTGCCTGAAAAGAATATTGTTCCTGTCCTCTCAAATGGTCCAGAGAAGGACCGTTCGGATTGCCTGTGCCACGTAACCTCTGCCAATGTGTCTGAACCAAGAGGCTGGAATTTTACCCTGAAGTGCCCAACTTTCGTCCCATTGGAGCAAGTCTCCTACGAAGGTGGTCCAGTGTGCCCCCCATCATTCCCACAATCTTCTGGACGTCGGGCAGCCCCAGAACGAATGAGCCAGGGTCTCCTCCTCTCGCTTCCTGCATCTGTAGCATTTAGTGATGAGATCCATTCCCCTTTCAAACAACCAAATTGAACAGGGGACAGCCATGTGGGATAACAACCAAGGAAGGGCGGCCAGCTTCTGTGAGGGCAGCTTTTTTAGCTGGTCCCACAGCTGTTGCAAGTCCCTGGCTGTCACAGGGGACTGTGCTTGCATGATTTCGCTGAGGTTCCTGGCTGTAACTGCGGGTAAGTTGGACCGCTTGGAGATAATCTGTCTTCCCCTTTGGACGAGTATTGGAACAGCATGATCTGCCGTCCATCCGCTAGATGCCAACTGTGGCCCAGCGGATTGATTTTCAGACTGTTAAGCGGTTTGCCCTCCATCAGAAGCTCGTGGCTGGGAACCCGATGGTCTCTCAGTGTGGTGTGCACTCTGACGAGCTGGCGTGGCTGTCGAGCTTCAATACATACTTCTGTTGGATCAACAAGAGAAATCGATTTGCCCTTGTGATCCGTGATTACTGATGTCGTCAATTGCTCTGCCAGCCATAGCTCATCTCCCAAATCCTGAGAGATCCGGATAATTTGTGGAACGTCTTCATTCGGTTGTACGGTAGAGTACCATTCTCCTGGAGTTGGATCCGAACTGGTTAACAGAAGTGACCAAGCTTGTGGAATAGCTTGAATCAGCAAGGCCCTCCTGTGGGCAACTTGGGGGACATACCGCAACTTCGTCCTTAGATGCTCCTCTGTGGTCCAGTTGTTTTCTGTATCGTCCCAAATGTCGGCTATGCGGACCACTCCACGCTCCACCCAGGATCTTCCGAAGGACCCTCGGGATCTGGTCGCTAGGAAGGGTTGGCCACTGTTATCCAGAACATGCTGGTTATCGAAGAGGGGCTGCAAGAGGACTTCTTCTCGAGTTGTTGGTGACTTTGCAACCATAGGCTGCAGCGCTCTCCAAGCCGCCCAACAGGCTGCCGCTAATGGGGACGAAGACTGTCGTTTGAGGAGAGAAGACATGAAGATACAGGTCCAAACATCCCCTCTTCGAAGTAGACCCAGGTCTTGCTGCAGAATGTACTCCAAAACAGCAATCCAAATTTTGGACTCCGTTTGAGTGACCACTTTGCAGAACCATTTGCCCAATAGTGCAAGATTCTGGGTTTCTGGATCCAGTACACTCAAACCTCCCTCACCTCGTGTGCAGGTAACTTTGGACCTAGCACACTTTGTGATGAAACCTTCTTGCTCCTCAGCTCTTGGTTTCCAAAGGTACTTGGCCGCTTCCGATCGGATCTCCCGCAGTGTGATTTTGGAAATGAGCATCACCGCTGCAGTATACCACAGCTACGCTAGAACTACGGAGGAGATCAAGATCGCCCTCCCGAAAAGAGTGATTCCCACTGCGGTTTTACAACGCTTGAGGACCGCTTTCGACTTAGCCAGCAAAATTGAGTCTTGGTCTGGTCTGGCATCTGTCAGGGCTACTTGAATGCCCAGATACCTCTCTTAGTCTTGTGCTTAAATTCTCTTTATGCCCCAGACTTCACCTTGAATTTGATAGCGGGCTGGGAGGAAGTAGGAAGATTTATTCCAATTTACACGAGCTTCGGATAGTTCTGCGTATGAGTCCAAGATGCCCTTTGCAGTTGCTAACGACTCCGGCGTGGCCTCGGTGACCAACAGTAGATCATCAGCGATGGCGCCAGTCAACAGCTGATCGCCTTCTCCAAGTTTCAGGCCTGGTAGTTGCGGCGATGCCCTTAGTGAATTGAGGAGAACTTCCATTTGGATAATGAAGAGGAGAGATGTCAGGGCACAGCCCTGACACAGCGAGCGTGTGAGCGAGAAAGTCGGGGAAACGAATCCGTTGACCATGACTGCGGCTTTGGAGTCTGTGTAGAGCTCTTTAACCCACCGGCGGAACTTGGGACCGAAGTTCATGTGCTGCAGTGTTGCAAGCACGGAGGACCAATTGACTTGATCGTACTCCTTTTCGAGGTCCAACATCGCTACCATAACCTGACGGTTTTCACGTTGAACGATCTCCAGCGCCCCCATAGCCATGAGTACGTTTTCGAAGATCGAACGTCCCTGGACAAAAGCTCCCTGGTCGGAGTGAACCAGGCTGGGCAGGATGGGAGTCAGTCTTCTTGCTAGTACTTTCGCCAGGATCTTGTATGAGGCGTTCAAGCGGCTAATGGGCCTCCAGTTCCGCACGTTACGCTTGTCCCCCTTCGTATATAAGAGCGTGATAACTCCAAACTTCATGTATGACATGAGGCTGCCTCCCTCAAGAATCCTGTTAAACAGATTTAACAGGATGGGTCTGACTTGGTCCCAAATGGCGATATAGAATTCGATAGGTAGTCCGTCTGAGCCAGGGCTCTTCCCTTCCGCCATCGCTTTCGCTGCGCCCACAGTTCCTGCATGGTGATTGGCTGCTCCAGGAGTCTGCTCGTTTCTGACGAAAGGCTCACCAATGTGTCTTGCCAGAGGTTGTGCTCCATCTGCAGTTGCTGCAGGGACTGATGGTCTGCGTGAAGTCGGAATATCCTCGAAGTACTGCCATGCAAAGTCACCAATCGCCTTGGAGTCTGTTGCGGTGTCAGCTTCAACATGGAGGGGATGATGCAGTTCCCTTATGACCGAGTGTGTGCGCTGCGGTGTAATTCTCTGGAAGGTCTCTTTGGTCATGCGGTCGGCGGTAATCATCCCTTTCTCCTTAGCTCTGTTGGCCCAGGTAATCTGCTGTTCAATTTGCAGATCCTCCCATTTCTGGAGCCATCTGTCTCGTCTGTGTTGCTAGTAGAGCTCAGAAAGTGGATCAGTGTCTAACATGGCTTCAGCTTCCTGGATCCGTGCCCGACATTCTTCCTCTTCTTGTCTTCTCCCTCGTGCCTGGATTCTTCAAAAGGCGTCTAAGGCCCGGGTCACTACTCTAAATCCAACTGTCATCCACTCTTCCTCTGTGTCGAAACAGTTCTTCATGTTCTCCCAGTCTTGCCAGTGGGTCGTCACCCACTGCAGTATCTCCGGATTATTGAGATGATCTGTATTTAGTCTGAAAATACCCGGTCCTCACTGAAGTTTGGTGTCCATGACGAATTCTGCTACCACAGGCTTGTGATCCGAACCTGGTGCAATGATTACATCAGCTGTTGTCAAAGACTCCCAGGGCGCGCCTTTCGTCAATAGCAGATCCAATCTTCTCTTTGGCGGTGGGGCATCCCCAATACGCCGTGAGGAGAACCAAGTATAGCCATGCTCAGTGGGGTGAGTATGCCGATAAGCATCCATGTAGGAGTTGTCTTCCGTGAAGTTCTGCAGCGTCAGCGCATCAAGCTTCTGCGGCGAAGGAGTTGGAGAGTCGAGACCCGGTTGGATTGTGACATTGAAGTCGCCTGCGAGGACGATGTTCTGGCCAGGCGGGATGAGGTGTGGGAGCTCTTCCAAAAAGGCTCTTCTTTCGCCAGGATCTGATGGGACGTAGACTATCATGAAGATCCACCGCTGATCTCCAATCAAGACCTCGATCCACGCCCAGTGTCCCCACAAATCGGCGTCACGGTCCAAGATCTCTAACTGCAGATTGCGATGCACCAAAATGGCAACCCCTCCCCGTGTGGCGTCCGCTGGGGACCAGATCTGATCTGCCCTCCACCAATGTGCGAGTTGTTGCAGTTTTGGTTCATCGAGCTTCGTTTCTTGAAGCATCACAATCTGCACTTTATTGTCGTGTAACCATGTTTTGAGTCTGGCTTTCATGTGTCGCCCAGAAGAGTCTCCGAGCCCCCGTACGTTCCACGTGGCTAGCTTAAGACTGTCCATCCTCATGGAGGGGAGCGGCAGGAGATTGGGTCCGCTGGTGTTGATCTTCGGAGGTCAGCCGTGAGGTCCGTTGTCTGCGTTCTGTGTCCGTTGGAGCTGCCCAAGGCGCGAGAAGGAGGCTCCGGAAAGCTGGTGAATTTGGTTGCTTATCCGTAGCCAGTGTGCCACAGAACTCTGCCACCAGTGTGGCGTCGACGTCTTCAGTTAGCCAGGTTTCCTTAAGCTCCTGTGTGTTCCTGTCCGCGAGTCGTGTTGATGGAAGCCAAGTTATCCCTTGTGTTGCCAACAGGGCGGCAGTGTCCACTGAGATCCTCGTATCTAGTACTCCAATGGAGAAGTGCCAACTTCCTCCGTTTGTTGCGGCGACAGACTTGCGACCCAGGCGGATACTTGGAATGAGGCGGAAAGGGAAGCGGTCTACTATGAATGCTGATGCCACCTGCTTCACTACGTTTTTGGTTGTCGGTAGCGTAGCTGTCTCGATAGTTGGAATCGCAAGGAGACCTTTTTCAGTTCTTTTGGCCATGAATTTTGTCCCTTGAGGGGACAACATGAAGATGAGCAAACACATCTGGTATCTGATCATGGTACCAGACGCCCTGCTTGAGGATGGCTGAGATGATAGATGGCATGTGGAAAGTTGTGGACCTCCTTGCATTCCTGCTGAGACTGCTGGAGCTGGTGGGGCGGCAGAGTTGGAAATCACCACGAATTTGAGGTCCTCCTCCTCTGCTTCCAATGTGACCTCTCCAAGTCCATCCTGATTGATTCGTCACTGCTTCATTGGAGTGCGTGCCAGTTGTCTTGGGTCGCGCATCTCTGCATCTTGGGTGGGGCCGTCATCAATGCGAAGCCTCCGGGGAGCAGCAGCCTGTGGCGGTGGCGAGCCAGGTGGTGGCGGTAGAGACATGTGTGGCGTCGAGTCGGAGAACTGGCGAGGTTGAAGATATGGAGGATTGTGCTGGTATTCAGGGTTGTTGTATGTGCGGTAGGGTTGGTAGGGGTTGCTGGTGGTGGGGATGAGGGACTGCTGGGAGTAGACTGGGTAGTGGTGATATGAAGATGGCATCAGGGCTGGTGTGGAGAAGTGCAAGTTTGTTGATGGCTGGTGAGGCTCAGCAAGAGGACGGAGCCTGCTTGCTGTTGGGGGGGAAAGTTGTAGAGGGGGGGAGCTTGTGGGTAGGATATGGAGACGAGTGGTAAGTGGAGCATGAGATGTGTTTGAGAGTGGGGGGGAGAGAGCTTGTTGTGGGGGCTGGATGTTGTGGGCATCATGCGTGGCACCATAGTATGATGCGGGTTGCATGGCGTGTTGGTTTTGAAAGAGCTGAGGTTGCGGTAGTGGGGGCTGGAGGAATAGCTGATGAGGGGGATTACCCCCCGAGCCCTGTGTCAGGACTGGAAGTGGGAGTGGGTTTGGCTGTGGAGCTGCAGATATGGGTACCATGGTCATGGTGATTGCTGAGAGCATGGGCTGGGAGACGGGGGGTGGGGAGGGTTGACGAACGAGGGCGGGGTTCGGGTCCTGTAAGCCTGTGCTCCTAGGGGGATGTGGTGGACCACCCCTCCGTGGTGCTGGGATTGGCGGGCCACGACCTCCTCTTCCTCTTGGTGCTCGGCCTCTGCCTCTGCCTCTGCCTTGTCCTGGAGGCATTGGTTCGTTGATTCTGGGACATTCGGAATCAAACTCGTCATGGAACCACCAGAGACACTTCTTGCAGAAAGGAGTGTCCTGGTTGGCGAGTTGGATCTGGAGGTCCTGTCCGTTGGGCCTACGTAAGACGATCCATTCCATGTAGTTTCGTCTGGATACGGGATCGCAATCAATACGCACGTTGCCCAATCGTGGTTCATCCTCATTTTTTTCTGGGGGATGAATTTCAATGATAGGTGCAATTAAATTCCAAATGGCATGGCTGAGTGAAAACATGGCGCCCAAGGGCACTCGTAGTGCTATGATCCTGTATTTTTCTGCCGCTTCCCGATTTCTTTCGAGGTCGAGCTCGTGCTGAGTCATCCACGGCTTGAAAAGTACTCGGATTGGACCCTGTCGTGAAGGAATGGTGTCCTGCCCTTTATTGATGAGGTGTTCGGCAATCCTTTGGGAGCGAGGGACATAGGACATGATATTTGGTTCTTCGCCGTGCGTTCTACCTCGCCGCTGAGAGGGGTTGAAGTCTGCGTTTTGGTACCATGCATCTTCGTAGATGCGGATGAACTGTTCTCGTTGGGCTATAGACAGAGCTAGCCCCCTGGTCTGGAATACAATGATCACAGTTCTGGTTTTAAGCCAGTTGACTGTGGTCGTGTCTATCTCTTCATTGATATTGAGATAGCCGACACCCTGAATGATTTCAACCTCACCGTGTGAGATGGAAGGTCGGGGAAGAGGCCATCATTGTAACACCAGTCGGGCAGTGTTTGAATTCTGGCCAGATCAGCTGGTGCGTGAGCTGGAGGGGGGGGTTGCACGATGTGTTGAGACCCTGCGCTTTGCCCTGCATGTGGGGCAGCGTGTTGGACCGCTACCAGGCTTGCCATGGTGAGTGGTTCTTTGTGGGGGAGAGTGTTGGTGTCAAGGTTGTTCCAACTTTGTTGATAAACGGGTTATGAGTGTGGAGGGGCTTAAGCGAAAAAGAGTTATGTACTGTTATGGAGCAGTTGAGCATAAAAGCTAGGAGTTATTAACGGTGGATCAGGAAGGAGAGTGGTGAGACAACAGGCTAAAGGTGAGTGGAAGTACGGGTAGTGTAGTCGGGGGGTTGACGAGAGTCTAAAGGTGGGATGTTAGGAGACCGGGTTAGTGGATTGAGAGCGACCTAGATTTGAAGGGGAAAACAGGCGGGTGGATGTGGGCAGATAGTAGGAGTACAGGCGGGGGGGAATGGGTGGACAGTGAATTGAAGGAGGGAGATTATAAGTTGAGAGATTGGTGGAGTATTGAGGTGAGGCAGTTGAAAATTCTGGTTGTCTGAAGTGTGAGACGTAGGTTGGGTTCGGACGAAGGATTGAGGAATGGATGAGGTAGGCAAGGGAGAGATCGAGGATGAGATGAGAAGAGCATAGCAATTTTCGAACTCTGATTGGTATCGGTTTCTGAGTCGGGGTCAATGCGACGGATGTGATTACTTAAGGGGTGCAAGGTCAGAAAGAGAACACTACCTAGGAGATGACGACCGATCTGGATTTAGACAGGGTGAGGGGGGAGGGGGAGGTTTGAGAGTGGTGAAAGGAGACGAGTGGGACGGTAAGGAAGTTAGGGAGGGGATTAAGGGAGAAGTGGAGTCGTGACTCTTGGTTGTGGGGGTTGTTTTTGTGAGGAAGGGCAAGCTTGGGTGGGAGGGTACGTCGGGTTTTATTGATGCGGGAGAGGGGGATGCTATTGGTCGTGTCAGCTGCTGGCTGAGTAGGGTTAGAGTGAGGGAAGGGGTGATTACGGAGGAAAACAAGAGGAAATGGGAGGAGTGTGTGTTAGTCATGAAGCGGGGGTGAAAGGTGAGAAGCGGTAGATGCGGGGGTAGGAATAAGAATTTCTAATTTGTACTTACGAGTTGAGGAAAGATGGGTAGGTGATGTGGGTTGACTTTACCGAGCCGGTCAGGAGTGTGTAAATATGTGTGGAGGTAAGACGCGGTGGGAGGATGAAGGAGGTGTGAATGGAGAGTAGATGGCTTGGGAGATCAGAGGAATAGGTGGGAGGAGCGGATAAAGAAAAAGGGGGGGATAATGATCAGTACGTTGACTGAACTTTTTAACAGATGGGAGACGAAAGAAAAAGGGGATTATGGTTGACGTCCCAAAAAAGTCACGCATCGCAGACAGGACGTCCGAAGACGTCTTGTCTAGAAAGGAATATTACCCATTTGAAGGTGGTCAAACTGATGTTCTCCGACTCACTAACTCACCCCCATGCTCCCCTACCCGCTTTGGCAAGTTGGCCTGGCTATGGCCAGGTGGAGCGTTGGGCGATGGCCGCTTCCCTTGGATACGTTCCAAGCTGGAGGCTAGCAACACCGGTTCTCCGGAACCGGTGACGAAACGGCGGAGCGCGCTGCCCCGGCCGGTCGCCTCTCCCCCCCTTTAGATTCTTTTTTAGATTTTATCCTAGATTTTCTTTTTCTTCTGCCTTCTTTACGACCCCCCCCCCCCGTCTTTTCTGGAGGTTGCGCCCGTTCGCTATAGTAAAACAAGTTGCAGTCGTTGGAAAGAGCGCCCGAATCTGGCACTTTTATTGTACCAGATGCGGGAATGGGGAAGAGAGAGAGAGAGAGAGAGAGAGAGAGAGAGAGAGAGAGAGAGAGAGAGAGAGAGAGAGAGAGAGAGAGAGAGAGAGAGAGAGAGANGAGAGAGAGAGAGAGAGAGAGAGAGAGAGAGAGAGAGAGAGAGAGAGAGAGCACGAAGTGACCTACTTGGCACTGCCCCTCGCCACTGCCATATATAGGATGAGCAAAATCGAATGAATCTACCGCTAGAACAAGGAAACATGCACTGCCACAGACGTCCCCCCCCCTCCTTTGTTCTTCGAAGTCCTAAGCGTCTGTTCGTTTAAGTGGACGGGCTGCAGGCAACTTGAGGTAAGTCCTTCTTTTCCTTTCTTTTCTTTTCTTTTTGTTGTTTTTTTTTTTTTTTTTTTGTTAAATTCTTTTTAGATTTTTTTATTTTCTTTTTCTTCAAAATACTCCCCCCCCCCCCCCTACTTGGCTGGGCCGTAGTTGTTGCGCCCGTTCGTTTTAAGAAACGGGCTGCAACACTCACCGCGCGCCTGAACCGGCCGCAGTTTGCGTCCAGGTACGGGTGCATGGGGCAGGGGGGAAAGTAGACCCTGCAAGCTTGACTCTAGTTCGGCTCCGTGAAATGACTGAGTTTGGAGGGGCGGCCGTTCGTCTCAAACGACGAGCAGCCCCTCATAGAAAAATGAAGGGTTTGGGAAAAGAAAAAAAAAGAAGGGAGAAGAAAAAAAAAGAAAAGAAAGGGGGAGGAGAAATGCCACGGCCGCGAACATGGTCACGGTCATAGGCCAAGTTCGGGCCTTAGAAGCCTCTGGATGTAGAGGTGACAACAGTCTGTTCAGTTTAACAGACTGTTGCGGATGGTTGGGTTCAACCATTTGCAATTGCCTCTCGACGGGGGTGGTGGCCGGGTGCATTGCTAAAGCATGGAACTTGATGTTCCTAGTGGAACATCGAGATTCCCCAGGCCTCGATCGTAGTTCAGATCGAGGGTCGGGCTCAGCCCCGTTTTTTTAGCTGAGCCTCAAGTAGCTGCCCACCACTCCAGCCCAGCTATAAAAGCAGGGCTGGCCAGCAGCATCCTCACTCGGTTGAGGTGCTGCCCACATTTTGATTGAGTGTGGAGTGGAGAGCAACATTATGCTGCCAGAGTGTTGAGGAGCAGGGAGTGAGAGGAAAAAGTGGAGCGGAGGTCTGCAGTGAGAGAGGAAGGGAGAGGCTGCCATAGCCACCGTGCGGCGGGGTGCCAGCAGGAGGTGTTGTTGTTCGTGGCAGGTTTTTCGGCAAGCGGTGCAGGGGAAACTCTGCCCGTTTTGCACGGCGGTGACAGGTTTTTCGGCAAGCGGTGCAGGGGAAACTCTGCCCGTTTTGCACGGCGGTGACAGGTTTTTCGGCAAACAGTGCAGGGGAAACTCTGCCCGTTTTGCACGGCGATGACAAGTCTTCGGCAAGCGGTGCAGAAAAACTCTGCCCGTTTTGCACGGCGGCGGAAAATCTTCGGCAAGCGGTGTAGGGGAAACTCTGCCCGTTTTGCACGGCGGCAGCAGGTTTTTTGGCAAACGGTGCAGGGGAAACTCTGCTCGTTTTGCACGGCGACGTCAAGTCTTCGGCAAGTGGTGCAGGGGAAACTCTACCCGTTTTGCACGGCGGCGACAAGTCTTCGGCAAGCGGTACAGGGGAGACTCTGCCTATTTGGCACGGTAACGGCGACGCTTTTAACGGTAACGTGGGAGCGCTGCCGTTTTTTTTTGGTGGCGGCGGCAGTGCGTTATAGGTAGTGACGCGGAAGCGCTGCCGAAATTTTGCGGCAGCAGCGCGGGTTTGACGGCGGTGGTGCGGAAGCGCTGCCGAATTTTTGTGGCAACGACACTGGTTTTAGTAGTAGTAGTGCGGGAGCGCTGCCGGTTTCTCACAGCGGAGGTGGCAGTATTCTTGCACTGACTATATTAAGCGGTGACTGGGTATTGGCACAGGGAGGATATCGTGAAGTGCTGGTGCGCTTGGAAGTGGTGTGAGTGCAACGCCGTAATGGCACAGTGAAATCGGGGGTGTGCGCCGGCGACGCTGAGACGCCGTCAGATTACTGGGAGATGATTGTGAGAGGGTATCGTGGCAAGCGATCGTTCTAGGGAGTGGAGTAGATCGTTTTGCGGGCGACTCGTTGTTGACGTTTGTCTTCTCTGGAGTGCGATTTTATACAGTCTTCTTGAGTGGGCCGTCCTCAATTTCACTCAAGGTCAGTTTTGACTCAGACCCCTTCACACTTGTGTGAACCCTCACTTTGCTTGACCCTGTTCTTTGAATGTTCACTGAAAGGGTAGAGGAAATGTGTGTTTGCGCGTGTGAATGGAAGTCTGACGTGAGTTTGAACTTGCATTGTCTTCTTTGAAACTTGTTGTCTGATCTGATGTGCAGGTAGGTAGAAGGATGTCGGAAGAAGAGGAACCTATTCATGTTAATGAAAGTGATTGGGAGGATGGTTGTCTTCTATTTCTCGTCTGCATGTATGTTGAAGGGATGGGAAGTCAGTAATCGACGTGAAACGAAACGATCACACAAGGAAGAAGAAATCAATTGGACATGGATTTTTCCTGAGGATGGTCGTTCTTTTCCTAATGACTCCCTCCGTCTATGCCCATCTATCTGAATGGCTTTCTCTTCTGTGATCCCTTTTCTTCGTCTAAGTTACCCTTGACGTCAGGTGACAAGGAACCATATTGCCTACTGTGGTAGACAGTTTTCCCTTTCCTAGGAGGCATCTGAGGCGGGGGCTCGCTGCCTTAGGGGCCGACCCTGCTAACGACTCGGAGTGGACCGCTCATGCGGGGGGATACCATGTTGTTGTGGTGGAGCCAGCCCGACTTCTGAGATCAGAGATTCGCTCGAGGGAGGACGAGGGGTATTCCAGACCACGTCCTAGGGAAAGGACATGTGCCTGCTCACGGAAGAGCCGTAAGTTCTTAACGCCTCACGTTAAGGGGAACTGTCGTAGCATACCCCTTACTGGCCGTCTTAGGGGCCACTTGTGCATGGAGAATTGAGCCATAAGAAGCTCGATTCATGGTACTAGACGAAACAGAGCGTGGCTAGGCACTCTCGTCGTAGTTGGCCTCGCTACAAGAAGCGAGGACCAATAGGATTGATATGGCAAGCAGGGCTTGGATAGTTGGAACCGAGAACAACCCTTTTCAGCAGGGTCAACAAGGGTTAGGAGAACAAAGCGACCAACAAAATTTGAAAGCGGATCCTTGACCTTAATGGGGCATCGAGTGTTCGATTGTTCAAGTCGGCCGCTAACTTGTATAAGGGGTAGCCGAATTACTTGCAGATGGCATTCACACCAAAGTTACAAAGGTAGTGACGTCATCACTAAAGCAATAGCATCCTAATTTTAGTTGGGATGCCCATATTTCTTGCTAGTAGTCGGTGTTGTATGAAAGAACTTGGCAACGCATCTCATCAAGTCGAAAAAATTCGTGACAGTCCAGCCGTCTGGCAGGCAGAGTGAAGATATTTTAGTCAGGCGTCATTTGAGCGTCGTCTAGTGTATTGGTCATGCTTTGATCTTTTGTTGATAAGTATCATTTGAAGTCAACCTTTGTTGTATGCATGATTGTATTGTATATAGGATGTTTTAATAAGATAAGTCAACTAACGTTGACCTGAGTTTTCTTTTGAAAGAGTTTTGTCTGATTAACTTTTAATTGTCTTCGAAAGAAGGGACTAGGATCACTCAAAGTTTTCCTTATGCTTAGAATATCACATCCTAGTCGACCGGCGTACGTTCTGATTCCTGGGAGATCAGTGCTCCAGGGACAGACGACGTTCGGGTCCACTTTGGTGTTCAACCAGGCGTACCTATGCTACAGCAAACGAGCAAACGCCCTCGGTCGGCCTACCTCTGCAATTGCATTATAAAAGCTTTCGCGCGTGGGTCGGTAGCTCGGCGGGGGTACGCCCCTAAGGGTGCTGATAGCCCCTTAGGGAAGGTAAGTTGTGCCCCGCGAGAACCTATCATGTCGTAGGGGCCCGCGGGATGTACAGCTGACGCACTCAGCCGGAGCGGCGAAGAGTCGACGCGGGTTACCGTGTCGTCCCCGAGTTGTCTCTAAAAGGTTGAAAGCCTAAGTTTCTCCTGCGTGACGCGGTCGGGAGGGCCCTCGCTCGGGCAGGGGCCGATGCGCTCGACAGGTGGCGCCGTTGCTGTAGTTGCTGCACCCGTTTGTTTTAAGAAACGGGCTGCAACACTCACGGCGCGCCCGAACCGGACGCAGTTTGTGTCCAGGTACGGGCGCGCAGGGCAGGGGGGAAAGTATTTCGCAAAAAAATAAAATAAAAAAATCTAAAAAAAAAAAAGCAATAAAAAAAAAAGAAAGGAAAAGGGCTTACCTCAAGTTGTCTGCAGCCCGTCCACTGAAGCGAACGGGCGCTTAGGACTTCGAAGAACACAGGAAGGGGGGGGGCGTCTGTGGCAGTGTATCTTTCCATGTTCTAGCGGTAGATTCATTCGATTTTGCTCATCTTATAGATGGCAGTGGCGAGGGGTCAGTGCCAAGTAGGTGACTTCGTGCTCTCTCTCTCTCTCTCTCTCTCTCTCTCTCTCTCTCTCTCTCTCTCTCTCTCTCTCTCTCTCTCTCTCTCTCTCTCTCTCCTAGTCCCCATTCCCCAGCTCGCTCGCATCTGGTACAATAAAAGTGCCAGATTCAGGCACTCTTTCCAACGACTGCAACCCGTTTTACTATAGCGAACGGGCGCAGCCTCCAGAAAAGACGGGTGGGGGGGTCGTAAAGAAGGCAGAAGAAAAAGAAAATCTAGGATAAAATCTAAAAAAGAATCTAAAAAGAAAAACAACAAAATAAAACAAAAGCAAAAGCTTACCTTTCTGCCAATTGTCGCCCGTTTCTCGGTGCTGCCAAGTGTACTGGGGCTTGAAACACCCTAGTTACTTCTGAGAATGCCAGATGGCGTTTCCAAACATAATCAATTTTAGTTTGTTTTTTTTTTTCCGTTTCTCGATTTAGGCGTGTCATTCTTGAAAGCGCGCGGATGATCTCAACTGAGCGATCTCACCGATCGCACGACGAAAATCGACCGCGTCTTCTCGATGGCCAGCTCAAAAGACCTAGCCCAGATAGTGTAGCGTCAAGCTCGATCCCGGTACCCGCTGGATGGAAGTTTGATGCAGTACCTACTGGGCTAGCTCTTGTTACGTGAGCTAATGCAGCAACCCTTCTATTTGAGGGGTTGCGCCCAGTAGGCCTCCTGCCATTCAGCTTGGGCAGGCCCCCCATCAGCCCTAGCCCCTCAACCTGTCGCTCTGCCGTCCACCCGACAGGCATCGCAGCTGGGGCCCATAGCCAGCCTTTAAGCCATGGGTATAGCCCCGATATTGACTTGTCGGCCCTCTGGCTCGAAGTCAAACCTCGCGGCTCAAATAATAAAAAAAAGCCTCTTATTCCTTCCGCGTCGTGGTCCTACACCCGGCGCGTCCCTCTTTCTAGCCTACTTAGGCCCTGAATCGCGAGGCTGCATTATTTTAAGTAGACTGGGTCTAGCTTTAGTCTTTCCATTACCGCACACCACAGCGGCCTTGTCAGAACTGCGGACGACAGATCGTACTGCCGACTTCTGCGATTTCGATCGGACGTCAACGACGTCATACGTCAATGACGTCGGGTTTTAAAAAGGTTTAGGTCTCTCAGTCATAGGGTTGGTCTGAATACACTTTGGCAACGTCAATCTCATCATGTTCCTCAAATCCAACGAAAAGAGTCGGACAACGTGTGACCTTGAAAAACTCGGGCAGAAACTCTTACAAGGGTTTCTATCCCGACAACGTGTCACATCGTCACGGAACCCGAAATCATTATCATGGGGACCGAATTCCCTCCCTATCACCACATCCTACCCTATCACTCCCTAACCATCGTCCCCTGAATCGCAATCGCTCCTTACTGGCCCCAACCCCTGTGCTCGGAGTGTCTGCAGGACCACGAGTACCAAGCCTCTGGCTTCATCAAGCGAACTCGCTCAGAGGAAGAACAACGGGCGCACAGCCTTCGATTGAGGCCGACCGCGTCAGATTTTGATACTTGCGACGTTCGACGTCGGTAGGTGACCAGCCAACGGGATAGCCATAACGTCCCGACGGTGCACCAGATACGACCCCTAGCACAAAACATGACTCCACTTTATGCCTACCCTCCTGCATTCGTATCCTTGAGCTTGCCACAGAAGATCTCAATTCCGACCTGGGACTCCACCCCCACTTTCCTAAAATCCTTGGCACACCCCCTTTCGCACTTCCAAGCCCACTCACACTCCGATCAGGAGGTCGCACCGGGAGTGAGGTTGGTATCGGAGCGGACACGTGGCAGGCCCAGAGATTGCCAATCAGGCAGGATATAAGGAACGATTTGGAGAACAGAGGGCATCCTAGACAAAGGAACCTTCGTTGTCGCGCATTCAATGAACGAGCATTTCTCGCACATGTTTTGAACCCGTTGAACGCTCATTCATTGAACGCGGCTAAACGTGTTGAGCGCGTTTGCGCAGGGC